>CM067174.1:107773497-107794932 GCA_034093135.1 Erigeron breviscapus | reverse complement strand
TCAACCTCCACATGTTTAGTCCTGTCATGTTGTACTGGATTTTCTGAGATTTGAATGGCTGCTTCATTGTCGCTCATAATCTGAATACTTTCTTTTGGAGTGAACCCTAGTTCTGTCACAAGTTTCTTCAGCCATAAAGCTTCTGCCAATCCTTTAGCTATACCTCGAAATTCTACTTCAGCGCTTGATAGAGAAACAACTTTTTTATTTTTTACTCTTCCATGTAACAAGGTTACCTCCTACCAAAGAGAAATATCCTGAGGTTGACCTCCTGTTCCCTTTATCTCCAGCCCAATCAGCATCGGTATATATCTGAATATTAAGATGACCATTTGCCTTGAACAGTACTCCATGACCCGTAGTTCCTTTTAGGTATTTGATAATTCTTAAAGTTGCCTCCATGTGCTCTTTTTGAGGTTGATGCATGAACTGGCTTACTATTCCAATAGCATAGGCTATATCTGGACGAGTATGAGCCAGATAAATTAGCTTCCCTACTATTCGTTGGTATCTATTTTTATCAGCTAATTCATCATCTGTCTTCATAAACAACTTTTGATTAAGAATCATGGGTGTATCTGTTGGCTTACAATCAATCATCCCGATCTCTGATAGGAAATCCAGTATATATTTCTTCTGGTAGATGAATATCCCTTGTTGTGATCTTATCACTTCAATTCCAAGGAAATACTTTAGATTTCCCAAGTCTTTCATTTCAAATTTTGCATATAAACTTTCTCTTAGCTTCTTGATTTCATTTTCATCATTTCCAGTGATAATCATGTCATCAACATAGATTATCAAACATGTTATACGATCTCCTTTCTTGCTGAGAAATAAAGTATGATCTGAATTACTTTGTTTATACCCATACTTTTTCATTGCCACTGTGAACCTGCCAAACCATGCTCTGGGTGATTGCTTTAGTCCATATAGTGATTTTTTCAACTTGCAGACCTCTCCATGCTTGAAATCTTGAGAGAACCCCGGTGGAGGTTCCATATACACTTCTTTTTTTAACTCTCCGTGTAAAAACGCATTTTTAACGTCAAATTGATGAAGAGGCCAGCCTTGATTTGCTGCTACTGAGAACAAGACCCTTATTGTATCTATCTTTGCGACTGGAGATAATGTTTCAGAATAATCAATTCCATAAGTCTGAGTGTATCCTTTAGCAACCAACCGAGCTTATACCTTTCTATTCCACCATCTGGTTTATACTTCACTGTATAGATCCACCGGCATCCTACTGGTTTCTTTCCATGTGGCAAAAAACATTTATCCCACGTTTCAGTTTTTATCAGTGCATCCATCTCAACATTCATAGCATCTTTCCATTTTCCTAACTTCAAAGCTTGATCAACATTTGATGGAATTTCTTCTGAATATAAACTCGCTACAAATGCTTTAGCTTCTTCAGAAAGATTTCCTCTTGCTATGTTAGCCATAGGATATCTAGAACTTCTGGAAGTTCTTTCTGGAGAATAACGCTTTGTAGGAATTCCTCTGGTTGATCTTGTTGGAAGCACATATTTTTCTGATACCTCCGTAGCAACCTGTTCAACTTGTTCCTCCTGCACACTTTCATTTGTCGAATCTGGAATAGCAGTTTCAAGTGGGATATTTGGTGAAGAATCACTTACCTCGGATACCAGGTTCGGACTCACATTTTCGGTGACACTGATGTTTTGAGGGAACTGTTCTTCATCAACTGAGAATTGTTCTTCAACTGTGGTACTAGGAGGATCAACTGTGTGATTTTGAGAGCTTGTTTTTGAATAATCCAGCCAACACAGTGTATCCTGCTGTTCCTCCCCCTGACCACTGTGTGGCGGGGAGTAAAAATACTTTGTTTCAAGGAAATCACAATTCATCGTAGTGAACATACGACGAGTTTTTGGATTATAGCACCTATAACCCTTCTCAGTGACTCCATATCCCACAAAAACACATTTTTCCGCAAACGGATCAAGCTTATCACGAAATGATTTTGGAATATGAACAAACACAGTACATCCAAACACTTTAGGTGGGAGAGTTAATGTTGGTGGGAGTGTATGGTATTCAGTGAGGGTTTTTAGAGGAGTTTTCATCTTAAGGATTTTGGTTGGAAGTCGGTTAATCAGGTAGATGGCTGTGGCTAGGGCTTCTGGCCAGAAATATTTTGGAACATGTGATTCAATTATTAGAGCCCTGGTCATTTCTAATAAGAGCCTGTTTTTTCTTTCGGCAACACCAGTTTGTTCTGGGGTATGTCGACATGTAGTTTGATGTACAATTCCTCTAGATTGGAAAAATAGGTTCAGTTGTGAATTTACATATTCTCCACCATTATCTGATCTCACAATTTTGATAGACTGTTGAAATTGGGTTTGGACCATGGTATAAAAAACAGTGAACCTGTCATATACTTCAGCTTTATTTTTTAAAAAATAAATCCAAGTCATCCGGGTACAATCATCAACAAATATAACATAATAGCGGAAATTTTGACCCCCAAGAACTGGGGCAAGGCCCCACACATCAGAATGAATTAACAAAAAAGGAACTTGAGTTCTAGTGTTGCTTGGTTTATAGGTGTGTCTATGGCTTTTAGCTAGAATGCAAGTTTCACAGGAAATTGATTTATTTAATGGAAAAAGTTTAGGAAACAAAGTATGTAAATAACTAACTGAAGGATGTCCAAGTCTTCTGTGCCACAACCAGGCTTCTCTGTCACTTGTTCCATGGGCTAGCATTACAGTTCCATTAGGAGTCACTTCATCAACATAGTACAGTCCCTCTCTTTCAGTGCCACGCCCAATGATCTGTCCCATCCTGATATTCTGTAATAGACAAAAAGTTGGATGCATAAGTACTGAGCAATTTAATTCTTTCGTCTCATGGCTTATGGACAAAAGTTTATGTGACAAGGAAGGAACATAAAGACAATTTGTCAATTTAATGTTCGGATAAATTTCAATGGTTCCTCCGGTCTTTACATCCATTTTTCCTTTATTGGCAGCTTGAACGTGGGTCTTTCTGGGTGTCGAGATTTTCGTAAAATCAGACATCTTGTACGTCATTGTGTCAGTAGCCCCACAATCAAAAATCCACGGGTCACCTGTTTTTCTAGAATTACTTTGGACTGTGGCTGTCTCTTTTTGGGCCAAACAAACAACTCCATCTTTTTCAAAAAAATCTTTCTGGTAGGAGAAGAGAATGATTTTGAGAAACCCTTTTTGGTTGTTGTTCGATGATTTTCGGTCCACCAATCGGGATAACCAATGATTTCGAAACATTGGTCTTTGGTGTGTCAATTCATGCCACACTCTTCACACTTAAGATAAGATCTATCATCTTTTGTTACTGATTTTTTCTTAAAATCGGTTCGATGGAATCCTTTTGTGGCGAGATTGCTCCCTTCCATCTCTCCGGCGATAAGCCCGGTGGCTATGCCCTGTGGTTCGGAAATAGTTGCTCCCAAAATACTCTGGTGAGCGGCTTCTTTCCGCACGGTAGCGTAAGTTGCTTTAGCGGTTGGTAAGGGATCGATTCGGAGGATTTCTCGTTTAATTGAATCAAATTTTCGATCCAACCCATTCAAAAATTGAAAGAGTTTTTGATCGGATCAGATTTTGGCATATGTTTTTATATCATCTGAGCACTTCATCGGATTGGGATCTATTCGATCTATCTCTCCCCATACACCTTGGAGAGAGATCCAGAAATCTTCTAGGCTTTTATCATGTTGCTTGAGTTCATTAGCTTTTACATGGAGATTAAAAGCTTGCAATTTATCTTTGCCACTACCGTATGTTGTCACCAAAGCATCCCACAATTCTTTTGACGTGGAAAACTCGATAAGATTCCCGGCTATGGTTGGCTCGATATTCTGGATGAGCCAAGAGAAAACAATCAGGTCTTCTTGTTCCCATGCTTCATGTTTTTCTATTGATAATTTTTCTGGTTGAGTTTCTGTTAAATGATTTAAAAGTGCTTTTGACCTTCCGCCTATGGCAACCCGGATCATCCGGGTCCATAAGGCGTAATTCTGGCTATTTAGTTTGAGATTAATCTGAAGATTATCAGATAATTTTGGGGTTTGTGTTTGTTGATTTGCATTATTTTGCAAAAAATTGGCTAGTTGTAATGCTAATTCAGAACCAGAGCCGCCGGCTTCTCCTGCCATGGTGGCTTAGGTTTTGTTTTTGGTGATTAAAGTGATTTAGAGGGTAAATGATGATGCCAGAACCGTTTTTGGTGGCTCTGATACCATGACAAGCTATATAAACTGAAAAGATGATTTTTATTAATGTTTTGTGATGATCATTACAATGAGCAAACGACCCTATTTATACAAGAACAAATGCTCTAGTTTTGGTAACTAAATCAAGGCCTTGAAATTGAGTTGATTCTTTTCTTGCTGCCAAAGATGAGATCATTGTAACCAAGGAAATGATGAACTAATTCTGATCCTGAAAATCTTGTGTCTAACAGTCACGAACGGGGCTTTTGTTTTCTTTAATAAAACTAGAACATTCGTATAATCCATCATCTTTATCAACAAAAGTGTCGAATTTATGCTCATTATGATGACTAGATGTTTCGCGCCTAAAAATCAAACCACGGGACTGAGGGTGACGAACACCATAAAAAGCCATGAAATAGCGGTTGTCGATCAAACGCTTCCACGGTTTTGAGACACATCGGAATTGAATTAATGGTTTTAAAGGAAGCCTTTTCAAGATTTCCGGCTGAATTTCTAGAGATAGTATATATTCCAACGACATTATTTCGAGGGAAAAGTATCTATGTGTATGTAACTTGTGACCAGTTACTATTGTATGAAAGAAACTTTAGTCGGGTTCATTGTATGTAAGTAACCTGCTAAAACTGAACAAATCGTGTAAGAAATCAACGTGGCACCACCAGGCATCTGATACATGGCCCAATGAGAGACCTCCACATCAGCTTGTTTACACGATTCATTCAGTTCTAACAAATTACTTACATACAATGAACCCGACTAAAGTTTCTTTCATACAATAGTAGCTCGTCACAAGTTACATACACACAATACACACACAGATACTTTTCCCTTATTTCGATCGTTTTGATTTTATTGGGGAATATACGAATATTGTAATGTTGTTAATGCAGCAGGGTTTTTTGAGGGTTCAAATATAAATAGGATGAGATTTCGTTCCACGCTATTAGACAGACGAGAAATCTAATGGGCCTTAGATGGATATGTATAAAAAAAAGCCCACATGGATTAATTAGAGTCAGATTTTTCATACCAGATTGTTTGGTATGTTTCTTGCTTTTATGGACAGACAAGATTTACTAATTTCTCAATATATAATGCTGATTAGAAATCGAACCATGGAGCATCTATTATGTTATTGTCATTTTTCCTGTTTTATTTGCTAATAACTTTCCCCAATTCCCCTCTGAATGATGGGGAGAATGATCCAGTCACAAGTTATTGTTGTTTCAGCTGTTTTATTTACTAACAAGTTTGCCCAATTCCCCCCTGAATGATCGGGAGAATGATGTGATCACAAGTTAACAACCATATTTTATGTGGTATGTTACTTGCAAACATGATAAAATTATAAAAAAAAATTCTTCTTTTCATTTTTTTAAAAAACCTAATGAACTGTGAATGGTACTGAAATTTTGAAGTCAGCAAAATTTGGTTCCGGGTTGTATAGGTACATTGATCTACATCTGCATTTTCCAGTTTACAAGTGGTAACTAGGGATGATATATTGTTATTCCAAACTTGAAAATTATGTATATAGTCTTTACAACCCTACTATGATTACTTCAGTTTTTATGCTTGTGAGGACCATACACGGACTAAAATTCACACTCTAGCGAATTCTCCATAATCTTAATGAAGGTATACATGCTATTAAAAATTTTGATTCTTTTTTCTAGACTTATCAGAGGCTCCCCACTTATATTGAGTATATTACTTAGATAAATTAAATTGGAAAGTCAATGAAGTCAAGCATATTCCAGGTTGAAATTCATCTAGTTTTAATATTCTTTTCCATATAGAGTTGCCAATCTTTCCTCTAATTTTCTTTTCTTATTTGTCCAGCCAAATCTCTATTAAGATTTTGATAGTTTTTTTTGTTTTAGTGTGTGATCGATTCTACCATCGACACTGATCTGGTCAATCTGTTTGATCAATTCCATGAGATTAACACTGATTCGGTTTATGCTTTGACCTGGGTTTGGTTCGTGATTTTTAATAGTTATATTGCGGTAATGGGAGGAAAAGAGGATGGAGTGGTGGCAGGAATTGTGGGTTGTGGGCTCGTGAAGACTGTTGTCTCAGTTTCGGGTTTCCTGCATACTAGAACTGAGCTCGTCGGCATTTCATATACGAGCAACCAAAAAAAACTAATTGGCATAAAACGATTTGGCCAGTTAGTTCCAGTTTGCATTATTTATCAGGTTATATAACTAGATATCAACACTCCCGACCAATCGGTTACCTGTAGTGAGTCACTCAACTGAGGTTATATAACGGAGATTTTCAACAGATCGCGACGGCTGATCTAGGTTTCAGACGGTGGTTGGGCGGAGGTAGATGCGAGTACGTGGTGGTGGCAGGGGAGCAATCTTTGTCCTTGTGTACCTTTACATTCAAGATCTGTATTTATACATATATCCATCTATATGTATGTAAATGGAGGTAGTGGGTGAAGGTGGAGGTGATGGTTGGGATTTGGGATCATATCTTGTTAGGGAAAAAAAAAAAAGAGAAGATGAGATCTATTGTTATTTGGTTTTTATTGTACAACATCTACTTTTAGGATTAATGTATTGAGTATTTGTTTTCTGATTTCTGGTTTTATATGTATTTTAACTTTGATGTTATTGTTACAAAAATTTCATTTATTGATTTACGTAAATATATAATATAGGTGATATAGATTATATAAAAAGTAATTTTTAGATTTACTTGGTGATAAAAGAAGGTAATTTTCACATTGGTTTTGGATTTGGTTGTATAGAAAATTGAATCTTGTTATTGATTGTAGATGATGATGATGATGATTGTAAAAGAAAAAAAGAAATAAAAGAAAAAATTTACTTTAATTATGTTTTTGGTCCATAAGTTAATGAAAAGACTAATTACACTTTTAGTCCCCGTGGTAGGAAAAAGACTAAAATATCCGTCACGTGAGAATTGGACCAAAAGCGTTGACGGAGCAAAGTTTTTTGGACCAAAACGGTAATATATGAAAGGTAGGGATGAAAACGGTAATTTTTAACCCTCGACAGGGACCAAAAGTGTAATTAACTCAATTAGTTATCAACACTCCCGAACAATCGGTAACCTGTAGTGAGTCACTCAACTGGATAGAAGAAGTTGTCGTTTTCCATGCTCTCGAAAAGACTGTTTATTTGAGTTCCTTTCCGTCCAATTTGGATGGTTCTTGCAGAGATGAATGGCTTGACCCTTTTTGACCCATAGAAAAAGAACCATTTGACCCTAACTTGTTTTGACATCTTTACCCAACCCGTCTGTTTTGTCCCCCTATCAAGATGACTATATTTCTCAAAAGTGCTTGCATCCACTCCCACATTTTGCAAATGCTGGAGATATTGACTATGATGCTCGAAAAGGTGAAAAAGAGGCTCATTTCATTTGGATGTCCACACCAGTAACGGAGCTTGTATGAGAACAAGGTTTTGAGTAATTATGGTGCAAGACCTCTTCGAATTGTAAGGAACTCACTCTCATAGTTGAAGATCCTTTTAAGTGAATCACTTCTTATTTTAAACATGGATCAATAATGCACTTACCTAGAAAGTTCAAATAACTTTCTACATATTCAACAATTTGAAGGAAACAAACACAACAATCATATAGTCCCCTTTTTAAGTAAGATATAAATACTCAAGATAATTGTTTAGACATACTTGTCATCAGTTGCAAATCAATCAGCATAAAAGTTCAGGATTAACATTTCTCTTTACAAAAGAGTAAGGGTAAGATTTATCAGATTAGTAAAGCCTAAATTATTGGGCCAATGAAAGAGTACAACACAAATCATGTTACTGGGTTGCAGACATTTATTGTATCTCAGTTATAATAACGGGCCGGGAAATGCACTGAACAATATACCCACTAAACTATAGGTATATAACCTTGCCCATTCACTTTGTAGAAACTTTACGATTGATGTAACTTGTACAAGAAGAGGTCTCGAACACAAACTCAAAATGATAGCAGCAGAGTAATTTTATACCTGAACTTGATGTTACCCAAGCACACCTTTTCTTGGATTGTAAATCATCAGGTGAAGCTTCCAAAGAACTATTGATAACAACGGGTTTTAGTTTTGAAGTCTAGTATAACTACCTGTTCCCTACCAGTAAACGCCTGACTTTGAAACGAAACGTAGATGCATCCGAAAAACACGACGCATTAAGTGAAACCTGTCTACGTAATTCAAGGAACACCCGCAGAACTAATAGGAGGCGACGATGCTGCAACCCCTCTATCTATCGCACCTATCATATCATCCCCTCTTCTGCTGACATTTCAACCTTTTCCAATGCTTTTGACACAGGTTTTCTTGTACTTACTGGACTAAGAGACTTATTTCCAGCAAGCCCAAGAATCAATCTTGCTTCTGATCCTGTCACATTCATAGACTTAACCCTTGAAGCTCAAGACATTAAAAGTAACCCAATACAAACCCTCCGAATGCAGTTCTCCAATCCTACTTAAATTATCAAACTAAACCAAGATTGAAACTTTTATTTTGTGGGCCTTTAAAATTTTTCATCTTCTTAACAAAAACCTTCATATAACAGCCTGGTCAAACACAAAAAGATATTCGAGATTTTGACCAAAAACAAATTAAAGTTCATAACTTCTTACGGAAATCATCATAATTTACAGTTCACACAATATGGGCTATCAGAAAAATCCTAAAAAATAAATAAATTAAAAACACCCAAAATGGGGTAAAGTTGAATTTATGTACATAATACAGCTCTGATAGGGATAGTCTATATAAGAAATTATTTGAATAATTAGCATTTGAAACAAGATAAGTTTCTATACAGACACACACACACACATAAAAGTACACCTAGGAACTAACCCAATTAACCACGGCAGGCATCCAAATGGTTAAAAATGACCTGCCCAACTACAGTTATAAAATATGAGTCTTCCATCTGAAACTTCTGTTACTTAAACTACTTAAACTTCTTGTTTTGCTTGCAAACCAACCAATAAAACCTGATCAAATCAGAAAACTGCATACAAAGAAACTAAAATTATATGTTCCCACACACAAAACAGAAAAATAGTCCAGTTGTCATTAGGGCACATCAAATTAAAAGCATATGGAATCATTTTGGAACATAAACAACTTAGACATGAACAGTTGACAATTCAAGCATTAGTAAAATGAAAACTTTTAAGCAAGTATGAAATTTGAAGTGAATAATGACATCATTATACGAAACGAACGTAATTTATTCTACGTTAACTAATGACGAACGGTCCCTCCATGGTGTAGTACGTACATCACTTGGTTGATCCACCCACATCTTTTATTGCGATCATTTATTTGTGATTAGATACTTATCGAATATATAAAACCATCTAAGTGATCAAGCAAAAGCAGTGTTTCCATATAAGAACACATAAAGAAGGAAAAATCGTCTCCATTACACCAACGGTAATGCCTAGGACGATCAATGGCTTCTTTGTTGGGATCGTAAACTTCAAGGTAGGTAGAGTATCCTTCTTGTTGTGTTGTCAGTATAAGTTCACCTGTTTTCCTAAATCCTAGTAAAGCCTTTACTGTGGCATGTGGCATGTTGATGTTATATAGCTTTGTAAACGATCTGTTAACGCCATTCTGCTTCATCATCCATAGACAACAAATTGGCACGTCTTCCTCAAACTCTGTATGGTATTCAAGCAAAACAAGAGACTCGTGTAGCTTAGATATAGATTGAATACTACAAAGCCTGTTGGTTAAACTACCTGTGAGATTTATCTCTTTAAATTCTTTGGCAATCAAATCAAATGACATGATCAGAAAAGGTGATTGAGATCGATCATCTTCAGAATCAAGAAGCATATCAAAAGTAATCCAATAGATAAACCTATCGATAACAACCTGAGACCCTCTGAGTCTAATTGATTCGCGGGGCATTTTGGTAGATAGAATACTCCAAGTCTTAGTACTCAAAGTAAAAACTTGAACTCTCCAAGGGAGGCTAATATCTTTGGTTTTCGATTTACAATCAACACGTTTAATCTTGAGAATAGTAGGATCAAAAGTGACAGGACAAACCCCAAAACCAACAACATCATCATCAACCGCATCATTACGAAAGTTATAATACGGGGAATCAGGCACTGGAATACAAACGTATTTCCTTATCAAAGGATTCCAAAGAACAACCATCTCGGAATCATAATCATAACTAAGTTTCTTAAAGCACAGCAAACCGTGGGAGCTACCAACTACAAAAGGATAACCTTCGCAACCAAAAAGGAGGTAAGGAACACTTCCAATAAAAGAACATACGGACCAACTAGAATCTCCATCAACAAAATTGTTAAATGGTGTCATATGATTAGAAATATGATTATCTTCGTATCTTAAAATCAAACGATCGGATTGAGGGTCATGAACGCCGTAAAGAGCGACGAAATAGCGGCTGTCGATCAAACACTTCCATGGCTTTGAGACTGACCGGAATTGAATCAATGACTTTAAAGGAAGCCTTTTCAAGATTTCCGCCAGAATATCTATATCTTTATCTATAGGTAGTATAAATTCCGACGACATTATTATTTTGATTGATTTTACCATACGAATGAATAGGGTTTTTGAGGGTTTTAGGGGACCGATGTGTTTAAATATATATTGAAGAAGATGAGATTTCGTTACTTACACGCAATTAGACAGACGAGAAACATAATTAAAGGGCCTTGAATGGATATATAAAAGCCCACATGTAATAATTATAGTCCAGTTAGAATATTTAGGCCCGATCAATTGTGAGATTGTTTAATTATAACTTTTTTTTGAGTTGTTGGGTAAAAATTATGATTCGGGGGGTAAAGAAGGCGACTATTTAGACAAAATGTAATAGATTTGCTAGTATTTTTTATTTTTTATTTTCTTATTTGTATGTCCATCCATACCCCTATTACGACTTTGTTAGTTTCCTAGGTTTTAGTGTTTGATCGATCCACACTGATTCAGTTTATGCTTTGACCTGGTTTTGGTTCGTGATTTTTTGATAGTTATATTGCGGCAATGGGAGGAAAAGAGGATGGAGTAGTGGCAGGAATGCTCGGTTGTTTGGGCTGGCTCGTGCAGTCTGTTGTCTAGAAAGAATTACTGCTTGTTTTCATTTATTTTTTTACGGTTCTAGGTCCAGCTATTCAAGAGGAGGGATGCACAAACTCACAGCGATAGTAGTATTTCATAAAAATAAATTTCGTACTTATTGATTTGTCCCATATTGGTTTCGGGTTCTACACATACATTGATCTACCTATGCATTTTTCTGTTTACAAGTGGTAACCAGGGCTGGGCTGATATATTGTTTTTCTAAACTTGAAAAATATGTGTATAGTGTGTAAGACCCTACTATGAAAATATCACTTTGACCCAAAATATAACCATGCAACTTCTCTTTATGTTGTAAAGGGCCATGCACTGACTAAAAAATTACACCCCGGATGTCAAGAGGAACCCTAGCGAATTCTCCATAATCTTAATGAAGGTATATTTGCTGTTGAAAAGTTTTGAATTTTTTTTCTTCTGGACTTATCAACGATCAACCTTATATCGCGAGCCGTGCATTACATAGATAAACTGAATGGGTTCAAGGAGAATTGGAAAGTCAATGAGGTCAAGCATATACCAGGTTGGAATGATGAGTCCAGTTCACATGAGAGCGCAGGTATTGCTTTGGTATAAAGTTTTGTCCAAGTTATTACATGATATTCATCATGTCTTAATATTCTTTTCCATATGGAGTTGGCCATCTTTCTTCCAGTTTTCTTTTCTTATTTGTCCAGCCAATCCTATCAAGATTTTGTTAGTTTTTTATGTTTTTGTGTTTGACCGATTCCACCATCGACACAGATTTGGTTAATCTGTTTGATCAATTCTATGAGATCAACACTGATTCATTTTATCCTTTGAGCTGGTTTTGGTTCCTGATTAGTTGACAGACGATAGTTATATATATTGCGGCAATGGGAGGAAAATAGGTTGGAGTGGGCTCGTTAAAGACTGTTGCCTCAGTTTCGGGTTTCCCAGCATACTAGAACAGAGCTAATTGGCATTTCATTACGAGCAACCAAAAACAACTAAGTGGCATTAAAAGATTTGGCCAGTTAGTTTCATCAGTTTACGTAATTTTTCATCAGGTTATTTACTTAGATATCAACACTCCCCAACAACCTTTTACCCGTAACGAGTTACTCAACTGGATAGACATCAGTTTATAAAGACTGTTGATTGAGTTACTTTCCATCCATATTTCGATGGTTCTTGTAGAGATGACCAACTTGGCCCTTTTTGACCCATAGAAAAAGAACCATTTGTTTTGACATCGTTACCCAACCTGTCCGTTACATCCACTCCCACATTTTGCAGATGCTGGAGATATTGAGTATGATACTTGAATGAGGTGAAAAAGCGGCTCATTTCATTTGGATGTCCACACCAGTAACGGAGCTTATATGTGAACAAGGTTTTGATAGGAGTAAGACCTCTTCGAAGGGCACTCACTCTCATAGTTGAAGATCCTAAGTATGTTGAAAGCTAATGGAACTACTGATTTTAAGCATGGTGACACTGCTATTATTGAGCTTTATGGGTCAGGCAATCGAGTCATCACTAATGTTAAAAGCTAATTACAACTATTAATATTATGTCCAAGAAACTTTTAATGTACAAAGTGATTTTCTTTCATTGTTATACTCATTGTCTGTCGTCTAAGGGAGAGATCCCTCATTCAAGGTTTAATAAACAGAGTAGTATTCTTTATTCCATGATGTATTGTTTATATGGTGCTTTTCTTTGATTGTAGAAGACATTGGTCTAAGATAAAACTTAGATTTAAATTCGTTCCTAATTAATTCATATGATGGTACCAATAATGCAGTTGCCTAAAAAGATGTCGTTTGTTGAGGATAGCAGGCCATGTAAGTTCTAATAACGCCCCCGAAAGCACAAGAAGCTCAAATATATTTCTACATATTCGAACAGTTTTATCGAAACAACCACAACAATCAGATAGTCCCATTTTTAAGTAACATATAAATACTAAAATTAATATCATCCGCTCTTCTGGTGATATTTCACTCTTTTTCGGCGTTTACGCAAGTTTTCTTGTACTGGACTAAGAGACTTATTTCCAGCAAGCCCAAGAATCGATCTTGCTTCTGATTGTCACATTCATAGACTTAACCCTTGAAGCTCAAGACATTACAAAAGTAACATAATCTTATTTAACCTTCATATATCAGTCTGGTCAAACACAAAAAAGATATTCGAGCTTGACAAAAAATCAACAAATTTCATAACTTTTTACAGAAATCATCATCATTTACAGTTTACACAACATGGGCTATAAGAAAATCCCAAAAAATAAATAATTAGTAAGAAACCCAAATGGGGTAAAGTTGAATTTATGTACATATAGCTCTGATAGGGATGTTCTATATAAGAAATTATTTGAATAATTAGCATTTGAAACAAGATAAGTTTCTATAACACACACACACATAGTACACCTAAGAATATAACCCAATTGAACCACAGGCCAATTTATATGGTTATAATTGACATACCCAACTATAGATGAACTTAATATGTTAGATTTATAAATATTCGTAAATAAAAAGTAATTTACATAGAATTAGAAGGCAAACGGGCAACAAGCTGCGCCGCTAACCATATGTTAGATTATAATATTTCATTCCAAAACTTCATTTGCTTGCAAACCAACCAACAAAACCTGATCAAATCAGAAAACTACACACGAAGAAACTAAATTATCTGTTCCTACACACAAAACGGAAAACACTACAACTGTCATTCGGGCACATCAAATTTGAAGCATATGGAATTATTTTGGATCATCTAACAGAAAGACATGAAGTGTTAATAATTCAAGCATTTGCAAAATGAGAACTTTTAAGCATGTCTGAAATATGAAGTAAATAATGAAATCACTTATACAAGACGAGAATAACTTATTCTACCTTAACTAATGACAAGCGGTCCCTCGGTGTAGTACGTACATCACTTGGTTGATCCATCCACATCTTTTATTAAGATCGGCTATTTGGGATTAGATACTTATCGAATATATAAAACCATCCAAGTGATCAAGCAAAAGTAGCGTTTCCATATAAGAACATACAAAGAAGGAATAATCGTCTCCACTAAAAAAATCAATATGATCATTGAGCTCATCACCGGATTCTGAGAAGGGGTCGTAAATTTTAAGGTTGGCAGATTCTTTTTGTTTTTGTGTTACTAGTATAAGTTCATCGATCTTCGTAAATCCTAGTAATGTCTTTACAGTGGCATCTGGCATGTTGATGTTGCATAGCTTTGTAAAGGATCTATTATCACCTTGATCCTCCATCATCCATAGACAACAAAGTGGTACGCCTTCCTCAAACTCTCTATGGTATTCAAGCAAAACAAGAGACTCTTGTAGCTTAGATATAGACTGAATACTACAAAGCCGGTTGGTTGAACTATCTGCGAGATTTATCTCTTTAAATTCTTTGGCAATCAAATCAAATGAGATGATCAGAAAAGGTGATTGAGATCGATCATCTTCAGAATCAAGAAGCATATCAAAAGCAATCCAATAGATAAACCTATCGATAACAACCTGAGACCCTCTGAGTCTAATTGATTCGCGGGGCATTTTGGTAGATAGAATACTCCAAGTCTTAGTACTCAAAGTAAAAACTTGAACTCTCCAAGGGAGGCTAATATCTTTCGTTTTCGATTTATAATCAATACGTTTAATCTTGATAATAGTAGGATCAAAAGTGACAGGACAAACCCCAAAACCAATAACATCATCATCATTATCATCCCAATCATTACCAAAGTTATAATACGGGGAATCAGGCACTGGAACACGAACGTATTTACTTATCGAAGGATTCCAAAGCACAACCATCTCCGTGTTACCATCAGTAATTAACTTAAAGCACAGCAAACCGTGAAAGCTACCAAATACACAAGGATAACCTTCGTACCTTGAAAGGAGGCCATGAACAGAAATGGAGTTTTCCCCTCTTTCAATAAAACTAGAATCCTCGTACAACCTATCTTCATCTTCATCATCAATAAAACTGTAATATCTATGCGCATTACGATTACTAGATGTTTCTCTCCTAAAAATCAAACGATGGGGCTGAGGGTGACGTACGCCGTAAAAAGCAATGAAACAGGGGCTGTCGATCAAACGCTTCCACGGCTTTGAGACACATCGGAATTGAATCAATGGCTTTAAGGGAAGCCTTTTCAAGATTTCTGCCTGATTTTCTAGAGGTATATATCTATCACACATGTTGAAAGAAACGATCATCTTCTTGTATAATGATGAACACCACTTTAAGAAACGATCGGAAAAGAAGGTTTTTTTGGACGGTGAGGACCGTTGTGTTTAAATATTGAGATTTGTTACGAGAAACCTTAAGGAGAAAAGGGCCTTAAATATAATGTATATATATATATATATAGGGGTGGGTTATTTATAGTACAAGCATTTAAAAAAGTACAAAAAGTATAAGGTTTTTCCTCCTTCTTCTTCCTTCTTCCTTCCATCTCCGACCACCACCATGATCCTCCGGCGACGGCGACCATCTCCGGCGAGACTTACACATGTGTAAGTATAACTTTTTTAGCATTTTAGGGTTTAAAATTTCTAGGTTTTTTCCTTCGCGAGACAACCACCACCAGCCACCATCATCTCCGACCACCCCAACCACGGCGCGGCGCCGGCAGCAAGGGCTTCGCCCGTACCGTAGCAAACCGTCACCATCTCTTGGATCGCCGCCCATCAAATCCATACCATTCTCATATGCGTCCCTTGACGGTCAGTTTAGAACGGATAAGGGCTCTGGCCCGTTCCGTATCCACCCGAAAACGAAATTGATTAGCCGGAGAAGTCGCCGGAGAAGATTCGACGGCGTTAGTGTCTTAGTGATATAACTTTTTTAGCATTTTAGGGTTTAAAATTTCTAGGTTTTTTCCTTCGCGAGACAACCACCACCAGCCACCGTCATCTCCGACCACCCCAACCACGGCGCCGGCAGCAAGGGCTTCGCCCGTACCGTATAAAACCGTCACCATCTCTTGAATCGCCGCCATCAAATCCATACGATTCCCATATGCGTCCCTTGACGGTCAGTTTAGAACGGATGAGGGCAACGCCCGTACCGTATCCACCCGAAAACGAACCTGATTCTCGCCGGAAAGTTAACTTACACATGTGTAAGTTAACTTACACATGTGTAAGTCTCGCCGGAGATGGTCGCCGTCGCCGGAGGATCATGGTGGTGGTCGGAGATGATCATGGTGGTGGTGGGTGGTGGTGGTCGGAGATGGAAGGAAGAAGGAAGAAAAGGAGGAAAAACCTTGTACTTTTTGTACTTTTTTAAATGCTTGTACTATAAATAACTCACCGCCTATATATTATATATAATATATATATATAATACTATAATATATATATATATATATATAGTGGGTTATTTAGAGTACAAGCAATCCAAAAAGTACAAAAGTACAAGGCACCGTTGGATCTTCTTCCTCCTTCTTCCTTCTTCTCCGGCGAGACTGCCGCCACCAGCCACCACCTTCTTCTCCGGCGACCGCCACACCTCCTCCTTCTTCCTTCTTCTCCGGCGAGACAACCACCGCCACCACCTCCGGCGACATCTCCGGCGACTTTTCCGGCGAGAATCAGGTTCGTTTTCGGGTGGATACGGTACGGGCGTTGCCCTCATCCGTTCTAAACTGGTTGTCACGGACGCATATGGGAATCGTATGGATTTGATGGGCGGCGATCCAAGAGATGGTGGCGGTTTGATACGGTACGAAGCCCTATGCTCGCGCGTCGTGTTGGCGGGTGGTCGCGAGATCGATGTGGTCGGTTGGTTGTCTCGCCGGAGAAGAAGGAGGTGGTGGCTGGCGGCGGCAGTCTCGCCGGAGAAGAAGGAAGAAGGAGGAAGAAGATTACTTTTTGTACTTTTTGAATTACTTGTAGTATAATTATCATTCCCCTATATATATACACATATATATATAATAGCCCACATGTATTAATTAGAGTCCATTAGAGTATTTAAGCTCGGTCGAATGCCAGATTGCTTTATTATAGTTTTTTTTATCCGTCCGGTATTCCGGCTAAAAGAATCGTTTACGAATTATGATGGAGATAAGGAAGATGATTATTATTTAGATAAAATATAATAGATTTTTCATAACATAATTCGAAATTTCAAATATTTACGGTTCAAAATACGATGTTATAATGATTGGATAAATGATTAACATATCAAAATTAATAGAGATTTGCTAGTATGGATCGGTAGTGTTTCAACTTTCAAGTGGGTTATGTTAAGTTGACCTCGAAGGTTTTTTTTCATTCATTAAATCATTATATGTTTATCAGGATTGACTCGTTTCGAACAGTACACTTATAATTGTTGTTAGTAGATTAAAAATACATTATTGATCCCCATTGGCCCGTTCAACCCATTTGGACTTGTTTTCTGAGTTATTTTTTATTCCTCCAGTTTCTAGTTAGAATAAAACCAAACCCAATTAAGTAATGGGTATATGTTGATTGTTGAATAGGTCCAAATGGTGATCTACGATTGTTCTTGGGCGGGAAGCCAGGGATGTGCCAAGATATGTGAAGGATCACCACATTCGGAAGCCACCGATAACACTTGATCACTTCGATTGGAGCTATTATTTGAAGATAATCTATGCTTTTGGAAAGAAAGGAACTACCGATGACAAAAACTTATTTGTTTCATAGAGACCAAGAATGCTCATGTCCACTGTTCTTTCAATGATCTACTCTTGTCCGTCTTGGTCCTTTTGGACAAAAGTTTTATGGGAAAATATTAGGTACTGCACAATTGTACCTACATTAGGTGCTGCATGTACAAAAATTAAAAATAAAGTTACAAAATCAACCTTCATCTTTTATAAATATACATGACTGCCCCCTGAATATAACCTTGCAGTACCCAACAAAACGTACAGCCATATGATTCCCCCAAGTTTTATTATTATAACTTGGGCATCAAGATGGTACTTAAATAGTACATGATACTAGACAATTCCTACCCATTTACCCATTTACTTTTTAATAATTTGGGCATGGTTTTAATTAGTAGTAAATAATCATGAATTTTTTGGTTGTAAATTGGATGAATCTATGTGTTAACTGTTAAGTATATGTTTTGGGGCAAATCGATCTAGTCATGACTAAAGTTTTAAGATTATGAAAATTACAACCAATCAATCATGCACTTGACTTCATAGACTGTTGCTAACTTGCTATGTTGAGGCCGCGGATTATCTTAAAAATTGTTCTATCATATATTATCATGTAAGAATATTATGTAATTGTAATGTATGTATGTAGTTTATAACAGCACTACTCAAAACTATTCAAATCCAATATCATAATAAAAAAATATCTATCAACTTGTCATTTCTGTTGAGCACAAATGTTATCTATCTATAATATAAATAAGGAGGTTGGGGGTACACTTGGACACCCCTAATCCCTCCTTGAGCCTAAGCTCCCTCCTAATTAATCCTCTATTTTTTTAAATATTTTTTAAATAATTAAAGCTTGGTATAGGCCGGCCATATTATTAATAAAAATCTTTTTCTCCTTAAAAGTCTCCCAAAAATTATCTTATATATATACAACCTAGAAAAAACCCTCACATATTCTCAACAAAAAAAAACCTACGACAACCTATGACCAACCCAAAAAAAAGTCGATATGCCTCCACATCTATAGGGATTTTTAGTACACCCCATTGGGTTTTTGTAATCTTCGTATAACAATTGTCACATATACAATTAACAGGCGCCATACAATCTCCTTTTTTTCAAAGACAAGGTGCTATCACTCTTAATTGTTAATGTATTTGTTATGTTTTATGTTAATTTAATATATGATTTTTTTTCCCTTTTTTTTAGTCTTTTATTTTCAGTATTTAAATTTTACTTTTTATAAGATTATCATATTTTGATTTTCAAAGTTTTTTTTTAACTTTAACCGTAAATATTTTTGTTTGTATTATATATTAGTTAATGAAACTTATATTAATGAAAAATTTATCAAAAACTGAATCCATTCATATATATTATATTAAGAGTTTTATAAGAGTAATTCAGTTATTACTAATCCATGTATATGATTATTATAATTTTATTGATGTCTCTTGACTCACAATATGTTAACAAGTAAGAATCTTCTGCTTTTAGTTCAAACTATATACATAATATATTGTTAATTAAATCGACCATGTCGGCCGATAAGTTTTGCTTGGTTTCTTTTTCGGAACTATATGTATACTGTAGCTATTTTTTTAAGTTGAGAAAGAATAGTTGTTTGTTGGTTATTATTAAAAAGAGGATTTTTATTATTACTATTAAAACAATTTCAAAACTTTGCCTTTATCTTATCTAAAGAAATTTGATTGTTTAATTACATGTTCAAGAATTCATGAGGGTTGAGCTAATGTCATACACGATGTTCAATTTTTGTAATTGATTAAAAAAAATTATTTAACTAAAGTTGGAAAAAAAAAGGTTAACTGGAATCAATATTTATATGGAGTTAATTTTCATATGTTTCCTTCTTTAATTTGTAACTTTCTATTTATTTTTGATGCATTACACACAATTTTCGTCCAATTTTCATGAGTATTGTCTTCCAAATCATAAACTGACTCTCAAGGTGGGTACCCTTGTCATGTTGCTCAGGAATATTGATCAGCAACAAGGTCTTTGTAACGGTACACGATTGGAAGTTAAAAGACTTTGTGAACATGTTATCGAGGCAACAGTTATTTCAGGCAGTCATGTCGGACGCATAACATATATACCACGTATGAAGATGACAAGTTCAGATAAGAAAATGTCTTTTCAATTTCAACGAAGACAGTTCCCTCTTTTAATCTGTTTACTCTTGATTTACTTAACATTACATCATATTCTTATTAATGCCAACTTTTGATTCACTTAATGTTGTAGTCATTATATGTTGGATATTTTAGTGTAATCGGGTTAATTGGTAATTTAATCATAATAATACATCGTATAAGTATGGTGGTGCGGAGTGCACGCTTATATGAATTTATTATGATCAAGGAATGGGGGCCCGAGGGCAGCGCCCCTGGAAAGCGGGGTCCAAGGGGCGGCAGCCCCAGGCGGGGTCCAAGGGGCAGAGCCCCTGGCTGGCAGTGTGGCAAAAACGTCTCAGAAAATTAATTTTCGGAACTTGAGGGACTAATTTTGCCAAGTCTGCAAACTCGGATTTCAACTGCTATTAAGGCAGTTAAAGGGCCTAGATCCTAATTCTGTTGTCACGAATTCATATAGAATTCTCTCTCGTTTTTCACACACATACTCAAACACAAATCATATAGAAAATTCTTAATCACTGATTGTATCCGGTTGAATAATTTGGGGTGAACCACCGAATTGATTCAATCTGAAAGCGTATCGCGCCTTCAGTGATTGTTTAATATCCGGTTTTGTTCGTTATTGACTGCATATCCCCAACATTATACTACCTTGGTGGATAGCTATTTTTTCCCCCAATATATTTTCTTTAATAGCGTACTCTTTGATTACGGTAAGAAATGTTTTAGATATATTTTTTAAAACTACCCGTCCAATGGACGGAACACTAGTATTTCTTACAACAATTTTCACATTGAACCCACAAGTTCTTGTATTTTTGAGTTACATCCGCATCCCGTTGAACTACGTGTGTACTCCTTCCGGCATTTTTTTAAAACTCTCACCTTTTATCTTGTCATGTCATGTTCCATAAATTAGACATTTCTTATAAAGTTAATTTCTATGTATAATATAATAGGGTCCCTTTCCTTGTATTTGGCAACACAAAAAGAAAATCATGCATCTTATATTAACATATTAGATTAAACTCGTACCATGTACGGGGTTGATTGAGAACGTAATTAAAAATAATTAATAATTACAGTATTAGTTATAGCGTATGATAATATAAAATCTATCAGATTACGTACGACTGAGACGAATGATAAAAATATGATTTTTGAATATATGATATATCATATATGTCAAATATGTTAAGCATGACTAATAAAAC
>CM067174.1:107578482-107772497 GCA_034093135.1 Erigeron breviscapus | reverse complement strand
ATTCAATGATTGTCAACTTTTCTTTAGGTCGACTAACGGGTCCTACATTCTTTTGTAGCCCACTAAGTGACCTTTCTGAACCAGCTAGTGTGGCTGAGACAGTTTTATTGAATACCTGAAGCATTGCAGAGGAGAGTTCAGGCTCATTTTCAGCGGTAGATGCCTTTGAGAAATCTCTGCCATATTCAGGTACAGAAGCTTCAGGTCCAGCTTCATTATAAGCTTCTCCAAGTATATCCATAAAACACAAGCTTAGAAATCTTGGAAAGGCGATATGCAGGCTTCTTTTTCCTTTTAATTTTGTAATGAGCTGAGAGAAAAGAATCTCAGCAAAATCAGCCTGTATCCCATTCCAAATATAATACCCCATCTCAACTTGGGGTAATGAAAGTTGGTCCAACCCTCCATGGTTGCCACCAAGACTTTCCACAATCTGGGTCCAGAAGAACCTCCAGCAATTGCCAAATCCAGACATAAATATGTGTCCGGAGGTCTTCAGATTACCATCACTGTTGTTGAATACCAAAAAAAAAATGATTTATTAACAATGATGCCCCATCCAGAAACACATTGAAACATAGTAATATGATTAGTTCTACTACGATGTGAAAGGCATTGCTTAGCGGCTAGCAAGTGCAAAACAGGTAATTATTTTGATACTATCTTCTTTTTTGTTTTTTTAATTTGCAGATCATACGTGCATTGACTGTGATACTTGTCGTTGGATGGCCCCGGTAATTACATAAACCTTACTTGAAAATAACCAAGATGATGAACTTTTTTTTGAGGTTGATGATTACTGATTTGATATTCCAGGAAGTCTTCACCCGTGTTGATGGCATGTCTGCTGTTTCAAAGCAGCCCAATTGTCAAGATGAACGTCTTAAGGCTCTTCAGGTATTTGTGTCCTGTGAGACTTTCTAAGTCATAAATTGATATACACCTTTATTGAGCGTATATCAATATATGACTATTTTCTGGAACCAATGGATCTTTTTACACTGGTTCTCCATATTAACATTTAGTAAGGAAGTAAGTGTGTCTGCTGTTAGATCAACCCTGCTTATGAATTTGCATATACCCTGCAATTTTGAAAATTTGGGTATCTGCATTGATTTTAGCCAATATTATATCTTGTTCTAATTGTAGGCACTACTTTCATGTCCAACAAGCTCAATCAGTACCGAGAAACCTACTCGTGATATCCTAGAAGTTCAAAATACATTTCCGATTCCCATTGACACAGAGAGAATTCCGGTAATATATTTAACCTATTACTAGTTTATGAATATACTTCTGTTGAATTGCTTAAACATTTCTTGGATATCTGATGGTTCCAATCCTTTGACTTAACTTGGCACTTGGTTAGAAACTACTTTGGTCAATATATGCAGTATATGGGCGTGTGAATTAGAGATGCCGCCATAGAAATGACATACCACTATAATAGGCATCTATACCAGAGATCACACTTTCTGTTCAATACTGAAATAGTTAAAGTCTGATGATCTATATGATAACCTTTTTGTGTTGCCAATGGTCACCTGAAACTGGTGCTTGTTTTCAGGGGGTGTATCATTGTGGTTATCACTCTGATAAATCGTATGGAGCAGCATCCTATTTGATTGTTCATCCTGAAGGGAACATTCTTATTGACAGGTCATCTAAATATTCAAGCTGTTTAAAATCATAGAATGCCTGCCGAACAAGCACATAATGATTATGATAATACATGCAACTTTTCTCAAAGTGATTGTTTTCTCATAACGTTTTTTGCAGTCCTAGATATACTGAAAGGTTGGCTGGCAACATTGAGAAGATGGGTGGAGTTCGATACATGTTTCTCACTCACAAGTATGATAATGCAGTTTTGAGTGTTGTTCGTCTAATGCACAACTATCAGCTACTATTGACTTGTTTTAAATTAGGGATGATGTGGCAGATCATGAGAAGTGGTCAAAGCGGTTTAACTGTGTCAGAGTTCTCCACTCCACAGAGGTATGATGGCAAATTATCCGCCATTCTTTAGTGTTGATATTTCATGTCAAATTTTTGCTATACTTTTAAATGTCATTGATGTTTGTAAAGATAATTTAGTTTCAGTTTTATATAACTCTCTACTGGTTTGTTTTGGTTTTGTTTGTGATAATCACTGATTTTTTTATTGATTCATTTGTGAGCTTCCTATGTATTAAGTCTCTGGACTCGTTGAGTTAGCTGATAAATGAGCAAATGAATTTCAGTTAACCTTAGGCTTTTTTTTGATTACGTAGAAACTTGGATTATTTTTGACTAGCATATGTGTTTCATTGTTTTGGTCCTTTGACTTGACAAAGTTACTTTTGGGCCTATGTAGATTGATATTTTGTAGATTGGTTCCAACATAGATATTTATTTTTGGCTAAAAGAGGTTAGTGTGACATGGTTTAGCCTCGGAGATTTTATTCTTTTTTCTGCTTTTACTATTCTCGAGTCAGTTTTTCATTTTATGCCAAGTCTATTCATATAGAGAAGTCTTATAATGTTTATTCTCATTTCTAATAACAAAATTTGGGTATCCTTTTTGCCAGGTCAACGCTTCAACCAGTGATGTAGAGATGAAGCTTGAAGGATGTGGTCCATGGAATCTTAGAGATGATATTCAGCTTATACATACCCCAGGTCACACTGAAGTGAGTAGATACTCTAACCCATTTCAATTATTACCATACTGATTTGAGGGGCAGTTTTGACAATATATCTAGGATTGAGTGACTTTGGGTTATGTTTTCTCCCTAACGGGTCAATAGGGCAAATCATTGGCCTTAGTTAATAGTGAAACGGGCTGAACCTGTGAAAAGCAGTCCCAAATCCAATTAATATAACCTCATACACCTGTTTACTTGAAGGAATAGGAGATTTGTGCTGTAATATTTTTGTTTTGTAATCATGCTTTAATCACTAGCCAGTTATATGGGATTACTCTACCTGACCATACCGTTTGACCCTTGCCAAAAGTGCCCATTTTGACCTGAACCTGTTTTGACGGCCCAACCCGACCCAATTGTTATTTCTATCTCAAATACGTGTATAATGCATATTCTAATGATAAGGTTTTATCATCCAAACTTTTCAACAACCAATTTCTTGCGTTGCTTATATTGATAATGATCTTGCCTTTGATAGATAACTTCTAAAGGTGATGGTGCAGATAAGTTTTCAGTTTTTTGCCAAATAAGTTGCAATAAATTTGTCTTTATAAACAAATGATGCTATATATGGATTGTGGAAATGTCAGGGGTCAGTCTGCTTGTATTACAAGCCTTTAAAGGTCCTTTTCACGGGAGATCATTTGGCAATGGAGGAATCAGAACTATACATTTCTGAGATATACAATTTTTATTCAGGTACATGCATTTAATTTCTGTACTTTGGTACAAAACACTCGGAAAAAAAACTTCAATGTGGTTTGCAGCAAACATGAAACTTGGGACAGAACACATGTGTTTTTTTTTTAATTTGGGTATCGTTGTTCTGTAAATTTTGACAAATAATGTGGAAGGATTGTCAACAGGTAAAAGGCAATGGGAGTGGTAATACAGTTGTGCGGGTATAATAATCGAAATGTAACTTTAGTACAGGACGTAATCAAGTGTTTTCATTTGGTGAGATGCATTGGTGGTATTAATGACTACAATCGCGGATTGATAATTATATGCCTTCATATCGCCAATTATGAGATTCTCTGATTAATTCCTGTTACTTCCCAATAATTCACTGATTTTATTTTCTATATGTAGTGCCTAAACAGTTGGATAGTGTGGCTATGTTGCTTGATCTGGAGTTCGAGTGGATATTACCAGGTAGACTTTTGTTTCCATTCCTTTTGGATCTGTTCGCTCTGTGCCAACTAGGGTGCATTCAAATGGTTTTTGAGTTTCTAAAAAGTGGAACCTTACCCGTACAAATTACATGAAAATACGGATTGATCTGAATTGTTTAATTAATTCGGTTTCTCTTTTATATATAAAAATGTAAGTAACACCCAATGCCATCTTCCACGGGTTTTGGGTCCCAAATACCGTCTCTAAGGGTGTATGGGTGAGGTTGAGATGTAGACAGCCTTACCCCTACGTAAGGTAGAGAAGCTGCTTCCAGGTTCCACCAAAGATAGACTAGGACCTATAGCCTTGCTGGGCATGAGGATCAAACCCTTGACCTCTGGCTCCAGAGGCAAGGGTGTTGGGTTATATAACAAATTATCAAATTAAATCACAAAGCACGCAACGGAAGATTAAACTATGCAACTAATTAATTAACCAAGGAAGAAAACATGTACCTTTAATTGTAGATGATAAAGTAAGAAACTTTATGAGGATTTGAAGTAAATCCCTCTACGTTTGCACACATGACACACGGATGTACGTATGCTAGTACTTGATCACGAACACTTGGCTTTCTCTTCTTGATTTGTCGAACAACTTAAACCGAAAATCCCTTTAGGGATTGCTTGCTACGGCCGAAAGAAGAGAAGAAGGAGGAGAGAATTGTGAGGGTTTTTCTTTTCTTGTAATTGTATATATAAAACCCCTTAACCTAAGCCTTGTATTTATAGGTATAGATTAGGGTTGATTTACTTGGAAAATAAGCTAGGATTAGGGTTTAAAACCCTATGCCAAAACCGGCCCCCTCCAAAAGAGGTTCTAGAATTCTCCTTTCAAATTTCAAGATAACCCTTCCTCCGTTAACACCGTTAGTATTTTACCGTTAACATTTAACAAACGGTCGTTAGTTCAATTCGTGATCCAATTAATTATTAAATTACACTAACATATTAATTAATTATAAATACATTTGTGTCGAGACGTGTGACCCCGTAGGCTTAAATCATTTCCGGACATACGTTCATTTTTACGTGATCATATACTAACAGCTCCCACTTGAGCTCGTAACAAATGAAGGTAATAACATTGGTTAGCGTCTAGCAACACGCCAACGCTCCCAGAAATATTTAAGTATAGTTTCTTAAAGTATATTTAAATGGTTGAGGCATTTATTATCCCTTTATTCAGATACCGTGTTAAACATGAATATGGATCAATGTCATTTCATGATTTAACGATTCTGTTTCTCATTCCATAACTAATTAATGATTACCAAATATAATCGAGAACCATCTGGATTTATTTGGGCACGGCCATGCAAACATCTTAATTAGTCCTAATGAGGGCGCCAATGGTATCATTCTGCAACTATTAGTTGGAGGAACAAATCCTGTATTGACTACACGTGTCAGTCATCATACTTCACTACACTTTCTGAAAATAGCCCTTTATTTACTCCCTTATTCAGGAGAGTTAGAACTATATCAAGTAAGTGCAATCCATACATGCTGACCTGCTTGTATCTCAAGTCAAAGGATCAATAAAGTAACCATTTACGAATTTCACTTAATGACGCTGATCCATAAAGTGATGAATTCGTTAGTGGGGTAGTCCGATATGCATCATATGGATACCATGTGAGTTTGGTGGGACCAACCATTATATATTCAAAGAATATAACCAATCGCTCAGATTTGTCTTAGTTTAACTATACTCCCATATAGTTAATCGACAATGGACAATTCAGAATATTATAAAATATTCAAGGATTAAACATGCAAATATAGGATACAATTAATATTAAATGAAATCAAACATATCAAGTACTTTATTTCATTATGAAAAATATAAATTGTTTAACATCCCTTATCCAAATACCGAAACAACAGATTTACATGAAATAACTAGCTAATTTAAGTCCTATGCCCTCGGCATGCCTTTCAAGCTTGGGCCTAGACAAAGCTTTTGTGAAAGGATCAGCTAAGTTAAAATCTGTGTGAACTTTGAGTAATTTGATCTCCCCTAGTTCGATTTGCTCACGAACATAGTGATATCGTCTAGCATAATGTCTGGCACCTTTCTGAACTCCGGGTTCGTTGGCAATGATTAATGCACCAGTATTATCACAGTACATATCAGTGGGTAAGTCACTTGAGGGGATCACGTCAAGCCCGCTAATGAACTTCCTTATCCAGACTGCTTCCATTGCGGCTTCTGAGGCGGCAATGTACTCAGACTCTGTTGCAGACATGGCAACTGTAGTTTGCTTCTTGCTTTTCCAATCCACAGCACCTCCGTTAAGAACGAAGACGAATCCTGACTGAGACTTCGTGTCATCTCTATCAGTTTGAAATCCAGCATCACAGTATCCGGTCACTTTGAGCTCTAAGTCTGGATTTCCTCCATACACCAAAAACATATCTTTAGTAGCCCGTAGGTACTTCAGAATGTTCTTAACAGCAGTCCAGTGACTTTCACCTGGATTCTGTTGATATCGGCTAACAATGTTTTGCGCGAACGCCACATCGGGTCTAGTGCATCTAACCGCATACATAATAGATCCCACAGCCGAAGCATAAGGAACTCTTTGCATACGCTCCACCTCATTAGGTGTAGTAGCACCCTGATTGACAGATAAACTAAGTCCTTCTTGCATAGGTGTAAACCCACGCTTAGAATTTTCCATCTTGAATCGTTTCAAGACCTTATCAATATAAGCACTTTGACTTAGTCCAATTAATCGCTTTGATCTATCTCGGTAGATCTTGATTCCAAGAATAAATGCCGCTTCTCCTAAATCTTTCATGGCAAAACACTTTCCAAGATGGGATTTAACATCTTGCAACATTGGAATGTGTTTTCCTATGATCAATATGTCATCAACATACAAGACAAGGAAAGTAACATTACTCCCACTAGCTTTGCGATATACACATGGCTCATCGGGATTTTGAACGAAACCAAACTTTTTGATTTCTTCATCAAACCGCTTGTTCCAACTTCTTGATGCTTGCTTTAGTCCATAAATGGACCTTTGAAGCTTGCATACTTTGTTGGGATGTTTTGGATCAATAAAACCTTCAGGTTGATCCATATAGACTTCTTCATCCAAGTAACCATTTAAGAAGGCAGTCTTAACATCCATTTGCCATATCTCAAAGTCATAGTACGCAGCTATGGCTAAGAGAATCCTAATAGCTCTTATGTCCGCAACTGGAGAAAAGGTCTCATCATAGTCAACACCGAAACGTTGAGTATAACCTTTCGCCACGAGACGAGCTTTATAGGTGTGTACATTTCCATCCATGTCCGTCTTCTTCTTGAAGATCCACTTACACCCAACAGTTTGAGCATTTGGTGGAAGATCAACCAAGCTCCAGACTTGATTGTCTTTCATGGATTTCATTTTCCACCTTCGTAGCTTCAAGCCATTTTTCAGATTCCGGATCTGATAATGCAGCTTTGAAATTCGGAGGCTCATCGAGATCTCCTAAAACGTTTTCTTCTACCATCAGACATAATCTGTTAGTAGGACGTCTTGTCCTTTCGGACCTACGAAGTGGAATCGCTTCATCATCATCGACTTGAGGTTCATCACTTTGAACATTTCCCCCCCCCCCAAGTTGATGATTGCTAGGAGCTTCAGAAGGTGACACATCTTCCTCTTGAGTCTCATCAAGTTCTACAACCCTCCCACTGTTCTCTGGAACTAATTTCTTTTCAAAGAATTCAACATATCGAGCAACGCGAACAATGTTTTTGACGGGATCATAGAAGTCGTAACCCATCGTTTCCTTAGGGTATCCGACAAAGATGCACTTAGTAGTTCTGGGTTCAAGTTTGTCAGGTGTATCGCGCTTCACAAGTGCCTCACATCCCAGACTCTTAAGTAAGACAGATTAGGAACATTTCCATGCCATAATTCATATGGTGTCTTGTCAACCTTCTTGGTTGGAACCATATTGAGAATGCGTACAACAGTCTCTAGAGCATAATCCCAAAACGAAAATGGGAGAGTCGTAAGGGTCATCATAGATCTCACCATGCCTAGCAAGGTTCGATTTCTTCTTTCAGACACTCCATTATGTTGAGGAGTGTATGGAGGAGTAAGCTGTAGGACAATTCCACATGCTTTCAGATAATCCTTAAACTCTTGGCTTAAGTATTCACCACCTCGATCCGAACGAAGAATCTTGATGGTTTGCCGAGTTGATTTTCTACTTCATTTTTAAACTCTTTGAATGTTTCAAACACTTCATGTTTATGTTTAAGCAAGTAAACATAACCATAACGACTGAAATCATCCGTAAACGTTATGAAGTAGCTAGCTCCTTTTCTTGACACGTCTAAATGGGCCGCAAACATCGGTATGAATGAGTCCAAGAAGATCTTTAGCCCTCTCCGGTTTATGCGAAAAAGGTTTTCTTGTCATTTTGCCGGAAACACATGACTCGCATTTATCAAATGATTCATCATTTAATTTTAAGATCCTTTCACGTTGAAGTCTTTCAATGCGATTTTTGCCAATGTGTGCAAGACGACAGTGCCAAAGATAGGTAGAGTCCAAGTTAGTCTTGGCTCTTTTGCTAACATTATACATTGAATATCATTTAGTGAATCACAACCACGCATATCAATTTCATAAATACCATCACAAGCAATAGCATCAAAATAATGAACATTATTTTTAGAAACTGAAATACCATAATCATTAAAAACATTAATGAATCCGTTGTCTTTCAACAAAGAAACTGAAACTACACCTCTAGTAATAGAAGGTGCATAATGACAATTGTCTAAAACAATAATTAAACCGGAAGGAAGAACTAAATGATATTCTCCAATAGCTTCAACAGGTGCTGGTAGACCATTGCCCACGAACAGCTGCAAAGCTCCGGGCTTCAGCTTCCTCCTTTTCCTAAGTGCCTGTAATTCATTACAGATATGAGTTCCACAGCCAGTGTCATAAACTCATGATTTACGCTTAGTAAAGGAAAATAATTCAATAGTGAAGATACCTGAAGTACTAGCATTGATAGCTTGCTTCTTCTTCACATTCAACTCGGCAAGATACTTGGGACAGTTCCTCTTCCAGTGCCCGACTTCATTACAATGATGACAGGTCTGGTCTTTAGCCGGATGCTCTTTCTTAGCCGGAGGGGTTTTCTTTGGTTTGGGGGGAGTAGCAGTTTGCTTACCCTTGCCTTTACCATCAAACTTGCCTTTAGCTTGGTGCGATTTTTTAGCTTTCTGGATCCAACCCCTCTTTATCATGAGGACATTTGGGTCATTGGCCTTCTTTGGAATCGTCTTCTCATATTCAATGAGCATAGCATGAAGTTCATTGACGCTTTTTTCATAGAGTGCATGGTATAGTTTTGCACAAAACCCTCATATTCCTTCGTAAGGGATTTGAGAATCATGCCACTTTTACCTCTTTATGATAAGCGTACTCCATCGAATCCAATTTGTCAAAAATGCTCTTCATCTTGAGCACATGACTGCTAACCGATTTTCCAGATTCAAGTTTCATGTCATGGAGTTCCACGACTAAGTCGAACAGTTCCACTCCAGCTTGTTTTTCATACAAGGATTTAAGTTCTGTGATCATATCATATGGAGTGTAGAGCTCGAATTGTTTTTGAAGCTCGGGAGACATGCTCGCAAGCATCAAACAACAAAACTTCATTGAATCTAGTGTACTGAATCCTATATTCAGCTTTTTCAGCTGCTGTGGATTCAGCACTTGGTTCGGTTGGCCATTGCCTTTCAATGACATCCATGCGTTCCTCAACTCTTAGAACAATTCTCAGTTGACGATACCAGTCATTGAAATTTGATCCATTAAGCTTTTCTCTTTCAAACATTTGCCGAAAAGCATTGGTATTTGTGGAAGGATTCATTGCCATCTACAAAACAGATTAAGTTCAAAAATCAGTATTTTCGATAATAAATCCTTAGGAAATCAATTACCCAATGTTTATCAAATAAACAATTAATTTCATTAAGGCTAGGATCCAATTGACATACAATCATTTCATCAGTTGATCTGCTAGAATTGATTGTACTCAAAAGGTAAGTGACGAGCAGTAATTGCATTACATGTGCAATTCCTAGTAAGAATGGGACCTACAAATTACACTTGATTCATCAAGTGATTTGTAGTCATGTTTTGTCCCATCTTTTGCCACGGGTCAAAGTCTCACCGCTTAACTCGCTTTAAGTAGTCCAACCAAAAACACGCAAATTTGTCCACCACTGTGTACCAGTGAGTGGGATTTGCCATGCAACTGCCATTTCACCACTGTGTACCAGTGAGTAAAACAACAGCCACAAGTGTCCTTTTCAAGTTTGATGGCAAATGACTTAAGTTTATTGAGTCAATCAATTTGATGTGTGATCAAAAAGTTATGTTTGAAGATTCATGCATATCTTCTAAACATAATATGTTTATAAAACTCATTTTTATTGCCTTTAAATACAAAAGAGCTCGGTAGCTCCATTTGAACGCACAAAGAAGCGCAAGGGCAAAGGTTTGCGATGAACGCAATTAAAAACCCGCCCTTTTAGGAGGCTAACGCACTCCGACTTGTACCTCTCTTAGAGTTTGTTCAAATGGGTGAGCCGGTGTATCTCTTGATTTTTAGGGCACAAATTTTATAAACAAAATCTTATTTCGATAGTTATTAGTCAAGTTTATTTTTCCAAAAACAATTTTGCACACAATTTTTATAAAAGGCAAAATTATACTTACTAAATTAACAACTTAACAATTAAGGTAATCAACCAAAATTTTGTCACTATGGTATAAGATTGGCTCCTCTTTCATATGGAAAGAGACCACATGCATCAAGTTGCCTTGATTGCGTAAGCCAAAATTTTATAACAGATTTATCTACCATAAATAACAAGATGCTGATCTGGAAAATTCAGCAGCTTCACGACCAAATCTGGCACTGAAGAAGGCCGAACTGGGCTTAGCACAAAACACAAAAGTTGTAGCCCTATGAGTCAAGCACCTACTGTAAAGAATTCGGCTTCCAACTCCTTACGGTTGATAAGTTATGATTTTTTTAGTGAACTGGTGTCAAACAGGAACTTTCACAAAACATAATCACATTGTCACACAATTAGTTATTCAATTATCTAGCATAATTAACCCTAATGATCAAGATTTCATGTCAATATATCTAAGTAATAATCATGAATAATTTGCATGAAAAATTCATGATTTTTACTTCTATTTAACAATTAAATAATTAAAAGGTACATCATAAACGCATGCAATTATCACATAATAATGCTTAAAGATCAAAACTTGGAAATAGGGTTTAAAAAAAACTTTTTTTTTTTTTATTTTAGATCTGATTTTCGAAACATATATAAATAAATAAAATTAATTTTGTTTCCATTTAATTTAATATTAACCATTATAAACTAACAAAAATTAATCTAAAATTTATACATATATTTCGATCCACATGAACCCTAACCCCCCTTCAAATTTTGATCTTTTTTTGTTGGGTTATATAACAAATTATCAAATTAAATCACAAAGCACGCAGCGGAAGATTAAACTATGCAACTAATTAATTAACCAAGGAAGAAAACATGTACCTTTAATTGTAGATGATAAAGTAAGAAACTTTATGAGGATTTGAAGTAAATCCCTCTACGTTTGCACACACGACACACGGATGTACGTATGCTAGTACTTGATCACGAACACTTGGCTTTCTCTTCTTGATTTGTCGAACAACTTAAACCGAAAATCCCTTTAGGGATTGCTTGCTACGGCCGAAAGAAGAGAAGAAGGAGGAGAGAATTGTGAGGGTTTTTCTTTTCTTGTAATTGTATATATAAAACCCCTTAACCTAAGCCTTGTATTTATAGGTATAGATTAGGGTTGATTTACTTGGAAAATAAGCTATTACGGGCTTTACTCTTTCATGTATATATATACTTCATAAATAATATACCATTCGGTTCATCTGGACTACTTGACTCATATGATAGTGACCGAACAAAACCAATCTAAAAATCAAGATAGTAATTTGATTTTGTTCTAAAAAAATTCAAACTTTCAAACCATTTTGTCTGATCTGATGGGACAATTCAGTTATGTCAAAGTAGTGAACACCCTGATAATTGATAAATACTCCTCTTTTGAAAGAACAGGATAGAGAAATGTGTTGAACAATCTTCCCTCTTTTTCCCTTCGGTTTTATTGATATTATGTGTAGTAGTAGGTAAGCCATGAATATGTTTTCGGTCAAATTTCATAAGGACACACAATTTATGTAAGTTATATTGCAAAAATAGGAAGCTGAAGTGTAAATTTAAGAACAGTTTTAGCTTCTAAATGAACTGAAATGAATATGTATTAGCGAATTTCATATTTTCGGTAGTTTATTGGAAAAATACTTATGGGGTGTATATCTTTTGTAGGCCATGGCCGAAGAGTTGCATTCAAGGATAATGAGGAGAAAAATACCAGCCTAAAAGCTTTCTTGAGTGCTAAAAAGCATGCACACATGATTTAGTCGGATCCTACACTGGAAGTAGCTACACTTTTGAACTTAAGCGAAGTGAGATGCATATAAAGTAGTGCATAGAACTTTACGCTAGTCCTGAATGTATACCGTATACTCGGAACTTTTCTGTATAATTATGCAAGAGACCTAAATGTATACTATGTAGAGCTTTGAGCTTAACTGAGATATATGAAGAGAACATTAATATCAGTTTTGGTTAGTGTTTGTTTACTTGGAAAATAAGCTAGGATTAGGGTTTAAAAACCCTATGCCAAAACCGGCCCCCTCCAAAAGAGGTTCTAGAATTCTCCTTTCAAATTTCAAGATAACCCTTCCTCCGTTAACACCGTTAGTATTTTACCGTTAACATTTAACAAACGGTCGTTAGTTCAATTCGTGATCCAATCAATTAATAAATTACACTAACATATTAATTAATTATAAATACATTTGTGTCGAGACGTGTGACCCCGTAGGCTTAAATCATTTCCGGACATACGTTCATTTTTACGTGATCATATACTAACAAAGGACTCCCCAACCACTTGATCCAACTCATATAGATTTTCTCCTATATATATGGAACCCTATACAAAACATCAATGTTGGTAAATTTAAAGTTTTTGGGTAAGAGGTTCTCCCCTGTTACTTTTAATAAATTCAAGTTTTATGAAGTATATATATTGACATTAATGACAACAGGCTAACTATTTACGGCCATGCTTTACTCTTTCATGTATATATATACTTCATAAATAATATACCATTCGGTTCATCTGGACTACTTGACTCATATGATAGTGACCGAACAAAACCAATCTAAAAATCAAGATAGTAATTTGATTTTGTTCTAAAAAAATTCAAACTTTCAAACCATTTTGTCTGATCTGATGGGACAATTCAGTTATGTCAAAGTAGTGAACACCCTGATAATTGATAAATACTCCTCTTTTGAAAGAACAGGATAGAGAAATGTGTTGAACAATCTTCCCTCTTTTTCCCTTCGGTTTTATTGATATTATGTGTAGTAGTAGGTAAGCCATGAATATGTTTTCGGTCAAATTTCATAAGGACACACAATTTATGTAAGTTATATTGCAAAAATAGGAAGCTGAAGTGTAAATTTAAGAACAGTTTTAGCTTCTAAATGAACTGAAATGAATATGTATTAGCGAATTTCATATTTTCGGTAGTTTATTGGAAAAATACTTATGGGGTGTATATCTTTTGTAGGCCATGGCCGAAGAGTTGCATTCAAGGATAATGAGGAGAAAAATACCAGCCTAAAAGCTTTCTTGAGTGCTAAAAAGCATGCACACATGATTTAGTCGGATCCTACACTGGAAGTAGCTACACTTTTGAACTTAAGCGAAGTGAGATGCATATAAAGTAGTGCATAGAACTTTACGCTAGTCCTGAATGTATACCGTATACTCGGAACTTTTCTGTATAATTATGCAAGAGACCTAAATGTATACTATGTAGAGCTTTGAGCTTAACTGAGATATATGAAGAGAACATTAATATCAGTTTTGGTTAGTGTTTGTTTTTTTGTTTGGCGTTTCATGTTTTTGGGTTCCTTTGAGTTTGAGAACTAGAAAGGATCGGGGAACAAGGTTTCGGGTGCTTAAAAAACGAACAGCTCGTAGCGTAAGAACCCGACCGTTTCTGAGGGTCAGGGACCTTATTACGTATATTTCTTTGTTTTTGAAGTGTGCACAGATAATTTTGTAAAACCAAATCTTGCATTTTACTTTGTTCCATTTAGGATTTTAAAAATCACACTTTCTGGTTCTTTATCCAAGTACCGTTACTTGTTTTATGGTTTTTTAATTCTTATTTTTACATTTTAAAATTTTCCACAGGCTTTTAATCTTTTACTAGAATCTTAAACACTAATATGAAATATGAAATATGATTATATTTATAACTTTTATGGTTACACAGACATAAACATAGTGTTAGATGACCTGACCATTAGTAATTGTTAATATTTTTTACGTTAGAATGTTAGATGACCTGACCAGTAATTATTGATATTCTTCACGTCAACTTTCATATTGATATTTATATATATTTTTTAGCAACCGTTCATATTGGTTTTTGGTGTTACACTGACATGTCATCATTAATATTAATTTAAAACACTCTATTATAAAGTGAAATGTTTATTTGAAAACTAAAATTTCTGTGAAAACTAGAAAACTGGCCAAAACACACTGTGATCTGAATTTAACACAATGTGTTTTAATTGTGTTTTTTTAAAAACACAATGTGTTTTTATTGTGTAATCTAAAAACACATTGTGTTAAGTTTTAAATCACATTGTGTTTTTTATAGCACGTGAAAATCATAAAATTTTTCAAACACAATGTGATATGAACTTAACACAATGTGTTTTCTAAAAAAAAAATAAAAACACATTGTGTTAAATTCAGATCACAGTGTGTTTTGGCCAGTTTTCCAGTTATCATCAAATAACTTTCACATGGTTACGACATTTGGTTTTGACTATTTTTATCCGTCTCTTTTTTATATATATAACGTTTTTAATATATAATAACTTTCATTATCGTTACGTTTTACGTTCATGTAACATTTAAAACATAAATATAGTTATTGTTTATGTTTTTATACAAAAAGTCTATACAAATTTACAAGTCCGAATGTTTGACATAAATTTAGGTACAAAACTTTGTCGTGTAGAAAGCGTACTCTGCGGCAACGCGCGGGTACAAAAACTAGTTATTCATTAAAAGAATATACAAGACCTTCGTCATTACATACTATACTAAATGAATAGGTTCCGAATAGTAACTCGTTTGCGTGGCGAGTTACTATTCGTCCATCCTATAACCCGCACCATTATTCAGATTTTGCCAAATCGCATCTTGTTCGGGTTTTCTAATACGATTTACTTCTTGGTTTTTCCATATGTTTTTCCTTTCGAGTTTTCAAATAATTATATTGAAAACGTTTATTCTTTTTTTTTGTAATAATATTTAGATTTAACCACATTGAATCCCTTTCAAGTTTAAAATTACGGGTTATTTCTTGATTTCTTATCAACTAGTATATCAAAACTATTTTTTTGTGGTATTGCCTTTGAATAAATATCTATTTCATATGTTAAAGATTTTAACAAACATATATAGCGACACACCATCAATAACAAAACATAATCGTTTCCAGGTTTACAAACAATATATTAAAAACTTTTTTTTTTTTGTGGTATTGTCTTTGAATAAGTATATATTTTATATGTCAAAGTTTTTAGCAAATATAAATTATCAATAACAAAAAGTAATCAAACTAATTGAAACCGCGCAACGCACAGACAGAAACTATTGTGTTTTTGCCCTTAAATAAATATATATTTGATATGATAAATTTTTAAACAAACCTATCCATAACAGAATGTTTGTTTTTTTTTTTGAAATGTAAATATGTATTCATATATTCACAGTCCTCGCAAATACGAGCGACCAGATTTGTGTGAAATATCAGACAGATTTACAAAAAAGTTAAAGTTTACCCAATCATTTCAACTAAGACTACTATGCTTTGCTCTGTTTTTGAACCAGAGGAACCCGAGAGCTTTAATGCTTTGAGTAATCTTCACTGGACAAACCTCGACGTTATTAAACCTCTTGTCGTTCCTAGCATTCCATAGGCACCAACACGTAATCCATACCACTCCTTTATAGACCTATTTTTTTCTTCTACCTAGAACCATTTGTTTATGTAGGTTCACAAGGTCCCTAGTCGAATAAAGAATAGGCGAACCAGTCCTGCACCACGACCCAACCATACCCCAAACCTGATCAGCAACCCAACACGAGCACATAATATGCTCAATTGTCTCATCCTCCTCGTCACACAGCCCGCATAGAGGATTCCCAATAAAACAATTTCTGACTTGGAGTGCATTAGCCGTGGCAACACGATCCATCAAGACTCTCCAAAGTAAGAATTGCACTTATTTGGAACCCACTTGACCCATTTGAAAACAAACCGCCCACCGAAGTCTCTGTCATCACAAATCAAATAATTTACCCCCTACCTCAAATTCCTCCTTCATATTCCCGATCCAAATCCAGTTGTCTTGCACGCGTTTGTTAATTCAACGCAAGTATACTAAATAACACAATCGTTTCAACACGACAATTGATGCTCCGCAATGCAGGATCGGAAATTTGCTAGTTCACTAATAATTCATACGTTTAAGAAAATTAATTAATACGGAGTATAATAATAATAAAAATGATCAAGTAATAATAACGGGCCGACATAGACACTTAAAATGGATGAATGAAAGAGTGATACAAGTTTAGGGTTACGCACGTGAGTGGCCTCTTCCAGTCATGTGGTTGATCATCGCCGTCGTCGTGTCCCTCTTTTAAATCACCACTACTTCAATTATTATTATATCTAATAATAATAATAGTTGACACCGCCACCGCCATTTTCTTCTTCTTCTTCTCCAAGTTTTTCTTTCCATCTCTCCCTAAAATCTATATCTATATATTATATATTTGTCCCCTGATTTGTTTATTAATGTGTATTAATTTATTTTAAATTAAAATAATTATATAGCTATAGATATAGATATATAGTATTATATATAAAGGATTGGGAAAGAAAGATGTTAATTAGTAGTATATACAGAGGAATGAATCGGATATCGAGAAGCAGAAGTTATTATATCAGATTCTTACACTCATATTCCACACTTCATCATCATCATCATCATCATCACTTACCTCATTACACGACGACCACCACCACCACTCGATTTAGCTCCGCGTCTCAAGAGGTAAAACCTTTCGCTTCCCCTATATATATACATATATTATATGTAATGATACTGATAAAATGCGAGATATCACATATTATTATGTTTATTATTGTGCAATTGCTAGTTAAATTATTGTTATATTTGCGTGTTTATAGGATTATGTATAAATGAATTTACATAATTGTTTTGAATGAATTGTATAAATATATATGTATGTATATGTATACACGTATTGCTTTGTTTATTTGATAGCAGTACATAAGTGATAACAAACACTATATAATTTTTTTTTGTGTATTTGATTATATGAGGAATAAACAATTTAGAAAAAGTAGGTCGGTTGTTGATAAGCGATTTCGATCAAGCAGCTATAATTACTCTCTATATAGTGCTACAGTTCTTTTATAGGTGTTCTATTGATTTAGGTTGCAAAGTTCCTTTAGTTTGCTCTTACGGAAGGTAATATTAGGTAATTTTACCGTACAGTTATTTTATTGCTATGTGTAGAAGTTTTCCAATTTTCTAGGAAGTCAAGTAGGATTGTTTTACCGGATTTAGTAGGTAGTAGGTTTGAGTGTTTGACGGGTAGTAAATGTACGTATCATATGTCATTAGATATATGTAAGTGACGTGACTTACCTTTTTTTTTCTTTTTCTTTTTAGCTATATAAATTACCACACAAGAAGTGTGTTGATTGTTATAACAAGTCATTTGTACTATATCATTAGTCATTGCTGTAATTCTGTTAACAAATCATTTGCATTATATTATTGGTCAATTCTGTAATTTTGCTCTGAATCGTACTATTTTTTGTATTTAAGTATTCACATTTTACTCTTAGTTGATTTCTGTGCCAGATCTGTGTTTGTTTTATTGTTTAATCTTGATATTGTTTTCGGTAATAGTAGGTTTTGGGTTACAGAGTAAATTATCCATTGATTTCACGCCCCTTTAGTTCTGGCGGGACACAACCCCAGTATGAAGGATCTTCCGTTGATGTAAGTTCAATTTTAAATATTCGTTTTCTTCCTCCTGTGCATGTCCTTTATTATTTGCTCTTTGACATTGATTTGTTACGTGTTTAAATATATGAACTTGTGTTTAATGGTGATTGCTTTTCAGTTTATTGTGTCGGTTGTTTTATTTATTTATTTAGTTTTTTAAGTTGGTAAGTCTCTACTTGCTATAGTTACTGCATATATACTTGATTGTTTTTTTTGGTTGATAATACGATTCTGCACTTTGCATCTATTTTCCCCATCTGCTAGAGATATGTGCATACTTTATATTCTTTAACGTTCTTTTTATCTGATTCAGGATCCAGTGGACCCATTTTCTCTCGTTGCTGATGAACTATCGATTGTTGCTAATAGGTTGCGATCAATGGTGGTCGCAGAGGTATGACTATAATAACTACTTATCTCTTGTCAATCTGGGCATGCCTTTGGAGGTAACGGACCTTAAATATGGGGTCTTGCAGGTGCCAAAGCTTGCCTCCGCAGCCGAGTACTTCTTTAAGATGGGTGTCGAAGGGAAGAGGTTTCGCCCCACTGTAAGTCCACTGCTCTCATCAGCTTTATGCCTACATTATAAAAAAAAGCTATAATATTGTGGGAAGCAAAACATCAACTCTACATCTTAACATGACGATAAAGCCTTCTTTTTTTTCCCATTCCCTAGACAAATTAATAGGAACAGCTTCTGTCTGTTGAGTGTTATGCTCTGTTTTAGCATATGGTCATGTTTATTTCTATCTTATTTCTATTGTCTTTTACGCCTGAACATTCAACATATCTGAAGTAGGAAGTGAGATAAGGTAGAGGTGGCAAAATGCATGGGTCACGGTTTAGTTAAGGCCCAAAATTGGTTTGGGTCAAAATCGTAATTTTTTTGTTAGTTAGGCTGGTTTGGGTTGGGAAGGAGCACTTCCTGAGAAAAACTGAAGTTATAACTCTTGTTAAAAATGGTTACCAAACCTACTCATTCATAAGCGAAGTTCTATCACTTTATGCATACGAACATGGTCTTAGCAACGGGCGATGTATGTGACCCATTCTTATAATCTACTTTTTTGATTTACATTTTAAAGGTATCGCTTAAAACAAACCGATTTATTTATTAGCGAAGGGGTCAAAATCACAACTTCTGGTTTGACCTTTGAGGCATACCCGAAAGTCCCTGCCCTTTTGCTACATCAATTTATGTTATCAAGTTCTAATAGAAATGTTGGTTTTGTACACTTTTCATTATCAGAAAGGAGAGCATTTTTTTTTTGATGCATTTTGTTTGCTTTGACATCATGTTGTGCCCAGGTAGTGATATAGTTTTTTCATTTGCAGGTTATTTTATTAATGGCTACAGCTTTAAACGTTCAAATCTCTAAACCGGTTTCAGAAGGGGTTGTTGATATGTTTTCAACAGAGTTGCGTATGAGACAACAAGCTATTGCCGAAATCACTGAGATGATCCATGTTAGGTTTCTCGTATAATATTGTACATATGTCGCCTGTATTTTGAAAAAACAGTTTACCATGTTAGCATCAAAATGGTACAAATCACAGGAGTAAGGAAAGGAATATCATTCGAAGGATTGAATGCAAAATAAAGCTTGAACACGAATTTAGGGGCCAATCAACTAGGTTAGGATTACCAAGTAGAAAAATGATCTGAGATAATGCCGCATGCGTATTTCTGTTCTGGGTTTCTTGCATTCTATAAAAACTCAAGTGTGTTTTTCTTTATAATGATATGAAGCTAGGGAACATTTTTAAAGCCATGAGTTACGTTCTGGAAGATGCATTGCTTGTCGTGGGTGTTTACTAGATCTAAGTGTATTTACTTTAGATGCTGTTGCACTAGGTATTTTGTGTATTTTATGTATGTTTGTAAATAGGATAATTGAAACATTATTGGATAGTGATACGAACTCATCCCATAATAAGCTCGTATCATGTCATAAGTTAGGTGTAGAACTCACTCCCAAAAGCTAGCTCAAAGGAGGAGGGGATATCTTGACTTATAAACCACCAACCAATCCCATACTTGGCCGATGTGGGATCATATCAATACCCCATCCTTTGAAGAGCCAACGTTCTCGTTGGTCACTGCTATGTTTGCCACGGTTGGCACCCTTCTCCTTGGGTCCAATCCACCACTCCATAGGTCACCACTCCGAGTGTTGGAACCTCGAAAGGTAGGGCTGGCTCTGATACCAATTGATACGAACTCATCCCATAATAAGCTCGTATCATGTCATAAGTTAAGTGTAGAACTCACTCCCAAAAGCTAGCTCAAAGGAGGAGGGGATACCTTGACTTATAAACCACCAACCAATCCCATACTTGGCCGATGTGGGATCATGTTAGATAGGTATCATTTGCTTGAAGGTTATTGGTTGGATCCAAACAGTAAAGGGGATTTAAAGATAGTTATATGGTTGGAAGCCTACTATATTTTACTTTTTTTCTTTCTATTTGGTAAACTATCTGAAGTATGAATGTGGCGTAGAAGCAGCCTTTCTACTTGAACTGTTGCACAACCGGCTCCAAAAGGGTTTATTTTGTTGCTTTGGGAAATTTTTAGAATGTGAAGTAGCTCATGAGGTCATCTATTTCTCTTATATCTATCTTTAGATTAAGATGCATTCATGAAGTGTTCTCTACCTGATATTGACGTCTTTATGTATGAGATGCTTATATGGTCCCTTAGCTTTGAACTGGTTTATTGGATAAGCTTATAAATGCTAGTGTAATGCTGTAACACAATGGTTTCTTTTCTTACCCTCGATGTTGCGCATGTAATTATTTAATTAGAAGGATAACTCATTGTTTGTTATTGGATATCAAAAGTGCTTACTCATAAATGCTATACAAATGAAATAACCTTATCTCAGGTTGCCAGCCTTCTTCATGATGATGTGCTGGATGATGCTGATACAAGACGTGGGATTGGCTCTCTTAACCTTGTAATGGGAAATAAGGTGATATTTCTGTTTTAGAAAACAATATACTTATATTTTTGGCATCTGTTTCTTCAGAGATAGGGGCCATAATAATGTTGTTTAATACAAATGGAAAAAGTACCAAAGGACATAGGATTAATCTATTTTCCAGATGGTCAATTCCCTTTATACTCTTGGTGATCAATCGGGCATATTGACATAGGTTCTTTTCACCCGAACTCGTTATCTCCATAGCAGATTGTCACGTATTGTGACTTTCTATGTTTTGTAATGCGATTGCCATAATTTATGGCTAATTCTACCTGTGATTTAATCTTGAATACCTCAGTATCATATTAGGCTCATGCGTTGGTCTAACACTTATCAAGGAGTTCTGGTATTATGTTGTCAAAATGCAGATTTTTTAAAGAATATGCTGTTAAAGCAGCTTTCTGTTGCTAGCAGACTAGCCGCCTCATTCGATGCCTCTGCTTTCCATTTCTATAACATTGCCAAGTGCCCTCCTTTACAATCACTAAGAAAAAAGAAATACCAATAAAAGCCCTATCGTATCAGTACGTCTCTGTGATTTTTCTGACTCCAGGGGACTTTACTCGACCCATTCCCCAGTCTCCCGCACTGCTCAAGTAAGTGTGCGACTCCGTATGAGGACCTCCTTCCCTTCTGCCCACTCTCCGTTTACACGGTTCTCAAAGCAGAGGAAAAAATGCCCGTTGTTCTGTCCAATAAAATGAAGCAGTTTAAACATCTAAGCAACATGGAATTTCACTTGGAATTGGATGCATTAGAAATTCAATGCAACTACTTTTTTATGTCTTTACCTTGACAAGAAATGCCGCTATTGTTTTCATTATGCAGATCTCAGTATTGGCTGGAGATTTCTTGCTTTCTAGAGCTTGTATGACCCTTGCTTCTTTGAAAAACACAGAGGTATCATTCTATTTTATCTTGTTATGCTTGTGCGGTACCTGTCTCTTCACACTCGTTTGCTGGTTGCAGGTTGTATCCTTAATAGCAAAAGCTGTGGAACATCTTGTAACTGGAGAAACGATGCAAATGAGTACGTCGGCCGAGCAGCGTAGTAGGTATGCTACTTCCTTCGGTTGGTTTCATTTGATTGGACAATCTCGGGTCAACTTTTGCTTATTTGTTGCGTGTTTGAATTTGAATATGAACTGCTACCAAGTATATTGATCTAGAGTCATCCTGGTAGTACGTTGTTTATTATCTACTACATCTAATACAGAATAAATACTAAATCTATCAAATAAAACTTAATGTAGCATGAAATTGTACTATTTATGGTACAAGGAACTTTCATATGGTAAATGATGCTCTTCTAAGCTCATAAAGTACCAGGGAGGTAACTAGATGTATATCTGACCATAAACAATCCTATGGAGTGTGAAGGCTATTGGCAGAGTTGGTATTATGAGACACCATTTTATGAACAGCTCAAGCTGGGTTATATAGTATCTCTTAATGGTCAAAAACTTAAATGGGTTAATTAAAAAAAGAGGGACTGACTGAAAAGAAACAAGTCCGAGGTACATCTTAACATTTTTCCAGTTTGGTTATGCTCACCTCACCTAATACTCTAATAGATCAAACTAAGAATCCTAGCCTATTAGAAATATTGATGTAGTCCCTACTAAGCTAATCCTGATAGTTATTTAGTATAAATACCACTAACATAAGAAGAATACTATAACACTTCTCCCTAATGTTTTAGGTGTATCTCAATGCAGTATGGTATACATATCATATCAATTCTATTGATTAGTCCTTTTCATTCTTAATGGAAGGTTTCCACAGTGTTAGTAGCTTGGAGATTACAGTATTTCAGTTGATTTGATCTTTTCTGTTGCAGCATGGATTACTATTTGCAGAAGACATACTACAAGACTGCATCACTGATTTCGAATAGCTGCAAATCCATAGCTCTTCTTACCGGCCAAACTGCTGAGGTTGCTATTCTAGCCTATGAGTACGGGAAAAATCTGGTGAGTATTGACGATTTCGTTATGATATCTTACGTACAATATGCCAAACCCTGTAATGTCTTTGGTTTGAAAAAGTTCATATTTATCCACATACATGTTTGTCTACTCAAACAAAGAAGCTTAAAAATTTGTGGATGTTTTATTAAATAGTTACATTTTTGAAGTCTATGAATCCATTTCCATTATGCATAAATTGTGGTACATTGTTTTTTATCATGTTACCCGGACTGCCTGATATGAGTGTAGTTTTGACACATCTTTGTTTTCCTGCAGGGTTTGGCATTCCAGTTAATCGATGATGTTCTTGATTTCACAGGCACATCATCATCTCTTGGGAAGGGTTCATTATCTGACATTCGCCATGTAAATCACTCACATCTCTTTGCATATATATAAATTTTTATGTTTAGATGCATGAAACATTTCTGTTGGCTTTAGCCCTTTAGCCTCTTTATCAGGCTTTTGTATGGTCGGCTAGAACCCCTGACAAAGAATTGTCGACCAGAAGCGTTCACATTTTACATTGTTGATTAAAACTGCTGCGGAATCACGTAGATTATTGATCATCCAGAAATTGCTTATAAGATTGATGGCCCTCTTGATGTTTGTCAAATCTATGTGATTCCGCATGCATGTATGGTTAAGTAGTGGAACTAGATCTGTTAATTTCAACCCATTTACTTTAGAATGGTGAATCGGTCGAGTTGGGTTAACTTCTATCTTCAACGGATTGGATGGGTCAAACCTTACAGGTTGGAAGTTACCTAACCTGTGTAAATGTTCCCATCCTCCAAATTTGATCGATTCGAACAAGCTGGATATTATTTTTAAATGGAAGTTTTTTTTTTAAAACTATATCTATGACAGTACTAGTAACTTAAAATAAAGAAGCGAATAGAAACTGCTGGTAGGTTGACCAACTGTTTTTTTGCTCTCGTTAAACTTTGGTGCATAAAGCGTCTTGAAAGCAAAAGCTTTTCTTGTTCCATTAGTGCAGTATACCCATATATATGTTCACTGGGGAGTTATCTACATTATCAATCGGTACCGAGATTATGTTATGATTGTTTTATGTTTATAAACCTACATGTGCTGCAAATTGCGTTGACTTTCTGATAACTCATTATGTAGGGAATTGTCACTGCTCCAATATTATATGCAATGGAGGAATTCCCAGAATTACGTTCAGTTGTTGACAGGGGATTAGATAACCCTGCGAACGTGGATCTCGTAAGTTTATGTAACAGTTTAATAGCAGTTGATTGTTGGCCATGTCCAGTTGCTAATGCTCTACATACTGATCCTCCAAGCCTGAATATATCCATGTATTTATCCATGTCCATCCCCATAGAGGTGACAAGATGGATGGGTTGGGTAATGGATCAAAACGGGCTGTATTGCCGTGCAGATTTATATATTATCATTTTTTTGTGTCTATCACAGAAACTAGTTGCCTTAGTTATGGTTGTCAAAACCATAATTTTTAACAATAATAATAGTGTAAGCTTAAAATAAAAATGATTTAGGAGGTGTGTTCATGGACATTGACTTTAGGCCACTTTCAGCCGGTTCAACTCCGCTACCTTTGCCCAGTTTTGACCAGTTGGTTTGTAAATGGGTTAAATTGCCACAACATGCCATACTGTTCCATAAATTTTGCTAAGCTGAATCGTTTGAGATCCATATTAAGTACCAAGTAGAACTCAACCCCAATTTTGACCAATTAGTTTGTAAATGGGTTAAGTTGCTACTACATGCCATAATACTGGTCCATAAATTTTGCGCACAGTTTTTTTGTGGAGATGTTTTGTTTATTACAAACAAATTGGAGGTATCGATTTGGGTTTAAAAGATTTCTTTATATTGTTCATATCTTCTAGTTGATGAGTTAAAATTTGTAATTTTCGTAGGATGAGTGTCATTTCTAGTCAGGTGTTTGGAGGTTTTATGTCATGTATGAAATACCTGTCGATAATCCAAAAGTGAATCCTTAATTTCAATTGTTACTAAAATGTTGGTTGTCATTTGATTATTTGATGATACAGGCTCTAGAGTATCTTGGTAAAAGTCACGGTATACAAAGAACAAGGGAACTAGCAGCAAAGCATGCCAGTCTTGCATCAGCCGCAATTGATTCCTTGCCGGAGAACGACGATGAAGATGTTCAAAGATCAAGGCGTGCACTAATAGAATTAACACACAGAGTTATTAATAGAACAAAGTGAAGAACTAGAAGATGAAGTTGGCCCATATGCTCAAAGCAGATGTATAGATGTGGAAGATTTTGTTTGAATGCAGTTTTAGGCTTTACTTACGATTACCCAATAATGATTATCTGCAAGGAAATCTTAAAATAGTTATACTTGGAATGCAATTCATTTCATAATTCCAAAGATTGGAATTTTTGTAGATGGTAAGTGTGGTGTTTTACAGGGTAGCTTTATTTTCTGCTGTGATGAATTTTGAGTTTAATTCTTCTATATAGCTTTGCTTTTACTTTTTCTAAGATAGCTTTTACTTTCAAATATGCTGTGAGTTTTGCTAGTTAGAAAAGATAAACAAAATAGAAATGAAGTGTGGTGAGCAGCATCTCGCTGCGGTTAGTGTCATGGTGATACGTTGGTTACTATGAAGCTTAAGCAGTAGTCATTACAAGGGGCGATATCCCGGGTGGTTCTACATTGAATCAGGTTGATTACTGAAATATTTCCTCAAAAGCTGAAGGAGATTTATCAAAGCTGAAATATTAGTTCCGTTTATTATTATTTTTTTTAATAGAGAATGTAACACCTAATGTGGTTTTTTATGGGTGTTAACTATTTGATCTAACCTTAGTTTCGTGTTGCCAAAAAGCCAAGTATTTACAGGAACTGTCAGCTTCTTTTGTTTCCATTTCTTTTGGGAGAACTCTCAAATTATGTCAAAACATCATTTTTTTTTCTTTTTGGCTTGATTAGCAAATATGCATGACTATTTTCTCATATAAATTTTATTTGAAAAGCATGAAATATAATTATTACAGTGTACGCGTCGAGCCATCAAGTGTTGTTTTTTTTTTATAATTATTGAATTATTTTTAATAGTGAACTGAATAACACATATAATAAATAAATAAATATAAAACTAGTATTAAGAAAGCCGAGAGTATTTGTCTGTTGTTCGAACTAACTGAAATATACCTAAGGTGATAGTTCCAACTTGAAAGCTGAGACATATTCAAAATATATTTTGTAGAATCTGTTATGCCGGGGGCTGGAGATGTGGCCAGTGGCGGATCTTTACTTATTTGACAGGGGAGACCGAAAATCATGGGATCAAAAAATAACTCTAAGAAAAATACTAGTCACGGGATATAAAAATATTTTTTGGGACATTCACCACCAAACGAAAAAACGGAGGGGGTCATGGAGCTCTCGGAACCCAATAAAGCTCTCGGAACCCAACAAAAGTAAGGGGTGGGATTGGAGATTGGAGCTGAAGCATGATGCTGAAGTCTTATTTTCAAAACTTTCCTACAATAGCTTTTATAAGATTTAAGAGTTTTCGGATCCGAGACATTTCTTTTTTTAAATACCGATACTAACAGGGGCTTTATTTTATTTTATAAATTGGACTATATTTTAAAAGCACTTTACTTCAAAATTCTTAGAAGCCTCTTACTAAACTCACACCCCTATATATGTTTTGTTATAGTGTTCATAAAGCCATTCCAAGGCTTTTATATGTAATCCATAGAACCGTATGTAAGATTAAGGAGATATGATATGAGTAGTGATTTGTACACCACTACTTTTTAATCATACACCACCAAATATGCATAACATGATTGTACTGTACAATACTTTAAAACATATTTGATGAATGGATGGTGTGTGGTTAAAAGTTGGTGATGTACGGAGCATCACCCATATGATATGTTATGCTAACGACCACTTCTTTCACATCAAATATATGTTATATCAGAAGTGTAATGATACAAGACTTAAAGTTCAAACCAAACCCAAATGCTCTCCGGCTCGAAGTCATTCAATCCTTTCACGGGCTTCATGTTTATTTCAGCCTCTGTGAAGAATTTGATTCAGAAGTGATGGGTTTTGGTTAACCGCCCTGCCTTCTCTGTTTTGGGTTTGATTACTTGGGTCGGTTATGCTGGTCTTAATAAGGATAGAGCCTCTCCATTTAGATGGTTACATTGGACAATTAATCCCTTATGCTGTTAATTTTGTTTTTAGATCTTGTACTTGTAAATTTCTAGCATCCTGCTAGTATTTCAATATATTGTGCTGTTTAAAAAGAAAGAACAATATCATGATGTTCAATGAAATACAATGAAAAAGTAATCTAATCTAATGTCATGAAATACCTGATTAGAAAATGTTTAATCAAGTTTGTTTTATGACTTTTATCACTAACGCACTTAGGGAATACAATGAAATACCTGATTAGAAAATGTGCATTTCATTTACGAAAAAGTAATCTGATGTCATCCGGATTAAATCTTCTAAGAACACTTTTCCGTTCTTTGCCGAAGATGCTTAAATGTGTGGAACAAAAAAGATCAACCATAAGGGGGAACTGTAAAGTAACAAAAGAGGCAATGGGGATGACAGCTAATCCACATATAGGAGCAATCATCCATGGCTTTCTATCACAAAACACTAGGAACAAAGTTGCACCGAAGGCTATGATCATGGCCGTTGTGGACAGCAATAAGAAGAATAGTCCGATAAGCAAACGCCTTGGCAAACTGACTATAAAATCTTTCTCGGAAAATCGTGCAGTTAGGATAGATAAGAACACGAGTAGTGCGGTAATAGATGCAAATAGTGAGATAGCATCAGATGCTGCAAAGATAGTGAATGCAATTTCTTTTTTGAACAATGGGATGCCTGTTTCCTGATTGCTTCCACCGGGTACAGTAATTGCAGCAGCAAATAGAATTGTGGTGATTAGTGCTGCAGTGATGCTGCATGACTCTGCTGTAGTTTTCATCCACTTTTCTCCTTCCTTCACCAAGTTCTCGTGTTCTCTTGTAAAAACCATAACCGGTGTCTCGTTAAAAGTATTTTCTTTGGTAATATATGTAGGAAACACAAGTTTCTGCACTTCCTGTTGAGTCAACTAAACTTCTTTATGCTGTTAGAGGACAAAAAAGAAAAATAAATAAATTAAGTTGATTGATTAATGACTAATTGAGTTTTGTATGTACCTCTCGCCATTGGAGTTCACGTTGTAATTGTAATGCCGCACCTGTTCTACGATTTAGTGCATGTGAAGGTGCTAACCATCCGGCCAAGTGCAAGATATTGTTCTTAGAAGAATCAACAATTGTTCTATAAAGATTCTTACGCTCCCCAATGTCGTAGATAAGATTGTAGATTTTTTCAGAACGGTTTATAACTGCTAACTGAATAATGTCATATCCACTTTTATTTGTACTCTGAATGGCCTCAGGTGATCTAAATAAAATCTCATCAATAACTTTATAAGCATTTTGAGATGCAGCCTCAAGAATTGGTTGTGTATAATAGGGGTGATGAGTACCGGAGCATGGCAACTTGTCGATTTCATCACATACCAATTCCAGTACCTTTGTTGCTTCATCCCATTCTTTCTGTTTGTTCTGGATAACCCTTACGGGTCCGCCTGCATTTCACCATGATAGTAGTTAAAGTTGATAACCATATTCTGAATTCACTCATATATTATTACCTAATGTATTGGCTCCCTTCCACAGGAGAAAATAAGGTACACGACATATGAAACGAACTATGCTTAGGAAGAGGTACATCAATACAAACAGCAATGCAAGAATGACCGGTACTGCCAAGCACAAAAACGCTTATATTAATTACAACAAGAGTTAATTTCACAAATCGTCCTTGTGGTTTTACCAAAAAATCACGTTTCATCCTTTAAATTTTAAAATGACACTGGTAGTTCTTTATATGCGGATAATGGTCATGTTTCGCCCTTTAATATAATGGGTGATGGTCACGTTTCGTCCTTTAATCTAACGGATGATGGACACGTTTCGTCCTTTATACGGTCGACTAAAGGACGAAACGTGACCATTATCCGCGTATAAAGAACTACCAGTGTCATTTTGAAGTTTAAAGGATGAAACGTGATTTTTTGGTAAAACCACAAGGACGATTTTTGAAATTAACTCTTAGAACAATATAGTTTACTTCGAGTGTAGATATATTCTTAATTCTTATGTTGTGTTCACCTGTAACGATAAAAACCAAAATCAGAATGACACATGCTGGCTTCCGATCATCGTGGAAATCGTCGATTACTTCCTTCGGAAGGAGCAGTGAGATATCGATGAATCCTTTAGCTAAAATACATATTTCCTTCCAATTGTCGTCCAAAGCTAAAATAGAAGAACTACAATCAATCGCCTTTATCAAAAGCGTAAATGGATGAAAATAGAAAGGGTAAATTAGAACCATTTCTATTACTTAAAAAACTAATGCCCAAGTGTGGAGAAGCAGACTCTTTTGTTACTAGAAGCCCAAATATTTCGGTTTATTGTATGAGTAATTTGTATTTAATTTTTTTTTTTTTTGTTTGGGGCTACTTTTTGGCTCATTTGTCTTTAAAGGCCCATTCGAAATTCTAAATTCTGGGTCAACTTTAGGGTCCTATTGTGATGCCGGGAAATTTGAGTTTTGATGGTATGAAAAGTCAACCTGATGATCCATATTTTTTGAATCAACAATAGAAAAATTGTTCTTGACATTTATGTGAATCAACATGTTCAATTTGTGTTTATCTCGTTATGGTCTACATCAAAAACTTACATGGATAGATAAGTGTTTCCCAGGAATCTAACCCACATGGAAAGGTTTTTGCTAAAGCCATGAGTGCATCATCATTTCTCGAAGCAAATCTAGGAAACTTTTTGACCAACTCTAATGCTAAATCTGCAAGAATAAGCAATCAAGTGTGAAGGTTCAAATAAAGATTATATACCTATATATGTGTTATAAGTTATTTACGTCATACTAGACGGATACTGGTGCAATGCGTCGGTAACAAGGAGGATGATGGGTCATCTTCACATGTATACACTTAAATATGGTGGACAATGACAGATTATCTTCATAATTATGATGCTCTAATTCTGTCTGTAATTTGAGTATATTGTAAATAATATTCGTGTAATCATTACCTAAAGACAAAGTGGTAGTGACGCTTATTTGACACAAGGCTTTAATAGTTGGAATAAAACAGAGAGACTTACGAGTCATGTCGGCAAATATATTGTGAACCGAAGTGGTAGTGATGCTATTTTTCCTGCTGACTTAAGGCTATTTAGTTGAGGTTTTGGTGATGTTTTACGCTGACTGTTTGAATGCTGATTTTGGTGCTGTTTTTGCTGCTAATTTGAGGCTATTTAGCTGAAGCTATTCGAGTAAGGTAAAAATTTTATGTCCCCACCATCTCAATTTCCGAATCCGCCTCTGACTGTCTATAAATTGATTATAAGGCTGTCTGGCACCTGAACTTAGGTGTGGAACCCCCAAGCCCCACATACTAATTTTTTAATATTTTTTGTTTAATGAGTAAATGCTTGGGCCTCCATTAATTTTATGGATTAAAAATATAGTATGTGAGTGTTCCACCCTTAAGCTTAGGTACCTAACAGTCTTATCTAACCATCCCCATATAGGAAAAGGTTCATGTGAGAACCATTTAAATTGAAAGAACCATGAGAACTTCTATATTATAACTTGATGTTCATATGAATGATATATGTGAACATATTCGTCCACATATGAACTATCAACAGACTGGCCACTTACTGTATTGTTTTGCAGAAATGGTGTTAACAAGAAGATCGACTCCTATTTCAACACCTGGGTGAGTGCGATGGTGAATAGATCCCCCTATAGAAAAAGTGCGTAGCTTGCTTTCGCCGTCATCATCACTAGCTTTTAGCAAATATCCAATGGTATCGAGATGCATATTTTCATAAGCTTTATGGAGTGGTTCTTCACCTTTGTGGTCTTCAATTCTCAACAACTTGTTATTCTTTTTTACCAATAGTTCTGCTGCATACTTGTTCCCCACAATAGCCGCAATGTGAAGGGCCGTGCTTCCATCAGAATTTCTCTTTTCAAGTACTTCTTCATCATTTATACGAGACAGTAGATTTTTCACAAAGTCATTATGACCTATTCCAACAGCTATATGAAGTGCTGTGCTGCCATCACCGTTGATGGCCACTTTTGATAGATCTTTTACCTTTTTAAGTAAGGATTCTGCTTCCAACCAATTTCCCTTGATAGTAGCTTCACGCAACTTCTTTTTGTTATGATTAGCGAGGTCCCTATCTTTATCTATATTTATTGAAATCTTATCTTTGTCATTTGTGTTTGTTTCAGCTGAAATTATTTCTGCTGAAACTGCATTGATGTCTTGTGTTCCCATTTTTGATTTTGTTGGAGCTAAACCTGTATCGTGTATACAATTTGGAATTGTCATTCAATTGTGATGCAAGAAGTTAAACATTCAAATTAAAGATGTACTCCGTAAATGGTAATGAAAATTAACCATCATAAATTGGATGGTCGATTCATTTTAATTTTTAACATATTTAATTAAATTTTTATAATAGTATTTTGACATCAAAAAAGTTATTTTAAAAATATAGAGGTTGATGATTAGTTCACAAGTAATTAAGAAATCACCCAATGGTGTAGTGGCAAAGAGACATGTTTCCTCACAAGATGTCTCAGGTTCGAGTCATATCCTCAACATATTTGGGGAGACAACATATTTTTTTTTAATTTCCACCTACGGTGGGCCTAGAGGCGATAGAGATTTAACATTAAGGGATTTAAATTAGAGTTAGGGCTCTCTAACACATACCTGATTTAGACAATAAATGCTAGATGCGAGTAATTCACACCTTAAAAAAATCAAGACAATTGCGTTTTAGTATACATAAGAAAAACTAAGATAGATGTAAATATTTTAGATAAAGAAAAACTGATTTAATTATGATTAAATTCGGCAGATACGTACGATAGTTTTAGGATTTTGTATGGATATTGTAGGCTTTTTTAGAACGGCAACTTTTAAATCAGAGGCGGTAACAGGAAAAAATCTCGAAGGGGGCAAAATTAAAACTTTCATGAAATATAAATCTAAAAAGGGGCAAAATGTTAAAAACCTATAGGAAAACTTTTAAAATCTATGAAAAATTTAAAAATACATAACAAAATTTAAATTTTGAAGGGGGCATTAGCCCACCTTGCCCCCCCTTTAGACACACCCATGTGTTAAATGTTAATGATTCGAACCCCAGCAGTGACATCCAAGTGGACCATATGCTGGAAGTTAGAACCCGCGCACTCCTGCAGGAGTGATAACACGTATGCCCACACGCTCAATAAATGCCCGAAACCACGAGGAATCAAGATTCATTCCCGGGTCTCCAAGCTAACATCCCTCCGTCAGTTCCCCCAAAGAAGGCCCCAACTGGTCACTTGATCTAAGACCAAGTGGTTTGTATGGATATTGTAGTAATTTCAAATTTTGAAAAGATATAGATATAATTAATTTTGAAGTTTTGTAATGACATCCATGAAATTGATGCTATATCAATCAACGCGAACTTGACATTTTCGAGCTCACACTACTAATTTTGATTATTATTTAATTAGTACCTTAATTTAGTCATCAAGCTCTAACACGAGCTGGAAAATAAAAGCTCTGTATACCTCAGTCTCAAGCTAGTTTCGAGTTTGGTAATTAATACAAGCTCTAGCCTGAGAGTGTCTCAATCTAACTCGGTATGGTTACATCCCTACACACACATGTTATGTATATATATAAAGAGGTTAGGGAGTATGTGACTCTTAGACACCCAAACTTGGGTGTGGAACCTCTCGCATCTTGATTTTTTTTAACCATAAAAAACATGGAGGACCAATCATTTATATATATATTATATATAAAATTAGTATGTGAGGGGTTTCATACACAACCTAGGTGTCTAACAACTATATACTCACTTTTCTCATATATAAATTATATATATAATTACCCACAGTAAAAGGTTCAAAATCATTTTATTTGAAAAAACCATAAGAATATTTTAACTCAATAACTTGAAACGTTAATTTCACTCTATATCTTATAACTTTAGAAACCACAAATAAAATCTGAATTTTAATTTTGTTTTATTTATTACTTTAGCCAAATGCCCGCGCGATACGGCGGTGAGATGGTGTGGATGATAAGTCATAGATTGTGATAGGTCATAAGAGGTCAACGATAATAGGGGGTGATCGGTGATGGGGTGATCTACCTGAGGGGCTCCGCCTTTATCCGTACGGGCTCCGCCCTCGGATTTGAAAATTCGTCAAAATTATATTGAATGACCTCTCTAATGAAAGAGCATGAAATTTTAAAAACACTCATATAGTTTTTATAATTTATCGATGTACGGTTTTTGAGATAAATTTTTTTGAATGAATTAGAGGAATAAAATGATTTATGGAGGAGAGAAAAAAAAAGAGTGGTTGAGATTCGAGGAGAGAGAGAAAAATGAGTGGCTGAGATTTTCTCTAAGGGTATTATAGTTATTTTAGAGAAATATATTTAAATTAGTGAACAAATGATAGGGGCATTATAGGGTTTTCAAAAACTTAGTTGAATGTTGAAAAAGAAAAAAGAGGGAACAAATGTTTTATAAAGTAGTATATATATATATATAGGGTCATGACTATTTATAAGAATAATCTATACATCAATATATATTATATATATATATATATTATATATATATATATTATATATATATATATTATATATATATATTATATATATATATATTATATATATATATATTATATATATATATATATATATATATATTATATATTAGAATGTAGTAAAGATCATATAGATGGATGGAGAAGATAATAATTAAGATGGAATATGGTTTGTATATACATAATGTATCAATAAGTAGTTAAAGAATTTTGTATCTTTCTTGTAGTAGGAGATTACTGAAATATGCCAATCTTCTTTTTCTATGACCCACTCATTTTTGTATCTTTCTTGTAGTAGGAGATTACTGAAATATGCCAATCTTCTTTTTCTATGACCCACTCATTTTTGTATCTTTCTTGTAGTAGGAGATTACTGAAATATGCCAATCTTCTTTTTCTATGACCCACTCATTTTTGTATCTTTCTTGTAGTAGGAGATTACTGAAATATGCCAATCTTCTTTTTCTATGACCCACTCATTTTTGTATCTTTCTTGTAGTAGGAGATTACTGAAATATGCCAATCTTCTTTTTCTATGACCCACTCATTTTTGTATCTTTCTTGTAGTAGGAGATTACTGAAATATGCCAATCTTCTTTTTCTATGACCCACTCATTTTTGTATCTTTCTTGTAGTAGGAGATTACTGAAATATGCCAATCTTCTTTTTCTATGACCCACTCATTTTTGTATCTTTCTTGTAGTAGGAGATTACTGAAATATGCCAATCTTCTTTTTCTATGACCCACTCATTTTTGTATCTTTCTTGCAGTAGGAGATAACTGAAAGATCCACATTTACATATATATTGTGATGTTCACTTTAGCTATTACAGATGTTAAAACTTATGTTATGTAATGTGAAGGTCACGACTATCAGTAACTGCGCCAAAAATCCAACCTTTGAGAAGATTGTCGTATTTGCTCATGCCAGAAGCTCGTGGACCAACAAATGAGGCTTCCACAATGCCGCGCATATTATGAGTGTCCATGAGACAAGTCATCTGCGCCTTCCAAGGAAGGTAGTTGCGGTCCCCGGAAAGTTTTACAGAGACAAAGTTGGATACATTAGTATTTGATGCATACAAGTAATCGAAGTCTTGTAAGCGACTGGAAGCACTTGGAGAAGCGTCTAACGACCCAGCCATTAGAATGTAGTAAAGATCATATAGATGGATGGAGAAGATAATAATTAAGATGGAATATGGTTTGTATATACATAATGTATCAATAAGTAGTTAAAGAATTTTGTATCTTTCTTGTAGTAGGAGATTACTGAAATATGCCAATCTTCTTTTTCTATGACCCACTCATTTTTGTATCTTTCTTGCAGTAGGAGATAACTGAAAGATCCACATTTACATATATATTGTGATGTTCACTTTAGCTATTACAGATGTTAAAACTTATGTTATGTAATGTGAAGGTCACGACTATCAGTAACTGCGCCAAAAATCCAACCTTTGAGAAGATTGTCGTATTTGCTCATGCCAGAAGCTCGTGGACCAACAAATGAGGCTTCCACAATGCCGCGCATATTATGAGTGTCCATGAGACAAGTCATCTGCGCCTTCCAAGGAAGGTAGTTGCGGTCCCCGGAAAGTTTTACAGAGACAAAGTTGGATACATTAGTATTTGATGCATACAAGTAATCGAAGTCTTGTAAGCGACTGGAAGCACTTGGAGAAGCGTCTAACGACCCAGCCATTAGAATGTAGTAAAGATCATATAGATGGATGGAGAAGATAATAATTAAGATGGAATATGGTTTGTATATACATAATGTATCAATAAGTAGTTAAAGAATTTTGTATCTTTCTTGTAGTAGGAGATTACTGAAATATGCCAATCTTCTTTTTCTATGACCCACTCATTTTTGTATCTTTCTTGTAGTAGGAGATTACTGAAATATGCCAATCTTCTTTTTCTATGACCCACTCATTTTTGTATCTTTCTTGTAGTAGGAGATTACTGAAATATGCCAATCTTCTTTTTCTATGACCCACTCATTTTTGTATCTTTCTTGTAGTAGGAGATTACTGAAATATGCCAATCTTCTTTTTCTATGACCCACTCATTTTTGTATCTTTCTTGTAGTAGGAGATTACTGAAATATGCCAATCTTCTTTTTCTATGACCCACTCATTTTTGTATCTTTCTTGCAGTAGGAGATAACTGAAAGATCCACATTTACATATATATTGTGATGTTCACTTTAGCTATTACAGATGTTAAAACTTATGTTATGTAATGTGAAGGTCACGACTATCAGTAACTTGAAAATTGGTTATAAGGATTATAGCAGCTTGATCTACAAATTAAAATACCACTGGTACATTAGCTAAGATTGAAGAGTGAACTTTAAGAAAAAAATGTGATCAACAATTACATTATGAAAGATACAAGTTTCCCATTAATAAGTTACTTGTTGATGGAATGATGGTTTAACACTCAAAATTTTGTTTCTCAAAATTCTCACCCTTTGATAAAAGATCAAATTGAATTAAAAAAGGCTAGTACAACTATCACGTTACAATTGTTGCAAAATGACATTTTTGATGTTGTAAACTCAACCTATTTGAACAGGCCGGTTCAACTGGTTCAACCAGGTTCTAACCGTTTTAAAAAAAAAAAATAAAAAAAAAAAAAAAAAAAAAAAAAAAAAAAAAAAAAAAAAAAAAAAAAAAAAAAAAAAGAACAAATCTTTTATAAAAAAAAAAACTTACCTTGTTGCAAACTAGTAGTAGGATCATAGATGAATTTCAGTTTCTCCCAAACATCTTTGGCTGACTCGAGATTGAGGATTTGAAGGAGTACATCTTCAGTAACTGCGCCAAAAATCCAACCTTTGAGAAGATTGTCGTATTTGCTCATGCCAGAAGCTCGTGGACCAACAAATGAGGCTTCCACAATGCCGCGCATATTATGAGTGTCCATGAGACAAGTCATCTGCGCCTTCCAAGGAAGGTAGTTGCGGTCCCCGGAAAGTTTTACAGAGACAAAGTTGGATACATTAGTATTTGATGCATACAAGTAATCGAAGTCTTGTAAGCGACTGGAAGCACTTGGAGAAGCGTCTAACGACCCAGCCATTAGAATGTAGTAAAGATCATATAGATGGATGGAGAAGATAATAATTAAGATGGAATATGGTTTGTATATACATAATGTATCAATAAGTAGTTAAAGAATTTTGTATCTTTCTTGTAGTAGGAGATTACTGAAATATGCCAATCTTCTTTTTCTATGACCCACTCATTTTTGTATCTTTCTTGCAGTAGGAGATAACTGAAAGATCCACATTTACATATATATTGTGATGTTCACTTTAGCTATTACAGATGTTAAAACTTATGTTATGTAATGTGAAGGTCACGACTATCAGTAACTTGAAAATTGGTTATAAGGATTATAGCAGCTTGATCTACAAATTAAAATACCACTGGTACATTAGCTAAGATTGAAGAGTGAACTTTAAGAAAAAAATGTGATCAACAATTACATTATGAAAGATACAAGTTTCCCATTAATAAGTTACTTGTTGATGGAATGATGGTTTAACACTCAAAATTTTGTTTCTCAAAATTCTCTCTTTCCCTTTCCATTCTCTAATGCAACCAAACTAGAGAATGGATTCTCATTCCCTTTCCCCCCTTTCCATTCCACTCTACCAAACACCCCCTTAGGGAATACAATGGAATACATATTAGGAAATGTGCACTTCACTTGCGAAAAAGCAATCGTATGTCATCCGGATTAAATCTTCTAAGAACACTTTTCCGAATCCTTTTCCATTCTTTGCCGAAGATGCTTAAATGTGTGGAACAAAAAAGATCAACCATAAGGGGAACTGTAAAGTAACAAAAGAGGCAATGGGGATGACAGCTAATCCACATATAGGAGCAATCATCCATGGCTTTCTATCACAAAACACTAGGAACAAAGTTGCACCGAAGGCTATGATCATGGCCGTTGTGGACAGCAATAAGAAGAATAGTCCGATAAGCAAACGCCTTGGCAAACTGACTATAAAATCTTTCTCGGCGAATCGTGCAGTTAGGATAGATAAGAACACCAGTAGTGCGGTAATCGATGCAAATAACGAGATGGCATCGGATACTGCAAAGATAGTGAAAGCCATTTCTTTTTTGAACACTGGGATGCCTGTTTCTTGATTGCTTCCACCGGGTACAGTAATTGCAGCAGCAAATAGAATTGTGGTGATTAGTGCTGCAGTGATGCTGCATGACTCTGCTGTAGTTTTCATCCACTTTTCTCCTTCCTTCACCAAGTTCTCGTGTTCTCTTGTAAAAACCATATCCGGTGTCCCGTTAAAAATATTTTCTTTGGTAATATATGTAGGAAACACAAGTTTCTGCACTTCCTGTTGAGTCAACCAAACTTTCTTTATGCTATTAGAGAGAAAAAAAAGAAAAATAAATAAATTAAGTTGATTGATTAATGACTAATTGAGTTTTGTATGTACCTCTCGCCATTGGAGTTCACGTTGTAATTGTAATGCCGCACCTGTTCTACGATTCAGTGCATGTGCAGGTGCTAACAATCCAGCCAAGTGCAAGATATTGTTCTTAGATGAATCAGCAATTGTTCTACAAAGATTCATACGCTCCCCAATGTCGTAGATAAGATTGTAGATCTTTTCAGAACGATTTATCACTGCTAACTGAATAATGTCATATCCACTTCTATTTGTACTCTGAATGGCTTCAGGTAGGGGTGGCAAACCTTACCCGTAATGAAAATTGTGGGTATATTTGGGTAACTTTTTTAATCAATTGGGCATATATGGACTACCATCAGAGGCTAGAACGGGTCAGCGGGTATATTTCTAAAATTATCAAAAGTCATCGAGCGGGTAATCACCTCACACCCATTTGGGTATTTATGGACAACCATCAGAGATTGTTGATGGTAGAAAGGGAGCGACGGAGATGCTTGTCGGGGGTGGGGGCGACGGAGATGCTTGCCGGGGGTGGGTGGGGTAGGGATGGTGAGGCGACGGAGATGCTTGCCGGTGGTAGGTGGGGTGGGGATGGTTAGATGCTTGCCGGCGGTGGCCATGGATATGAATTCTCCGGCGAATGTTTCAAGTTGGTGGTGGTGCAGATCTCCGACACTTTGACGAGGAAGGAGGAAGATGGCGGTGGTGGGGACTGGATAGACACGGCTGCAAGTCCGTCATCGGAAAATATGGAAGGAAGACATGGTTGCTGGAGTTAATGTTTTTTATTAGATTCTTACTATATTACTGGACCATATATTTAAAAATTTATACCAATATATCTTGTCTTTTAGTATCATTCAGATAAGATATGGAGTATGTAGTCCTTTATTTACAAAACACTGTGTTGTACGTCATCTATGTGACTTTTGTCAGCAAATTTAAATTAAAAATTAGTTTTTATATAAGTAGGTGAATTTCAAATGTGTGTATATATATATTTTTTTATATAGATATGGATTTACATTAAATATAAAAGATACATTATATAAATTTTAGTGAAATATAGCGGGTTGACCCGCACCCAACCCGTTTTGACCTGCACCCGTTTGACCCGCATTTTAGAAATGACTCGCTTGGACCTGCACCCGTTTTGACCCGTTACCCAAACTCGCCCGACCCGCCCATTTTGCCAGGCCTAGCTTCAGGTGATCTATATAAAATCTCATCAACAACTTTATAAGCATTTTGAGATGCAGCCTCAAGAATTGGTCGTGTATAATGGGGGTGATGAGTACCAGAGTACGACAACTTGTCAATTTCATCACATACCAATTCCAGAACCTTTGTTGCTTCATCCCATTCCTTTTGTTTGATCTCGATAAGCGTTATGGGTCCTCCTGCAAGTCAGGATATTAGTAGTTAAATTTTGATAACCAAATTGGCCGTTAGTGAATTCACTCATATACTACTCGTATTACCTAATGTATTGGCTCCCTTCCACAAGAAAAGTTAAGGCAAAAGACATGTGAAACAAACTATCTCTAGGATGAACAACATAAACAGAATCAGCCATCCAAGAATTACCAGTCCTGCATAAGTACAAAATGGCTAATTGTAATAAGAACAATATATTTACTTAAAGTGTAGATTTATTACAGTATTAATTTTTGTGCTGTGTTCACCTGTCATTATAAAAGACCCAATCAGAACGAGCAGTGAGATTTCTAATAACGATTTAGATGAACGATTTTCGTGGTAAAACTTGATTGCTAACTTCGGAATGACCAGTAAGATTTCTACTAACGTCTTAGCCAAATCACGTATTTCGTTCCAAATGTTGTCCAAAGCTAAAATAGAAAAACTACAATCAGTTGCCTTTGATCAAAAGCAGAAATGGATGAAAATAGAACTAGCAAATTAAAAGCATTTCTATTACATAAAAAACTTACATGGATGTATAAGTGTTTCCCAGAAATCTAACCCACATGGAAAGGTTTTAGCCAAAGCCATGAGTGCATCATCACTTTTTGAAGCAAATCTAGGAAACTTTTTGATCAACTCTATTGCTAAATCTGCAAGGATAAGCAAAGCAAATGTGAATGTTCAAACCGAAGTGTTAGGGCAGTGGATATAAAACTATAACAATTATTTTGTAATATGTTCAAGGGCTAAAACAAAAATATATTTATATGAGGAATGAAAATATGTGCCTGTTATATACTTAAGCTTGGATATAGAACCTCTCACATCTTGATATTTTAATTAATAAAAAACATGAGGCCCAATCATTTATCCATTATACAATAAATATAAAAAAAATAGTATGTGAAAAGTTCTATACCTAAGCTTAGGTATTTAATAGCCATATATTCACTTTTTTTTCCCTCTCTCTCTATATATATATATTACAAGTTCTTACCTTCACACACAAAACTTGCAGTTATATACTACACACAAACATACCCACAAACATATATTAATATTATATATATATATATGTTATATATATATATAGGGTAAGGTTCAATTAAGAACCATTTAAATTGGAAGAACCATGAGAACCACTATATTATAACTTGATGTTCATATGTGATAGGTATATGTAACCAAATTCGTTCACGTAGGTTCATTTGAGAACCATTCATATATGAACGTAGGTAATATTAGTTATAACTTGACATGTTCATATGTGCATGAATTTGTTCACATAGACTATTAACATATGAACACCAAGTTATAATTACAAGGTTCTCATGGTTCTTCCAATTCAAATGGTTCTCATTTGAACTTTTTCCTATATATATATATATATATATATATATTATATATTTTTTAGTCACTTTCAAAAATATATATATATAACCACACTAGTGAATATGAAATTTATAGATATTCGTTTTAACCCTTGTACTTTTTACAGAATATGTAATTTATTCACTAGTGTGGTTATATATATATATATATATATGTGTGTGTGTGTGTGTGTGTGTATGTCTATGTGTTTGTGGGTGTATTTGTGTGTGGTATATAATGACAGGTTATGAGATTGAAAAAGGTAAAAATATGTATTCTTTACGTCTTATTTAAATGTCCTAATTTAATTTTCAAAGTTCACCCTCTTCCCGTCACAATGGAAGTCTTCCCCTTTCCCCTCCCCCCATTTCCCTCTTGCCAGCTGCCTAAATACCCTTCTCTGGGTCCCTTCCCCCACGCTTATTACCTGAGTTGGTATCGAAACTTCACTGGACATACCTACAAAAATTTAATTACGCGGATCATACCCAAAGTTGACAAATATGCACGCTGACCATACCTATGATTAACGGAGCCTAACGGATCGTTAAAATTGGTCATGTGCCAATCACGTGTGTGTTTAAAGGACTGATTTACCCCTCCCCTTCATATTTAAAAACCCCCAGTTTATTTCTCCTTTTTCATTTTCCCCTTTCTTTCTACTACAAAATTAGGGTTCATCCTTAAACTCCCAAATCAAAGTCATGGTAATTTATTAATGTGGAAAAAAGGTCATAGTTTGAAATTCATGGACCAAAGAAACATATTGTTTTACCCATGTAAACCCAGTATGGTTATAATCTCTTTTTTCTTTTTAAAAAACACAAATCTATTTATCAATTCCATATATCATCCACTATTTATCAATTCCATATAAAACACAAATTGAGTAATGATGGAGACAGTGGTACAACTAAGTGGTGAAGATTTGAAGGCGGTGGTGGTGGCAAAGATATGGGTTGGGACGGTGTGACGGAGATGGTGGTTTGGGATGACGGGGATGCTGCTCTTTTGCTGTCGGCTTTTGCTTCCGTTAGTGGTGAAGATCTGAAGCTTTTCTTTTGGTGTTATTTGTCTCCTTAGTTTCATGGATATGTCATTTCATGGATATTACCATCATTATTGTTTTGTTTCTTTGTTAGTGTTGCTCGAAATAAATGAAAGCAAGCTATCAGTATGGCCTAACTTCCATTTTCTATTTATTGTTGTTTATGTTTCTAGGCAGTGTCTAAAATGCACACCAACACACATTCCTCGCAGGGATGTCTAACACCAATTTTCTTTAGTTGGATCTTTAGTTCTAAGTAAAGATTTATTGCAATATTTTGTGGTGGTGGAAGGAAATAGTACGTGGTGGCAAAAAACTACTCCGGGGAAATTAATTCCGACCATTGAGATTTTTATAAATTAAAAAATGAGGAAAAAACAAGAAGGGGTTCATATACGGGTGGGAAATGACGACTTTACCCTCGCACGTGCTTGGCACATGACCAATTTTAACGATCCGTTAGTCGTAGGTATGGTCAGCGTGCATATTTGCCAATTTTGGGTATGATCCGTGTAATTAAATTCTTATAAGTATGTCCAGTGAAATTTCGATACCAACTCAGGTACCATTTTTGTAATTTACCCTAATTTATATATAATATATATATAATATATATTATATAATGATATATGTGAACATATTCGTCCACATATGAACTATCAACATAGCTAGGCTACTTACTGTATCGTTTTGCAGAAATGGTGTTAACAAGAAGGTTGACACCTATTTCAACACCTAGATGAGTGCGATGATGAATAGATCCCCCTATAGTAAAAGTGCGTAACTTGCTTTCGCCGTCATCATCACTAGCTTTCAGCAAATATCCAATGATATCTAGATGCATATTTTCATAAGCTTTATGGAGTGGTTCTTCACCTTTGTGGTCTTCAATTCTCAACAACTTGTTATCCTTTTTAACCAAGAGTTCTGCTGCATATTTGTTCCCCACAATAGCCGCGATGTGAAGGGCGGTGCTTGTTATTAATTTAGTGTAATTGAGGGATATGGTTATGTCACTTGGATATGGGTTTGGAGGTACGGAGTGTACACCCATTAAGTGAATGACATCCCGAACCCAAAAGATTCATAATAATTGATCACGTTTAAGTAATTTACTTTTGATGGCATGAGTTATTGAGATGCATGATATTTACATATAGACAAGTTTGAAAAGGAAACTTGATATGCAGCTACATACAGTTACTTTGAAAATGAAGAAGTAATATTTGCATAAAACATGGAAAGTGTCTTTGACTATATAGAAAAACAACTGTGTCTTGTTTTGACAAAATATGTCTGCACATGTTTAATTCACACGCATAGTAAAATAGCCAGAGTCATTTTCATGCTGCCAATTCTCATGGAAAAATCATCATGATTTTAATATATTTTTATGCCATCATAGCCACCTCTATATATATCTCCATGCACACATGCAAGAGACGCATGAAATAGATATACGAGAACTTAAAGCTTATTGCTTGAATCTTTTGGGTGTCTCAGAAAGAGAAAGATACGTGAGAAAATATATACAAAACACGAAATACTCTCTAGCGAACGGGTTCTAGATTTCTGCTAAAATCTAGAACATTACTCTTTGTATTATACCAAAACAAAATTCGTGTAACCCAGGCAGATAGAGTCGAATTGTTGTTTTCGGAAAGTGATATCACGATACAAAGAGATATCCGGTCATTGGTTTCTTACCCGTGTTACACGGTGATTTATTTCTAACCCTTGTTACAGGTTTCCTCTAAAGGATCACGGACACAAGAAGGAGGAATAGATCAAGATTCCTCAACAATCGAAAACAACAATTTTGTGAAATCAATGGCGGCTACGATGAAACACATGACGGCTAATTTCTTCAAACTGGATAAGTTTGAAGGAATGGATTTTCGTAGATGGCAGAAGAAGATGAATTTCTTCCTCACCAGCATGAATGTGGTTTATGTGTTCAGTACTCCTTGTGCCGAAGCTAATGGTGCACGACGACTATATTGCTTGAGGTTTAATCATCAATGGTATGACTGATTCTCTTTTGATATTTATCAATACCATGAATATGCTAAAAAAAACTAGGGACTCTTTGAAGACCAGTTATATGACTGAGTATGCCTCTAGTAAAAGGTTCCTTGTGGGTAATTTTAATAATTACAAGATGGTCTATTATAGACCTGTCATGGAACAATACAATGAGTTCTTTCGGATACTTGGTAAATTCACACAGTATAAAATGAACATGGACGAGACTATTCAAGTCTCTATTGTCATTGATAAACTCCCTCCTTATTGGAAAGAATTTAAGTATTCTTTGAAAAACAATAATGAGGACTTAACTCTTGTTGAGTTGGACAGTCATTTGCGTAGTGAGGAATCCCTCAGGGCGCAAGATATTGACAAGCCAAATAGCAACACTGTTGCTGGTACGTCTTCTATCAATAAGGTGGAACATGAAAGTCCATTGGATATAATGATAGAAAAGTAAACATCAAAGAATTAACAAAGCTGGTCCCTTTAATAAGTCTAAATTGACTTGTTAGAAGTGTGGTAAAACTGGACACTTGAAACGGGAATGCAGAGTTAATATTGGTAATAAAAATACCAATAGATCTAGCACAAACGGTTCAGGAAATGGTTTTAATAACCAAGACTTGAAAAGTCAATGTATATATATAATGATCCGGTTTAGAATTATTATGTTTCATATATATTTGAGGTTTATTTTGTGCTAGATGATGATGTTGTGTGATGTGGTGACTCAGGTGCTAATACCCATGTGTAAGGATAGATGTTGGTTAAAGGCTTACGGGTCGATGACTAATGGATCAGTTCTTCGTATGGAAAATGAGTCAACCGCCCTGTTCATAGACGTGGAAGTGTGGATTTGAATTATAGTTCTTGAAAGTTGCTTATTTATTTGATGTTTAGAATGCGCAACAAATTCGTAAAACTTGATTTCAATTAGTATTTTAAATAATTGTAGTTATAAATAAGTTATTGAATTTGATAAGTTTGTTTTTAATCAAAACATGGCATGCTTGTTGGTTTTGGTTAACAAAATGATTAGACTTAAAATTAATCACATGAATGTCAAGTTTGCTTTTAAGTCACATGTGGAATCAAGTATATTAGGTGATGACGAAAATGATGTATATGTACGGTATAATATAATGACGTCTGATCACCGTGGTGATATTGAGTTGTCACCATCATTAAATATTTGAGAAACATTTGATGCGTAGGAGTAGTGTAACTCTACTTGCTCATGTAGACATGTACACTTTACAAGATTGCATGATATGTCTAAAGGTGAATTCATACTGGTCTTTGACATGATTATGAAAAGTGTAAAGCTTGTATGTTAATAAAGATCACTAAGAAAATGAACCATTTTGAAATGTGAAACATGATTCTGAAATTTTAGAATTATACATAGTGATTTATGTGATTGACATGCAACTTCTACTTTAGTGAATAATAAATATTTTGAAAATTTATTAATGATGCTCTAAATTTACTATGTTTATTTGTTACATACTAATGGTGAAGCATTGGGTAAATTTAAAATATGTAAATTTAAAGTAGAATTGTAACTAAAGTCTTTGATAAAAAGACTTGTAACGGATAGGGGAGGTGATTATATTGATCAAATGTATTTCCAATTTCCAATCCGTTGGGATTATCCATGTTACCATGTTCAGGTTTAAGTAAAGGATTTTGATGGGAAGCTGTGCTTACAGCTTGTTAGTTGCTTAATAGAGTTCCTAACAAAAGGAACAAGATTACACCTTATGAACTTTGGAATTAAAAAAAAAAAATTTGAATTATCCATGGGTATGGGGTTGTAGGACTGTTGTAAACTGTCTAATCCGAAGAAGATAAATTTTGGTGAAAGAGGTATAATTGCATGTATTTGGATATGTTGAACATTCCATGACGTATAGGTTTTATGTTATTAAACCTATTGAATTTTTATCAATTAATTTTACAATTGATTAAAGGGATGCAATTTTGATGAGGATAAGTTCTCATCTATACCTAGACCAAAGGATATGGTTCAAAAAAACCAATGTAATCAATAAGGACTGTAATGATAAATTCTCTGAAAAGGCTTTGATTAGTCACTTTGGATTCGGAAAAGCAAAAGAGAAAAGAAACCTAAGTCACTTAGACCAGTTTTTCAATTATACGTATGGATAATAGATTTAATTATGCTCTAGGACGGGTTGGGTTGAGCGAGTTATGTGAAGGAATAGAGCCTGCATATGTATTGTATTGGTTAATATATAATTTTGATTTGGTGGCCTTATTCCTTGTTTGTTCGCTCTTACCTGTGACTTTGTGTTTGTGTATGTATTGATTTATTTGTATATAAAATAATACATCTTATTAATACACAAAAGAAAAGTGGACATAATATGTATATAGCAAATCTGATGATTTTGGTAAAGGCGTTATCATTTGCTTATATGTTGATGACATGCTGATATTTGGAACTGACCAAAATCAGGTTGATACCTTGGTATAAGGATTAAACGTGAAAGCAAAGGAATTTATATTTCTCATTCTTATTACATTGAGAAGGTTGTAAAGAAATTCATGTGCTTTGATTAAGTATACCTATGGATTCAAGTGTGAAGCTGATGCCTAACATGAACAAGCTGTATCACAACTTGAATATTCCAAGGTGGTTGGCTGCTTGATGTATGTTATAACTTGTACAAGGCCTAACATTGCATTTGTTGTGGGAAAATTGAATAGGTATATAGTAATCCTGGCACTCATCACTGGCAAGCAATTAGGCAGGTACTGATGTATTTGAAGAAAACTATGGATTATAGTTTATCTTATACTAGGTTTCCTTCGGTTTTAGAAGGATATACTGATATGAGTTGGATAACCAATGTTGAAGATCATTATTCAACATCTGGTTGGGTATTCTTGCTTGGGGATGGTGCTATCTCATGGGCTTCCAAAAAGCAAACTTGTATTACCAACTCAACAATGGAATCTGAGTTTGTTGCATTAGCTGTTGCTGGTAAAAAAAGTAGAATGGCTAAGAAACTTGATTTATGAGATTCCATTGTGGTCTGAACCTATAGCACCCATTTCTATCCATTGTGATTGTGCTGCTACATTGGCAAAGGCTTATAGCCAGATTTACAATGGAAAGTCTAGACACTTAGGTGTTAGACATAGCATGATTCGTGAACTTATCAAGAATGGGGTGATTTCTATAGAGGTTGTAAGATCACAACAAAATTTAGCTGATCACTTGACGAAGGGATTGGCTAGAGACTTGGTTAATAAGTCTGCTGAAGGGATGGGTTTAAAGTCCACCTAAATTTCTAATTGTGAGATACCCAATTCCCTTTTGATATTAATCAGAAGCTGAATTCAATGTGGAAAGCTTACACTTAGAAATTGGAGCACATGTTTTTACATATCATCTCAAGGTATGTGCTCGGACCTGCTGATGGTTAGGTTGAAGTATAACTTCTTAATAGTTCCTTTGAAAAAGTGCAATAGCAGGTGCATGAATAAAGTAGAACTACCTATATGAATGTGAAGTTTTGCCGCTTCAAGTAAGCTTTGGACTTTTAGCTTTGGATACATTCATGAATGGATATGGACGCATGGCTTGTATAGCGTCAGGATAGCTTTAGAGTATTTGAAAGCTTATGTGTATATTATTTTCAGGTATTCAAATGGGTTGAAGGGTTCAATTCTTAGAACACCCTGATTCTCGAATATTTGGAATGTGTATTATACTAAGATGAAAATTCAATCTTCAAGACATTTTCATTTACGGATAAGTTTTGTTTTGACTATTTTCTCATGTAACGGAATTGCACTAAATTGGGGAGGATTGTTATTAATTTAGTGTAATTGAGGGATATGGTTATGTCACTTGGATATGGGTTTGGAGGTACGGAGTGTACACCCATTAAGTGAATGACATCCCGAACCCAAAAGATTCATAATAATTGATCACGTTTAAGTAATTTACTTTTGATGGCATGAGTTATTGAGATGCATGATATTTACATATAGACAAGTTTGAAAAGGAAACTTGATATGCGGCTACATACAGTTACTTTGAAAATGAAGAAGTAATATTTACATAAAACATGGAAAGTGTCTTTGACTATATAGAAAAACAACTGTGTCTTGTTTTGACAAAATATGTTTGCACATGTTTAATTCACACGCATAGTAAAATAGCCAGAGTCATTTTCATGCTGCCAATTCTCATGGAAAAATCATGATTTTAATATATTTTTATGTCATCATAGCCACCTCTATATATATCTCCATGCACACATGCAAGAGACGCATGAAATAGATATACGAGAACTTAAAGCTTATTGCTTGAATCTTTTGGGTGTCTCAGAAAGAGAAAGATACGTGAGAAAATATATACAAAACACGAAATACTCTCTAGCGAACGGGTTCTAGATTTCTGCTAAAATCTAGAACATTACTCTTTGTATTATCCCAAAACAAAATTCGTGTAACCCAGGCAGATAGGGCCGAATTGTTGTTTTTGGAAAGTGATATCACGATACAAAGAGATATCCGGTCATTGGTTTCTTACCCGTGTTACACGGTGATTTATTTCTAACCCTTGTTACAGGTTTCCTCTAAAGGATCACGGACACAAGAAGGAAGAATAGATCAAGATTCCCCAACAGTGCTTCCATCAGAATGTCTCTTAATTTCTAAGGATTTCTTGATCATCATTTATACAAGACAATAAATTTTTCACAAAATCATTATGACCCATTCCAACGGCCATATGAAGTACCGTGCTACCATCACCGTTGATGGCCAGTTTCGCTAGATCTTTTTCTTTTTGAAGTATGGATTCAGCTTTTGACCAATTTCCCTTGATAGTAGCATCACGCAACTCCTTTTTGTTTGTACCTTTTGGTATGACCATGACTTCACCTATAGTTATTGAAATCCTATCTTTTTCATTTTTGTTTGATTTAGCTGAAATTTCATTGACGTCGACTTGTGCATGATCTGTTTTCAATTTCGTTGGAGCTAAATCAGTATCGTGTATACCATTTGGAAATGTCATTTAATTGTGATGCAAGAAGTTAAACATTTTAAAGATGTAAAGGAGAGGGGGTGGGGAGGGGGGAGGGGCCAATGCCCTGCTCAGAGTTTACATTTTGCCATAAATTTTGGCCTCTTTTGCCCCCTTAAATTTTTTTCTGTTCCGCCCCTATAAAAGTTAACTAAAACTAACAAAGGTCACACCAGGTCACTGCTATACACTTTTATGTTGAATCGTCAAATTCATCTTACTGTGGAGTAGTGAATGTACGTAATCGAGTTTAGCCCTACGAGTTACCTGAGATTGACAGCATGATCTTATGTGATTATTGTATTACCTAATCGAGTCATTGAGCTCAAATCTGTCAAGCCAAACATGAAATTGTTGAGTATATATATTTAATTTGCACTTTAAACTATCCGGAGCAAGGCGTGATATCTCACTTTTTTCGCCCCGGAACGCCCGGAACATTGCCCCGGGCGTTCTGGAGAGAGAGAGAGGAGGGAGGGCGTGAATTTTTGGAAGCCTCTTTCTACCTTACTTTTCTTGTCCCCACCTGTCACTTTTCCACTTTCTTTACCTTTTTCCCACTTTTTTAATTAATTTATTTAATTATAGTATATAAATAATTAAATTGTGGGTCCATTGAAGAGACATGAATATAAAGTCTTGCTCCCACAAAAAGTAAGGAAAGCCCTTTGCTGATTGTACTGCCACGTGTCGCGAGATGCCCCTATGAGAAGCCCTAAAGGGAAGCCTTGCTCCTCATAGTCTTATACGAGTCAAGCTCTAACTTGCGTTTGAAATTAAAAGCTCGGTCTAGCTCAAGTCTAAGTTTCAAGCTCTAGATGGACCGAACTCTATCTTGAAAATGTCTCATAAAGTACTTTATAATGTATTTTTTCAAGAAAATTATCTTTTTGCGACGACATGATGTCGCAGATGTTGTTCCACAAATTAAGTATTTTAGTTCTAATTTACTTAATTCAACTTAACTTATTATTTATTGTTAAAATGAAAAACTTTTTGTGATGACATATATTGTTGTCACCAAATGTTTTTAATTGTCTTTTTCATTTTTTTTCTTTGCTCGTGGGTCCCATTTTTTGTCGCCGCAAAGGTGATCATCCTGGAAAACATTAGGTGGTGATATTCGTACCACAACTTTTGATTAATCTACCACAAACATGCTTTATTGACTTGTACAGTATGCTTTAATAATTGTATTGTGTGGTAAATGTATCAATTTTTGTTGTACGAATATCAATTCTCGAAAACATTACGTGAAGACAACTATGATTTTGTTTCAGAGTAGGCCAAAATATTATATGATTCGTCAAAGTCAATAAGTGTCAAAATATGGTGATTTACGTCATTAAATTATACAAGTCTATTTAATAACTCAGCCAAAAAAAATTTCTAACTTACATAATATTTGTCAAATACATTATGCATCAAAATTTTATTAACTTATCAATATAAATAATAATGAGATTGGTAAGGTTGGGATGGATGTTGACCCACTCTAAGCATATAGTGGCTTCTCCACTGGGTGACGAGGATTCAGAGACTACCCATGTCGTTGCAAAATATCGTCTCTAAAAGTTTATGGGGACGAGAAACAGGACATATGGGGATGACATGTGTCGTCTCGACCTCCCGAATATTTTGTGGTGTCTCAACTTGAGTTGGCCTGGTTATACATCTTTATTTTAACTATTTTGAATAGTGGTAGGTAAAAAAGTTTGTCCAACTCACTCAGTCTAAGGTTATTTCCAATGGAAGATAATAAGGATATCCTTAGAAATCCTTAGATATCCATACTATTATAGTATATCAGTAACCAAGGATTTGTGGGTAAATATCCTTAGGCAAGGATATGTTTTTAAAATATCTATAGTACTTTTTGTTGTTTGTTTGTATATAGAATATGTAAGAATGTGTAGTGATTATTTGAAATATGTAAGGATATTTAAGAATATTTGTATGTTTGGAGGTAAAAATATAAAGTTAAGGATTTTAAAAATTTATAAGCATATGATGTGGCAACTGGGCAACCAAGGATCTCTAAGGATTCCATTCCCACTGAAGATAGTCTAATTAATCTGAAAACCATTTCTTGTTGCTCCAATTATGTTTTACAAAAAGAACTTACCTTGTTGCAAACTCGTAGTAGGATCGTAGTTGGATTTCAGTTTCTCCCACACATCTTTGGCTGAACCGAGATGGAAGATTTGAAGAAGTACATCTTTATTAACTGAGCTGAAAATCCAACCTTTGAGCAGACTGTCGTATTGTCTCATGATCTCTATGCCGGAAGCTCGTGGACCAACAAACGAGGAATCCACAATGCCGCACATATTATGAGTGTCCATGAGACAAATCATCTGCGCCTTCCAAAGAAGGTAGTTACGGTCACCAGAAAGTTTTTCAGAGACAAAGTTGGATACATTAGTAATTGACGCATACAAGTAATCTGAGTCTTGTAAACGACTGTAAGCACTTGGAGAAGCGTCTAACGACTCAGCCATTAGAATGCAGTATAGACAGATGAATATGGAGAAGATGATAATAAGATGAATGTGGTTTGTATATATGTATATACATAATGTATAAATATATAAGCACTAAAGCACTTAAAGATTTTTGTATCTTTCTTGTAGTAAGAGATTAGTGAAATATGCCAAGCTTCTTTTTTAATGACCCACTCATTTTTGTATCTTTCTTGTAGTAGGAGATGAGATAACTGAAAGATCCACATTTACACAATGTGATCCACATTATGTAATGTGAAGGTCACGAATATCAGTAACTTGAAAATTGGTTATAAGGAGCTGATGCCTTAGTAAAACATTGTTTCAAAAAAAAAAAAAATCATTCTGATTGATGGCAGATTATAACTTTGAGGCTGTTAATATATGCTATTTACTAAGATTATAGCAGCTTGATCTACAAATTACAATGCCAATGATACATCACCTAAAATTGAAGAAAAAATGTGATCAACAATTACTTTAAGAAAGATACAAGTTTTCCATCAATAATTTACTTGTTGATGGAATGATGGTTTAACAAATAACACTCCAGGGTTGTTGAAGACTTACATAAATTTTGTTTCTCAAGATTCTCATCCTTTGATGAAGGATCAACTCATAAATTATGAACCGCAAAAAACAGCATCAAATTGAATTAAAATTAAAGGATAGTACAACTAGCACGTGACACTTGTGGCAAACTCACATTTTTGTTGTATAGTAAACTCAATGTTTGAAAAACCGATTCGAACAAGCTGGTTTTCAACTGGTTCAACCGGGTTCTAACCGTTTGACCTGTTTAATTAACCCGGTTTTCTTAGTAAACCGTTGGATCAAAAACCAGTCGGTTTTGGAGGTCTGCGTTTCACTAAAAAAACAAATAAAAATAGATTGTTTATAGAAAAGAACTAGGAAATTAACCCGCGCGTTGCGGCGGGATGTGTAATTATTTGGCAGAATGTAAGAGTTATAAAAACGTAAAGTCAAAAAAGGATATGCCATTAGTTGCTGGCAATATTTACATTGGTGCATCCGTTGGTAGGAGGCATATACATTTTTAGTAGATTTACAATGATAACGTTCTTGATGCATGACGTTGATCAGAGTACAGTTAAAGTTATATTACAACAAAAAGGCAGTTTAGTTGCTCTGATCATTTGCCGTCCAAAAAAGTTGTTGTCCAAAAGCTTTTTTTGTGTGGCTGGAGGGTTCTATGTCCTTGGTTTCTTCGTTAGTCCTTCTTTGGCTGCTGCGATTGACATTGAAAACAATTAGTTGTAAAGGTATACAGAGAATTAATGTCGTTATTAGAAGGAAAAGCAGGATTGTTTAAGCAATGGCGATAGTATGAAGTAAGTTGTGATGTTTACCTGGTTCGTTCAATTGTAAGTTTGTAGAAATGTTTGTTTAGAAGGTAGGCTATTCAAAATAAGTCGCTTTTACTCACTGGCTTTTAGTAGGCGAATGTGTTTTTGCATTTCGACATATTCAAAATTTAAGTTTAAGCTCAATATAGATATATATATATATCCTTTTTCGGAACAACATTGAAATTAGTAAATAACTTTAACAAAAATAGCGAAGTAAAATCACATTGATTACGCACCTTTTAGTTGCTGAAACTTTAGATCTAAGAAATTGAAAGACGTAAAAGGCCGTGCTGAGAAAAGAAGCATATGATAAGCAAATAAAATTTATATTTGGGGGGAAAAAAAAACTGATGCAAGCCATCAAATTGGGACGCCATAGCCCAAAAAGATTTGTATTTGCGAAAAAAACATAGAAAAGTCGTACAATAGTATGGGCAAATATTTGTGTAGCTAAAGATCATTAGGAAGATGCAGTAATTCGGCCTTTTATATAACAATAATAGAATACAGAAAAACACATAAGGGGAAAAAATATAGATGATGATAAGGAATATTTACCTTCAACCTGATTAGATGGTAGATGATGTTTTACGGTAAAAAATGTTGTTAATACGTATGAGAAAGCAGTAGATGTATAAAAGTGAGTTGTAGAAGCCTCTATATGTGTAATCAGAGTGAAACTAATGGAAACAATTAGTAGGTTGTACATGGTGGAAGAAGAGTTGTAAAAAAAAAGAACTTGTCTTTTAGGTTGTACATGGTGCAATAAGAGTGGTAAAAAAGAACTTGGTTTTTAGTATAGAGGGTCAATGAAAATAATCAATTTTTCAATATATCTTCCAACAGTGAATCGATATTTTCAATCTAAGTTTCTTTGAAAATCAGTAAATATTTTTGTATCTATATGTATGTAAAAGACTCATCCCTGGCCGTGCGGTACGTAACGGTGATAATAGAATATCTGAGTGGGCGTTATGGTTACCGAACATCACCAATTTGACGCCGTTATGACAGTCTTTGATCTCGTCGGAAATGTTACCGGCTTCCGTTATCTCGCCAGAAATAAGTAAAATTGGCTACCCCAAATCTGCCCACCGCAGTTCCAATAGGCACAAATAAATTAGCGGTTGTTTTCCAGAATATCCATAGTCACTTACAGATACTAATCGTTGAAGCAAACCACCAGTGGTCTTTATATGAGACAACGAAGACGGCCGGAAATAGCAGTTGAGGATGGCGGCGTTGTTTACCAACAACATGAAAATATAAACAGGAGGCAGGATTTTGATGAACAATCACTCGGAATCATAATGAAAATGTTGGAGAGCTATTTGTGCTGATAATATGTTGTAAATTTGAATTCAACAATCAATTAATAACAATAATGAACAATTAACTAATTTTGGAGCCTCAAATTAATCTACATTAAACAATAATAAGTAAATTTAGAGTTTTCATATCATTATATTACTATTACTATTTCTCCAGCATCGTCTACCGCCGTGGTCTCCGGCATCACCACCACTTGAAGGTACTGGGCCCTCGAACAGAATGGGTCTGGCTCAGTGACACCCTTTTAAAACTCTCCGGGCGGGCCCAACTTCCCAACATCTTTATATCACCCGGGTTAAATCTTCGGGTAACACTTTTCCTTTGTTTGCAAGAGATGTGCAATCGTGTCAATCGAAAAAGATCTACAATAAGGGGGAATTGCGGAATAGCAAAAAATGCGATGGCGATGAGAGCTAATCCACATATTGGAGCAAGCATCCAAGGATTTTTATCAGCAAAGACAAGGAACAAGGTTGCGCTAAAGGCTACCATCATGGCTGTTGTGGAGAGCAGTAACAAGAAAATTCCCATAAGTAATCGTCTTGGCAAACTAACTAGAAAATCTTTCTCCGCAAAACGTGCAGTTAAGATTGATAAGAACAGTAGTAGTGCGGTACTAGATGCAACTAGTGAGATAGCATCAAATATTTCGAAGACAGTGAAGGCCGGATTTCTACTGAATAAAGGGGATCCAGTTTTTTCATCGCTTCCACCTGGTACCGTAATTGCAGCTGCAAATACAATTGTGGTAATTAGTGCTGCAGTTATACTGCATGACTCTGCTGTGGTTTTCATCCACTTTTCTCCATCCTTCACCAAGTTTTCGTGTTCCCTTGTGAATACCATGTCTGGTGTCTCCTTAAAAATGTTCTCTTTGGTAAGGTATGTTGGAAACACAAGTTTCTTTACTTCCTGTAAAAGTAGTTCAACATCTTTATGCTACTAGAAAAAAACGAATCACATTCCTTTATTATGAATAAATATTATTTGTTATGTACCTCGCGCCATTCGAGCTCTTCTTGTAGTTGGAATGCTGCACCTGTTCTCCGATTCAACGCATGTAAAGGTGGAAGCCGTCCAACCAAGTGCAATATATTGTTCTTTGAAGAATCTTCAAATGTCCTATAACGATTCTTATCCTCCCCAATCGCATCGATAAGTCTGTAAACATTGTCTGAACGGTGTATTACCGCTAGTTGAATAATGTCATACCCACTTTTATCTTTACACCTAATTGCTTTTGGAGATCTAGACAATATTTCATAAACAACTTTATGAGCATTTTGAGATGCAGCTTCAAGAATTGGTTCCTTGTAATGGACATGATGAGAATCAGAGACGCCTAACTTGTCTATTTCATCACATACCAATTCCAAAACCTTTGTTGCTTCTTTCCATTCTTTCTTTTTCTTCTTGATATGGTTGATGGGTGGAACTGAAATTCAAGAAATGTTAGGTCAAAAAGTTCACCAGTTATATGTAAGAAGAACCCTAGAACCAAATCGACAGCTTATATTGTTACCTAGTTTCGCCGCGTATTTCCACAACATAGAATAAACGCAAAGGAATGGGAAACAGACTATTAATATGAGGATGCATATCAAGGCAAAAGGCGACAGAAGTAAGGCTGGCACTGCAAACACAAAAAAGTTAACTACAAATATGAGTACCTATTATCAAATAGTGGAAACATTTAAATCTTATATTAATCTTAATATATTATACTATAAACAGTGAACTAATGACTTTTAATAAATCGTTTAATTTCATCAAATTAACTCCCATTTATGTTATCATTTAATATAACAATAAATTAAAATCTTAATAATCATCATCCAAATATATTAGAGTATTATATTAGTATATGAGAAAAATCCATAAAAAGGTACCTTTTTACACAAATTTCCTAGTAAAAGGAACCTATTTAATTTTCATCTATTTAAAGGATCCTATTTCTAAAAAAATTAAAATAATGAAAATGTCGTTAGTTTTTAACATCAGCCCTCCGTTAAGTGTCACGTCACCACTGCCATGTAATCAAAAATTGCTTATGTGGCCTTTGACTTTGACTAAAAGTACATATATATATATGTGTGTTTTTGTGTATAAAAGGAAATTTTGAATGTGTTTTTGTGTTTTTTGAAATACATATATATGTGTTTTTGTGTATAAAAAAAATTTTGACTGAAAATTCCGCAATTTGAATATGTTTTTGTATATAAAAACACATGTAAGTATTTTGAGTCAAATTCAAAGGCCACGTAAGCAATATTGATGATATGGCAGTGTTGACGTGACATTTAACGGGGGGCTGACGTTAAAAACTAACGACGTTTCCTTTATTGCGAAATTTTTAGAAATGAGCTCCTTTAAATAGATGAACACTAAACAGGTTCCCTTTAATAGGAAATTTGTGTAAAAAAGTTACCTTTTTATAGTGTTTTCCCTATAAGTATTTATATTAATATTTGTAGAAAAAATTTTATTAATATACACTTTTTTGTTTTCCATCAATAATTTACATTTTTTAGCTCTGAATACTTAATTTATATTCATTTTTAGCCATCAACTTGAGAGGATTTTTATAAAGTTTTTAACTATTTAATACATTAAAAAAATTCCAACATATGAAATATTGTTTACAAAAAATTATATTAAAAGATGAAATACAATATATGTGTTCAATGTTTTAGAAGTATCTTTTTTAAATTTGTTTTTACTTACATTTTTTACATTTAAATTTATATATTTAATAATTTATCTTATCTTTAAAATGTTATAAACATCCGCGTAATCACATCTCTCGATTTTCTCAAATTTTTAATTTTGACTTTTCTTGACTTTTTATTATATAAATAAATATAGATTTACACATATAAATATCAATGTCGGCTAAATAACTGAAGATAAATATTAGCTTATAAGTAAATATTATAAAATATTATAAATTGATACCTATAAATGTCGTACATTGGTATCCCAATACAATATTAATAATATATTAGATTAGATTTTTATAAATTATTAATATTAATATTTAATTTAATATTTAATATAAACACAATATGAACTCTAGATACCTATCCCAAACACAATAATAGATGACGATATACAACATCCTTATCCTAAACACAATAGAATCACGAAACATGGGACGATCACAAAAGAAAGCACTATTTTCAACAGAGAGTTACTTGAATATTAAATCTATATCTTTCATAATAATATCACATTATGAGTACAACTGGTTTCAAAAATTTTATAATAGAGGAATTATTGTAGCATGTGCATTGTGGAATGAATGCGACAAACAATTCCATTAATATGTCTCAGCTAATAATGACAATGACGAACCTGTGATCATTGTACTACAACTTGCAAAGTATAACACTTGAAACCGTATATCTTCAAAATATAAGCTTATATGACTTAAATGTACGAAAATCTAATATTGATAATATCGTAAGCCCCGTGTCCAATGTTGGACACGATTCTAAAATCTAGTATATACTAAAAAGTAACTCACTTAACATCAATTGACCAATCACAGCTCTTAATTTTTCAAAGCTAATTAAATCAATACATGTCTACATTAATTTACACTTTTTGGTTTTACATCACTAATTTACACTTTAATCCAATTTAAAAATAATTAATACTTTATTGTATAATGTCTATCTAATAACAAAATATAGCTAAAAGTTAGAGAGGTTACAACATTTGGATTAATACGAATTAATATTTATATCAATATTTTATTTTATATTATTAATTGTAATCAAATTAATTGTAATATTGTTGTTATTAGTAATTGTAATCAGACTATAATTAGGATAATCATTGTTGTTATTAGTAATTAAAATCAAATTATATTAAGGATGCAAATTCTTCTTATATAAACTGAACCCTACAAATAAAATCACAACACACGAAAATCATTGAAAACCCTACGAACCAGCTGCTACTTTTATTGTTCTCAACAACCATGACTAACGAAAATAAAAACATATTTTTGCAAGATATCAATAAGAACTCGGTCAATTGTGTAATCAAAGTTAAGACATTGTTTATCTGTAATAGTTTGTATAAAAGAAACCATCCTACACAACTTTGATATGATTTAACATTAAATATTTATATCTGAATATCTCAATTCTTTTTTAAGTATATTTTTACATTTAACGTATAAGTATTTTTTTGTCCATATATTAATTCTTAAATTTATATTAATAATGTTTTAAAACCCGTTTATTTCACACGGTTCTAAAATTTATTAGGGGATGATGAACCACAAGTAATTGAGTTTCTAATAAAATAACGGAAATTTTCTTTCGAAAATACCCTTAATACCCTTCTGGCACTTAACCCCCCTTACTTTTGACATAAATCAGACCAAATAAATCATTTAAATATGTTTGTATAGTTTCGAGAAACATCAATTTTAAATTAGAGATAACCGACCATTAATTTTAATTGGAGTGAGACATGTCCTTTCAAAAAACCTAAAATCCATAAAAAGTAACCTTTTATTCAAAATTACTAATAAGTGAACCTATTTAGGTTTTTTCTATTAAAAGGATCAAATTTCTAAAAAAATCTTAATAAAGGTAATATCGTTAGTTTTCGTCGTTAGTTAACCGTTAAGTGTCACGTCATCATGGCACGTCAATAAAAAACCTTATGTGGAAATCTGACTGGATAAAAGAAAATGTATATCCTCTGTTTATTAGTCTCCCATCTATACATGATCTTCAAACATATACATACATATTTTATATATCTATATCTCAAGTTTTCTTTTCTCTAGTTTATATAGATTTTCAAACATATACATGCAACACATATACATGGTAGATCTATCCGTTTCTAGAGTTCGACTATAAACAACACAATACTAATCATAGACGTTGCAAGAAAGGATGATCAACAGTAACCACACGGCGGCCGGAAAATTAAAGAACTCGCCGGAAAACTTATTTTCGCGATATCTCCTTCGTTTCTTTAAATTAAAACTCTATAGTGGTACCAAAACGCTCATAATTAAGTTCCGCACAAACCCTTCCCAATTTATTCTTCAAAAAACTTCGCCGGAAATTCGCCGGAATACTAACCGTCGATGAAAATAAGCAAATCAGAAAAATGAAAACATGGACATGATCAGAATTTGACCGCCAACAAAACCTGATGATTTTTAGATCAAAACGACGAAAAAGTATGAAGAAATCGAAGAAAGAAGGTGTGAAGAGTTTTCCAATGATGTTCTTCCTTTTTTTTTTAAATAATAAACACATGTAAAATACACGTTTTTGAATGTCACTATGTCAGTGATAACCTAAAGATGAACTTGACTATTAGATTCCCAAAAAATAAAGTTTATGAAACTAAATGAAAATCCACAAAATTTCTAGAGATTAAAAAAAAGAAACACTGATATTGAACCGATGATGATGGTAATGGATAGAATTTTTTTTCATTATATATATTTTCATTATCCAGTCAGATGTCATGTAAGTTTTTTTTATTGACGTGGCATGATGACGTGATATTTAACGGGTGATTAACGACGAAAACTAACGATATTACCTTTATTTAGAAATTTTTAAAAATGATATCTTTTAATAGACGAAACCTAATTAGGTTTCCCTTATTAGGAATTTTAAGTAAAAAGGTTACCTTTTTATGGATTTTTCCCTAATAGCTATTGGTAAGAAAGTTTTTTTTTGAGGCCTTAGATTTGAGAAAACTTGAGGAGACTCATGTTTAAGTTTAAAGGGGAAAAGTTTTCCCTAATATGTCGTCGTTTATTTAGTCGGACTGTTATGAGATTTTCTCCTATTAGGTATTGGGTGAAGGGCTCTCTAGCGTAAACCCCGGTTAAAACAACATAATTTAGACTTTCCGTTTTGATATTCGATCCGTATCTTTCAAAAATGTATAATATTATACTTTGTATATCATTTATATATTATATGAATAAACACATAAATTTAGTGAGAAAAACATATCATGAAAGATGTAACACTATATATGGATTTTATTCTTCAGAAACATAAATATTTGACCATGCGTTTTAATCAAAGGGCTAAGGATTGTCCAAGTTCACCTCTAAAGTTAATCTTAACTTTAGAAGATTCATATTCCAAAACTTCGTATTTTGGAATCAAAATTTAATTAAATATGATACGAGTAACATTTAAGGACTTTAGAGCATCCACAATGGTTGTTTTTTAAAAGTTTTTTTTATCAAAGACTTATTACAAAAATGCTTTTCATAAAGCTTTTCCTCCAATGGTAAAACATCAAAAAAAGTCTTTGAAACATTTTTTAGTAATATAGTTTAGAAGAAAGAGAGTGTTTGTCTCCTCAAATGACTTGAAATTCATCAAGTCATTGTATAAAAAGTCTTTACTCCAATGGATCAAAGCTTTTTTTAAAGCTTGATGTAATAGTAAAAAGCTTTTATCAACTTCTCCATTGGAGATGCTCTTAGATAGAAAAGAATCATAGAGAATTGAAGTATAATGGGGAAAAAATGGTAAGAAGAAAAATGAGTATTTAAGAAGATAATATATTCAGTTATTTGGTATAAAGATAGAATGAACATAAGAGAAACAAAAAATGTAAACAAAGTTAGTAAAAAAGAAACAAAAAATACAAAACTTAATAACTTTATCCCCTAATATATAATTATGATTATATATACTAAAAAGCAATACACAAATTACAAGTCTATGTAAACGAAAAGTATCACTTTTCATAACACATAGTAATACAAGTTTATAAGCTTAAAGTACAACTTATTTTCACTTTTGATAATTTTCATTTACCCCTAAAATTTATATCTTTTAGTTTTTGCAACTCATTCATTTTTGCATGTTTTTATTTTATGTCCTAAAGTTTGTATATGTTTTCACTCCATCAAAGATTTCGTTTTAAATGTTTTGACACCAAACTTTTGGGTTTTCATATTAGTACTATTATACAACTTTCACACATTATACATTTGGTTTTCATCGTTACGTCTCACATTCATGTAACATTACACCAACACATTATATTACATCACCGTCGTCAGAGTATCATTATTTGTATTAATATAATCATTTTTTTGTCTTATGTTTTGATACAACTTATTATTCTTATTGTTCCTATATGTTGTTTTTAATATTTTTTCATGTTTTGTTTCTTTTTTTGTTTTTAGTTTGGGTTTTAAGATTTGGCATCAATGTATATGTTATTTGTATCCAAAATTTTGTCATGTAATAACACGTTCATATCGTTAATGAAAATAGGAAAAAGGGAAAAAAAATTGAAACGCCATGCATTTTACATAAAGTTACTTTGGGTATGTTTGGCGAAAGTAGCTGTAGCTTGTAGCTGTAACTTTTAGTTGGAGCTGTAAGCTGTAGCTTTTAGTTGGAGCTGTAAGCTGTAGCTTTTAGTTGGAGCTGTAAGTTGTAGCTTTTATTTTTTAAAAGTGTTTGGTATGGTAGCTGTAGCTGCAACTTCAAGAGGTATTTATGTGAATTTTAAAGATTAAAAGCTTCATCGAAAAGCTAAAGCTCTTGAAACGCTACTTCAAGTAGCGTTTCATTTTGGAGCTTTTTCTTTGAAATAAAAGCTAAAGTTAGTTGCATCCAAACAAAGCTTTTAACACTTTAGAAGCTTTTAGTTTAAAATAAAAAGCTAAAGCTCCTGAAAAGCTCTCGAAAAGCTTATGCCAAACATAGCCTTTATGTCAATCTTTGTCTCATTATAAATATTATCCATCCTTTATAAAAATTACGAGTATATAAATTGGGACATGTGAAATATTAAGACTACCCATAATGAATTAAATTACATGTTTAATTCTTTATATTTTATAATACCTTTACTATTTTGTTTGTTTCCCTTTCAAAAACATAAAAATTAAAAAAATGCCCACACCATTTTACGCCGCTGTCATAAAAAGTTTCTGCCACCACATGGTCGTCACTGCATTGAGCGAGTACCATCCTAGTTTCATTTAATTCTTATTCAATTTGATTTGCATAGTAAGTTTGTAGGGGTAACTTTTATATATAGAAAATTAGAAGGGTATTGGTGTAATGCGATAGACTTGAATATGTCGTGAAAAGAACTTTGAATTTGGCTATTGTGGCTCGATGATGATGATTCTCGTTGTTAATATAGTTTCATTAGTGTTTTACAAATCTATTTTAGGTTAAATGTGGGGATGTGTGCGGAAAATTATGTAAACAAGGATAATTGAGGGGATTGAAATTTTTGAATAAAAAAATAAGGGAAAATCAATGATATATGGGCATCATTTTTAACAAGAAATTCAAAACTATCCCTCTTGATATTAAGTCAACAGTAGTGAACCTCTTAAATTATACTCGTTCGTTTATCTTGAAACCAAGGCCCCTCTTATGAAGACCCGTCGAGGCTCTTTTCATTTTTGTCGTCGAAAAAAACGTTAATGCTACCAGCCTGTTGAAGGGCTCTTCATCGAAGTACTTCCTAGTTTGGAAACAGGTCGACAAGCGTATGTGAGGCTGAAACAAACTAGTCAACGGTAAAAGGAAAAAAAAATCAAAATCTTTTAAATTTCAAACCCAATGGGTATGTTATTATATTTTATTTTTTACTTATTTACATTTATATAATCATCCCACTACTATTTCACACAAAAACTCTAACATTCAAACCAAAAGCACTTCATTCGACCCATTTCATTACCCAAAAATGGCTTCATCTTCATCATCTTCGAACACACATAGACTAAATGACGCTCTTTGAGACGAAAAACGCGATGCAGTTACACATGTTGAATGACGACAAGTGCAAAAAAGGGCTATGGGCTGTGTTGGGAAAATATCGCCGCAAAAGGATGGCTAGAAACAGGAGATCGTAGATGTAACACCCGCCACTTTGACCGGTCAACGCTAGCGAACCCGTAAAATGTAAATTAGTCAAATTGAAGTAAATAAACTTTTGTAATGAAAAGGTTGGCATGTGAATAGTCATTAGGAGCGTAATTTCAAAATATGTTTGATTGTGTCGACGAGATATTTGAACGAATCTCTAGTCAAAAGTTTTAACAAAACGAATCATTTTTTGGGAGAAACCGGAAGTCGATGCGCGAGTGTCAATGGGGGAACAAAACCCTCCTTCCTTCCTTTCTCTTCCTCATTTCTCACAATTCTTTCTCTCTCTAGTCATTCTTTCTATCTTCCTTCTCTCAGGGATCCAAGAACATCACATATCTTCTCTTCTTCCTCTTAAAAATTCGGATTCTCCATGATCATAATAAGTAAATTAATGAGTAACTTGTATAATAAAGACAATCATCTTCAAAGATTCAAGGTTTTCTTGGTTTCAAAGTGTTCGTCTCATTTTCCTTGTCTCAAATCCGAATCTCTTGCTCAAGGAAGTTTTGGTAAGTGTTTTTACTCTCAAAATGTCTTGTTTATGTTGTTGTTGGTCTTGGATAACTAGATCTTTGTACCACTTTGCCAAATCCTTGCGTTTTTGGTAAACTAGTTCGATTTAGAGTTTCGAAAGAGGGGTTTTTGATTTAGGAAGTGGGTTTGTGAAAAGAGTTGATTTTTACACTTGTTTAAACTTGTATTAAGTTGTGTTAAAGTTTGAAGCTTTGATCTCTACGTTTGGTGGGTCAATTTGTGTCGAAAATGAGGTTTTTGCTCGAAATCAGACGTTATGCGCCGCACAGAAATGTTATGCGCCGCATAAATCTTCACTGGGAGTCGACTGACTGAAATATGCACCGCATATTTATTTCATGCGCCACATATTTCCCCCAGTTCAACAGACAGCTCGATTTTGAAACGATCGTAACTTTTAAACTGTAACTCCGTTTTTGACGTTCAAGCTATCCACAGAAACGTGTGAAAGTCTACTTTATAATGGTAGCATCTTTTTGAGGTGAATTAAAACTTGAGTTATCCAAAAGTGGGTTCAAAGTAAATTGGTCAAGTCCGATTTAGCCGTTAAGTAACGAAATGAAATGATTCCATTTGGATTGCGTCAAATCCTTATAAAATAGACATAACGAAGCATTTATAGTAATAATAGGTCAATATTCATAAGAACTTACCTTTTGGGATGCTTTAGGATTAATGTGATACGTGTATGATAGGTTTCGGCTATCGTGGACGTCGATTCTACTTCCTTTCATCTTGGGGTTGTTATTGCTCAATCAAGATGAGTTTCGTAGTCCCCTACTCGATTGAGATTCAGGCTGGAAAGTGTACACATACTTGTTGTTTGATTGATTGATTGTGCATACGATTATGATTATATATTGTGATTAGGATAGTAATGCATACATGGAAGGCGATAATGCCTTCAAAGGGTTATAGATGTGGTGGGAAGGCTGCGGGTGACCCTATATATAAGCATCCATGACTCGTTGAAAGTAGAATTGTTCCGAAGTGTATTTACATGTTGGATTGGTTGGACATATGGACTTGTGTTTGAGATGGACACCTAAGTATTGTTACACATGACGATTGGTTTTACATTTCAAATATTGAGATACTTGACCATTGACGGATGACGCCATGATTGTGTGGACCAAGTACTTCCAAGTACTTGATGCCAAGTATTGGCCATACTTGATGATTTGGTACATGACCCCAAGTATTGTGATACTTGATGATTTTGATATGCCACATGTCATGGTGATGACATTGTGAGTATCATTGCATTGATGACGTGATGGAACACACATATGGCATTTATCTTGACATTAACATGCATTTGGTACATTTCATCACTTTGACACGCATATGGTACACTTCTTGATATTGATATCACTTGTGCATGTTCATTATGCGTTTTCTAACTATCTTGTATAGTTACTTGTATGAGTACTAGTGTGTGACGAGGTTATGCTATGAGCAAACCTAAATTACGTTCATGTGTTGTATAAGGGCTTATTGTAAGTCATTACTTGCCTTTATCTTGTTCATATTGTGTATGATTGACGATGGTTCCTTGTGATCCATTACTACGAACTCACCAACCCAGTGTTGGCCTTGTTTAGTACACTTTCAATCCGAGACATGAGGCTTGATTGATGATTGTGCTAGAGATTGGGCTTGGACTAGATGTATCCGTGATTCATTTGCCCCTTATTTTGCATTATGCTTATGATCGATAGCCATCTTTTGATGATGCTTTTGTAAACGTTTGATGGTTACTTGCTCCTTATACATGTTGAACTTGTTTATTGATGTTGGATTCACCGAATCCTTTTTATTCATATAGCTCATGTTCTACGATAATTCCATGCTGATGCTATATCTTTTCCCAAATATTCCTCGCTTAGCTTGGGTGTTATAGTAGAATTACGGGTGTCGGGGGCGACGCAATACCAGCCTCGAGATACTTTACGTGATCTATCTACAAGACATGATTTCGAAAATGAACACCATAATCGAGAACGTGTATGAGGCCCATTTTGACTTGCGGGTCACAGTTTATCATGCTGAAATATGGCAAAAACATGTCAACCCAGACAAGACGCTCGACGAAGTCAGCCGTCCACCAGGATACAACCCACGCGACATCGATGCCCAAGATCGTTTCATTAAATTCTAGGATTGTTTTTTTAAGTATTGTTCTTATTATTGTAATGTTTTATTTTTAGGAGTGTAATGTTTTTATTTTAAGTATTGAAATATTTTATTTTTAGTAATGTAATGTTTTTTTTTATGTATTAAAAATTAGTTTTATTAATATCTGGGTAAAAGTAAAATAGAATAAAATTTTTTGAGAAAAAAGTGAAGAAAAAACTTTATTGTGAGTAATAGTTATTAGGTGTGTCTAGGAGAGAGAAAAATAGGGAGGCTTTGATAAGAGAGGCCTAATAAATTGCGATGGGAGTATCTTTTCAATGAATCCCACTCTTCCATACGGAGTAATCGTTATTCAAATTTCCAATTAGAAATACATTTTTGACTTAAGTTATTTTATATATTTATTCGATTTAACCATTGGGTAATATTCCAGTGGCCACCACCGCCATTTTCCAGGTGGAACCTGGGTTCGAGTCTTGTCAAAGACAAATTTGAGATAATCAGGGGATTATTAAGTGGTTGAGATTCACTTGGACACTAGCCTGGCTGGGGGATTAGTGGGTACCAAATGGTACATGGGATCAGGGGGTTCCCATCCAATTACCTTTTTTATATTTATTTGATTAATTACTAACCTGCAATTACCTGCAATAATCCTCATGTCTCTTCGGAAATCCTGATCCGTGTCATTCCCGAAGAAAAAATCAACTACCACCATTGGAAAGATAAGTAAACACATGACCAGGGGCGCAGCTATATTCCTCCCAATTTTACGAAGACCTAAAATAGAAATACAATAAAGTTTAATCACTTCGGGCAGGAAAAAATGAATTAAGAATATGTTAGAAACTTACTGGGATATATAAGCATTTCCGAGCTGCGTAGCCCACTCGGAAAGGTTTTAGCTAAAGCCATGAGTGCATTGTCATTTTCATTAGCAAATCTAGGATATTTCTTGATCAATTTGGATGCAAAATCTGCAAAGAAAGATAATATGTAAAGTGTAAATATCTGAAGCAATATAAATTCGGAGAAAGCTTATGTACAGTGGCGGTACATAATTAGGAACTGCAAAAGGAATTTCAAGGGAGAATTATGTATGTTTATGAAATTTAAAGGTTTAATTTGTAATTTTGTTTATAAAAAATTCATATGACTGTACCCAACATAAATACGCCCGCAGATCATTTTCCATATATATATATACTAATGTATATATATATATATATGAGAGAAAATGAGAGTATGTGGCTGTTAGACACACAAGCTTGGGTGTAGAATTACTCACATACGAATATTTTAATATTTATTGTATAATAAATGCTTGGCCCCCTATGTTTTTTATGGATTAAAAAAACAAGATGTGAGAGGCTCTACACCCAAGCTTAGGTGTCTAAGAGCCACATAAACCCTAACATATATGAATATGGATGCATCATGCATGTGTTTATATATATGTAGTATAATTATATATCAATTACTGTACTCACTATACTGTTTAGCAGAAATCGCATTAACTAGGACGTCAACCCCTATTTTGACATCAAGGGAAACAGAGTTGCGATGTTCAAACAAATATTCAATGGTATCAAGATGCATATTTTCATAAGCTTTGTGCAATGGTTTTTTCCCATTATTGTCTGTAGTTTCCAACAATTGTTTGTTCTTTTCTACCAAGAGCTTTGCTGCATTTGTGTTCCCCACAAGTGCAGCAATGTGAAGTGCTGTGCTTCCATCTGAAGATCTCTTTATGATGGCTTGTTCTTCTTTTATATGTATATTTAAGTTTGCAAGGAAGTCATTACCGCCTATTCCAACCACGATATGAAGCATCGTGTTACCATCACTGTCGATTGCATCTGTAAGTAAATCCTTGTCTTCTTTTAGTATGGATTCTGCTTCTCGCCAATCTCCGTTCACAATAGCTTTGTGTAATTTCTTTTTTTTTTCGGCCTTGTTTTTATCTTGGGTTTCACTAATTTGGCTATCTTCACCCATTTCTATGTCTTCACCTGTTATTTTTATGTCGATGAGTTATAAAAGGAGTTTTATATCAAAGGAAATTAATGAAAATTAATCCACGAAAAAGGCACAATAACTGCCGATGAATAATATTTGACCGAAAACGATTAATCAATCTAAACAAATCAACCTAATAATCAACCTAACAATATGATGATGACATTTGACATAATAAAAAGAATAAAAAGAAGAGAAAAATTCTTGTTTTTTAACCAGCGCCCCCTTTTGGGTAAGAAGAGATTGGGAGAGAGAATGAATGAATTACACTTGTCATATGATAAAAAATTTAGGTTAGTTATTAGGTTGATTTTAGGTTGATATATCATTACTCATATTTGACACATGAAAACAAGTACCGGTAACGTTTATTTATAAATGAAAGACAATATAAAACTACATAATTAAGTTAAAAGTTATATATATAATTTCTTTTATATAATTTTACCAGGAACATGTTGCCGGCGCTCTCTTCCACCCAAAACTGTCCCGATCTATTATATACGTATGAGCTAACTGTTATTATCGTTGGTATCTTCCACTCCAAAACCCACCACCGTGACCAACTGATGTTGTCGCCACTCTCTTTTCTAGCGTATTCTCCCATGGATACAAGCTTCTAGAAAGTATATATATATGTGTATGTAAACAAATATGTTATTTGTCCCCTTACACTTAATTATAGTAAGTGTAACGAAATTTTTTAACTTTTTCACATTTAAAAATGTGTGAAAGAATTCATAGTTAAAAATGTTAATAAATTTTAAAAAGTTATAATTTTTTCATATTTATATAATACAGGAAAAAAAGTTCTAGACTTTTATATGTGTAAAAATATCTGAATTGTTTACGTTGAAGTCAAATTATAACAACTAATTTTTCAAGATGCATTGCCACTACCGGGCAGGCGGCATATTACTTTTACAATTTTTGAGCTGCCAAAACTTGTTTTACAAATCAAAGGTGAGATATGAGTACTTGTTTCTATCAAAAAAAAATTCTTAAAAGGAAAGGGCTTATTAAGAGAATAATAATTAAAAAAAATGTTAGTAACTAAGAGAATAAGAAAACAAAAATGTTGTAGCTAAGAATGTAACCCATGACATCTTCAAACAAAGATGGGGTAATGACCACTACACCAAGATGTTGATTTGTGATAATCATACATCTATTAAAAACATATATCTATCTAAAACTGTTTATGTTTAAATATTTATAAAAGAGTCCGGTTTTTTCTGGTCTGTGTCCGACAGAACCGTGAACTGTCACTATGACCGGTTCGACATCTGGTTCTTCTCAAAACATTGCTAATAAGCTTCCTTTAATTCATAACTGGGGAAGGAACTAGTACCTGAGCAATAGGTTGCATCATGTTTTGGATGTCAAGTTAACATGTTTTAGATGCTTTAATCTTAACTAGATGGGTATCTGTGCAATGCGACAGTAGTGGTGTTGGCTGTGGCGGTACGTGTGGTGGCTGCGGAGACTAGTGGTGGTGGTGGCAGTAATTATTGTAAAATTAATTGATGTAAAATGGTTGGTGAGATAAAGTATATATCATTACTCATATGTAGAGGAAATAAGTAACGGGATTTATATGGGGTATTTCCCATATCCAAACTGATAATTAGTATAGATAAGATAATAATAATAACAGGAAAAGGTTCATGTGAGAAACATTTGAATTAGAAGAACCATGAGAACTTCTATATTATAACTTTATATTCATATGTGAATGACATGTGAACATATCCGTTCACATATATATGAGCTATCAAGTTATACTTATAATTACCTATGTTCATATGTGAGTAGTTCTCACATGAACCGACCCAATAATAATAATAGTATAATAAAAATAAAAAACTAAGACTTACTTTGTTGAGGATTGATAGTTGCATCGTAGAAGGATCTAAGTTTGTCCCAAACTTCTTTTGCTGAAACACTATCGGAGACAGCACCAAGTACATTCTCACTAACCGAACCAAATATCCAACCTTTGAGAAGATTGTCGTATCTGTGCATCATCTCTGTGCTCGGCGTTCTGGGACCGACAAATGCAGCATCCACAATGCCCCCCATGTTGTGAGTCTCCATGAGACAAAGAATCTGTGTCTTCCAAAGATGATAATTGCGGTCGCTTGAAAGCTTCACTGTAACAAAGTTAGAAACATTAGCATTTGATGCATATAAGAAATGTAAGTCTTCTATTCGAGCTGCAGCATCAGGAGTCTTTGAAGAGCCTGCCATTTGAATGGAGTGTACTGTGTATATATGTATATCTTGAATAAGGTGTTTATATAGGAAACTTGAGGTGTGTCGACGTACACTATCTTGTGCCAAAGACAGAAAGAGATAAGAATAAAACTTTTACATATGAAATTTATGTGACATATACAATCCAATTATTATATGTTTACATATTACGTATCATAAAAGAAAAAATTCCTAAAGCAGTAACAATTACCAATGCGGTATATATGGGATCAAAGAAATTTCATCGATATACCTTTTTTTTATTTTATGTAAATTTTTTATATAAGGGAACGTGAAATATTTTTGAACAAGGATAATGATACTTATATGTTACCAACTATACACAAATGGTTATATTGTGTAATGAAATATTCAGGTGTTTATTATATATAATGAACATCCAATTTTAGGTTACGATTACACGGGTATATATGGCTACCATAGAAACCGCAACGTCCATTGTGACATTGTCGCGTGGTTTGCAAGTTTTTGATTGTTTCTGTAGATCCAATAACATAGATATTAAAATTTATTACATACAGTAAACATAACCGATTAGTTTATTATAAAACATAACTTTGTTTATATCTGGTTACATTCTGGTGTCATTATCTCTTTAAACAAATAAAGGGGCATAGGTTTGTAATATTTTATTTTTGAACACTAAATTTGGTTCCTCAATTAGCATTATTATTTTTTTTATAAGTTTTTGGATATACATTGCATGTTTTATATAAATTATTAAATCATGTTATTGCTTTTGTAACATAAAAACTTCTAAATTTTTATTCAAAATATTTTACGTTGTTTTTATTTAAATAAATATATTACTGTTATAAAAACTAGAAAAGAGAAGAGAAAATATGTAGAGAGAATTTCTTATATTTCATTTCTATTGTTTCTGTTGAATTTCAATCGATCGATCTATATTTATATACAAAATATCTACAGTAAAACAAATCATATGGGACCTTATGAAATAATTCATAAGTAAATACAAATGATGGTGGGACCATGTGGACCTATATGTCTGCTACTTTAATAATTCATAACACTTCCCCTCAGACATATGACTATCATTTGCTTTATCAATAATTCATATGTTCATGTTGAATGATAATTTTCAACTTTGATGTTTCTCTCTGAACTACTGCCTCGTTAAAAACCTTGCTAGTAAAACCCAGTGGGACAAAACCATAGCTAAGGGAAAAAGAGTGCAGCATGTGTTATCTCTTCTGATACTTCTGGATCGATTATGTTGCCTCATTAAAAACCTTACTAAGAAAACCCAGTGGGACAAAAACTTAGTTAAGGGAAAAAGAGTGCAACTTGTAATGCTCCCCCTGAATTCAGTCAAACATCTTCTAATCTTCAAAGCTTGATCTTATTTGATAATTGCTCGAAGCTGCTTGTTGATTTGTTCTTCCTTTTGTAGATTATGTGTTGAGAAGGACTTTGATGAGATATGCTCTATTCAATCACCTTTGATGCAGCTCTTTTTGATCTGAGCTATGCAAGAAGCATTGTCTTTATACATAATTGTTGGAGCATTGTTCCTTGAAGAAATACTACAAGATCCATGTACATGTTTTATAACATTCATCTTTGGGTGTTCATGTGAAAGATTATGCCTCGTTAAAACCAGGAAAAACCCAATGGGAGAAAAACCATGGTTAAGGGAAAAAGAGTGCAACGCGTATCTTCTCCCCCTCATGATCACATCACTTAAATTCGTTGGTTGACATAATCCAATATCGCAAACCAATATCTTTGACTTTATCATAGTAAGTGTCTAGATCAATTCGATTATAGCGTAAACAAACTTGCTATTTTTCTCCACATGTGATCCACATATCATACATCATATATTCCATTCGAGTATATACACATACTACATAAGTTACGCTTTACCAATAGCTTTAAGTGAAATGATGTATTATTTCATGACGAACATGGACTATCAATGCTTTAATGACACTTTTAAATCAATATTGTGATCATTATCTTTAGAAGTTGAGGAGGTCCCTTCAACATCATATTGTTTACTTCCTGAGGGAAGGTTTAATCATTCACGCCTTCCTGTGGGAAAGTTTTATCATTCACTCCTTCCTATAGGAAGGTTTTATCATTCACTCATTCCTGTGGGAAGGTTTCATTCTTTTAAATCACGAGACATGCTTCATGCATTTTATATTCCTCATGGAATCTCAATATTAAACGAGCTCTATTCATATATTCTTTAGACGCAAATCAAATATCTTATCTTGCCAGACTTTCAATAGATCAATAGTTGCTTCCACCATATCAATATAATGTATGTTCAACAATCTATGTGCCATACTTCAATTCAATATTTGAACATAAACCGATTTACATCATATAATTTATGCACTTTCAAGTGTTTGGACTTCATGTCCCAAAATATTAGCGTCTTTTCATCTTTGGCCAATCATTCATATCATATCATATCAATTTTATGTGCATGCATGCTTTCAAGATCATTCATATCATATCATATCAATTTTATGTGCATGCATGCTTTCAAGATCCTCATAATTATACACACTCTTAGCGCTATCATATTCAATTAATCTCGACGTCGTTTTTATTTATTTTCGATTCCACAAGTCTCTAGACATGTCACAATTTATTGAGATTTCATTATTCCAGGTACCCGGGGTTTCTCAAAAACCTTTGTCTAGTTTCTGATCATCAATCTCTATGGGGTCTTTATACCTCGACTCTGACCATATTAATTTAATGCTCCTTTTCATTCGAGGCTTTTTATTTTGGAATCGACTTTTCTATCACTCATTATCAATTGGAGCATAAGCAACTTATTTTCAGTTAACATTGCTGGCAATTACTTAATGTTCTGAATGAATTATCTCACAAACTTTAAGTTTATATTCATTGATGTGAGGATCTTTGATAATTCATTTTTAATCATTTCAGCTGCATTTCATCTTTCCCTTAATGTTGGGAACATCTCCCCCTAATGTTGGTAAAACATATACATTTTACATGTTTCAACTCACACCCAATACAGTCATACTACTGTCGATTAAGCTGATAGGTTCGAACTGAATCAAAGCATAAGCCTACGCATTTCTAGGGCACTTCATTTATCGATGTTTTTCCAACATTATATCCAACATTCTTTGTGGTCTCATCTTTGTGACCATAAACCAATTTCATTTGGGGAGGAAATACAATAAATTATTGGCATGATGCGAATTCAAATTACTGCATGTTAAATAATAACATGGCCCCAAAACTACAAGTCATTCGTTTTGCTCTCTAATGATCTTTGTAAAATTAATCATTATTGCCATTACAATATGGAACGTGCTCGCAATCTTATAAGATGAGCAATTAATAATGCAAACTTCATGTTGCGATTTTGATGACCCATTTAGACGATGCATCGATTTAAACACTAAATGGTCTTTTCAGACGATGTATAGGCCTACTTACATCTCCTTTGCATATGTTCCATTAATTTAAGGAATTCAATCCTTATTATACTTGGCATATACTTTGTTATAGAGCATAAGTACAAATCCAATAATCAATTGAAGAACATCTTTGTTCTTTTACATATTTCGCATCATTGACTCGGGATGGTCCACCCGGTCATGCCATCATCATATTTTTCTATGACTGCCATATGTGCATGCGGCACATTTTTCATCATAATATATCCTTAATGGCTTAATCTGTCATGCCATAAGTTTATAATCATCATATTTTTCTATGACTGCCATATGTGCATGCGGCACATTTTTCATCATAATATATCCTTAATGGCTTAATCTGTCATGCCATAAGTTTATAATCATCATATTTTTCTATGACTGCCATATGTGCATGCGGCACATTTTTCATCATAATATATCCTTAATGGCTTAATCTGTCATGCCATAAGTTTATAATCATCATATTTTTCTATGACTGTCATATGTGCGTGAGGCACATTTATATAATGCAAACCAAAAATGGATCTTTGGCAGTTTCTTCAATATATGATCTTTCTTTACAATATGTAAATAATTATCACTTTCATCAGTCGTTGACTGAGTATCATAACCATTATGTGATATATAAACTCAACAAGTTTCTTGTTGATTTTTGGGAAACAATAGAGCGTCCTCTATTAAAAGTTTTCTATCATTAGGTAATTAGCTTTTTCCTTGTTTATATATATCATCATTGATTCGATGTGGTTTAACTAGTCATGCCAATTTATTAAATGGTCATGATCAATAAACTTTTATCTAGTTTATGATTGTATATTATTTACTTGCATTTATGTTTACAAGAGAATAATATATTGTTATCTCAAACATAACACATTTTTCATATTTATTCTCGTATATTCACTCCCTTAGTGTGCCACTTCTTGTAGTCAATATCATTATTAACATAGTCGATCTCAAAGAATGGATTAGGACCACACAAATTCTATTGTGGTCGTTTCAAACCTTATATTATTTAACAATACTGCTACTCCAGGAGCATATTTGAGGTTTGACAAATGAAAAACTTTTTAACATTTTCTTATGAATAATCTTCTCATATAGTCTAATTATATAAAACGAGAAGTAGTTATATAAACAAGTCCATAAGTATTATATTATCATTGTGATGATAATATATTTGATGATGCATTCAAAGTTATTTCTTATATTACCAGTCTTTCTTTAGCCTTTTTTCCCCCTAAGACTGAGAATAGTTTAATGAATTGGCCTAACCGCCCAGACACTGTAATTGAAAAATCTATCTTAATAAAAATATAATATGAGCAAGTCAGCTATATGCATGTATGAGTCATTTTGTATTGATACATTAATATGATATCTAATGACTTCATATGCGTTTGTCATTTTAATTTTTTTTTTTTTATAATTATCTTTGTTGATCTTTTGTTACCTATATTTATTACGAGTATTAAGAAAATATCTTATGTTAAGTTATTATAATTAAAGTAAATATGTTGAGTGTTGACTTTACACTTGTTTGTATTTTCGTACTATATTTAATGGTTTATGATGCTTATATAACCTCTAATAATTTATCTGCTTATGTAAGTTCCCAATATAAAAAAAAACTTTTTCAATACCTCAAATAATTGACATATTTATTTTCTTGCAGAAATTCAAATTGAAGATTACTTATGTCTGGTAGCAACCATTAAAAGATACTAGTATTCCTTTTGGAATGAGATAATCACTCTACTTATTATATGAGATAATTCATATAATAAGTATATTATTGGTAGGAAAAAGTTATGCGTTACACTTCAATAATACATTCTGAAATCAGTTGTGCAATGCAATAATGTATCTTTTGATGTAAAGACAAAGTTAGGCCCTACTTATGACTAAAATGGTGAACGGTTTGATATTGAAAAGATCAGTAGACCTTTATTAACACCATAGCCGCCTAGTGGGGTTGAAGCTTGAAAATTCTCTTGTACCAACTATATATATTACATATACAAGCAAAGGGCCGGGCAATGATATTTATATCATGCTTTTTGATATATATATGATAAAAATGAGAAATACTTTTATTTGTATATAGATAGGTTTATATTAAAACATACGAGGAGTGTGTTAAAACCCAATGAATGTATGCTAGTTTATTTATCTTATAAGCATTCTAGCTCTATTTAGTTAAATTATTTGATTCGTTACCCATATTTGTTTGCTGTAAATATATGTTACTAGACAACTCATTATTTATTTGATTCGTATAACAAAAATTATTATATGTATTACGATAAAATGGAAACAAATGCTAATGACAAGCAACAAAAATGACTACTAATAAAATAATTTTTTTTTTTTATCATTGTTAAAATCTATTCTAGTGTCCTATATTGGATTCCATGACAAAAATTTTTTTTATTTCTGTCGGTGTTCATTTTGTCAAATAAGTGGGGGCACTATACAAAGGTTTATTGAGAAAGTCATCCAATGATCATTTTTAAAGCATACGATCTCCTAAACCACTAATATAAATAATAAAAGAATTATACTAGTTTAAGTGTTGATATTTAACACAAAATAATTTATTAAATTTTTTGATAGTTCTTGACAGATACTGTTATCAGGAGTTAAGTATCCATTATTACCAAAAGACCCATTTTGACATGACATGTTACCCAACCCACCCATATTTCGGCTTCTTGAAACAAGAAAATAGATGGGTGTACACTTACCTGTGCTGGAAACCTTCCCCCAAAAACAGATGGGTGCAAGTTTATCCCTCCCTTGGAAGCGGCCTCGTACACACCATAGAGAAGCTTCGCTTCAAAATCGAACAGAAATAGCTTGGTACCCGGTTTGATCTTCTCAACAACTTCCCTTCTTCCCGCAGGAAGCCCAAAAACACGGTTTAGGTAACACTCCGGTTTTGTCACTCCACTGCACATGAATATGAAACCGAATAGCTCCCCTTCTTTCTGGGTAGCAAGAGGAGCCATCCGACAGCTTTCTGTATACTGACAACTCTCTTATTCTTTTATGATGATTGATGATCGGTTTTAATGGTATTCGTGAGGTGGTGATGAAGGTGGTGACCGAGAATTATAAGGAGAAGGTGATGATGATGTCAAGAAAGATGGTGATCGTGGTGTTTGGAAGGTGGTGATGAATAATCATCACTTCTATATCAGAGTTTTGATGATTTGATAAGATGAAAACCTGATCCAAAGATCAAGAAATTGCAAGAGACACGTCGTGCTGATAACGTGTTATAAAAACTAGAAAAGAGAAGAGAAAATATGTAGAGAGAATTTCTTATATTTCATTTCTATTGTTTCTGTTGAATTTCAATCGATCGATCTATATTTATATACAAAATATCTACAGTAAAACAAATCATATGGGACCTTATGAAATAATTCATAAGTAAATACAAATGATGGTGGGACCATGTGGACCTATATGTCTGCTACTTTAATAATTCATAACAATTACCTTATTTTGGAAGGAATAAAACAGGGTGAGTTATTGGTGTGGGTCAATACTTTCCTTTTCGGTTTTTCTTATCCATATGACTGTTTTGTAGTCATACATTACCAAAGTATTTCATAGTATTGTACACAGTATGTTGTATCATCACCTTTTTATATTACTCCGGCGCTTTTCCAATCTACAATAGAGGTTATAGGGATGAAAAAACAAAACCGACCAGATTGGGAAACACGATACTTAATGAAAAACTCGATACCCAAATCCATCCGGGACAAAGACTGGGACATATCTATCTCGACCGGATCCGATATATATATATAGATACAGTGGCGAATCCAGAACTAAATGTTACATGGGTCCTATGGACCGGACCATCACCCGGTGATCTAGTTGAGACCGAAAAATGAAGAAAGTTATGTGTTGGGTCGGATCGGGTCGAATAACATGACAACTAACAAAATCAATGTCAAATCCAGAACCTCATTTTTCAATGTCAATTTCAAAGATCATTAGACACATGCATTTTTATTTGATACAGTTGAACTAAAATCTAATTGTATAACATGTGAAATACTAAAACATATTCTACTAAAAACAAAAATTTAATTGTTATATGTAGATAAAGATAAAAACTAAAAGATTGTGTATTACGTAATAACAAACATTTTGCAATTGTCACTCAAATTTAACTGTTTTTTATTTGGTTTAAAAAGATAATTTTGATTACTCAAATATTCTATACAAATTATGAGCCATGTAGCAGTAGTCAAATTATTTATTACATCAAAAAGATACATTGTTGAGTCATGGATTCGCTGAAGATTACTTGCTGAGTCAAGTGCTCGCTGAAAGACTCAGCGAGAGGCTTTTTCAGCGAGCTCTCAGCGATCATTATCTTCGAGTTAAAGGATAAGTTCAATGACTCACCGCCATGTCTTGTAAGTCAAATATGGGCGGGAAAATGAAGATAAGAAGGCTGGTCCCCAAGGACACGTGTTGATAGATCAAGATGAAGACATGTGACCTTGTACCATTTTGGTACTAAGGTTTTTCTCTTTCGTGCCGTTTTGGGAAAGAAACAAGATGGCAAACAGAGATATCTGAAGACCAGTCTTACACACCAATAGATAGTTGACAACCTTCATGTGTCAACATCTATTAGGTTGTCATGTGATGTCTTTTCTCCCCTATATAAAGCATCACTTGACCTAGCCGCAAAGTTGTTGGTTCATTCTACAATAGTCACTTAGTGTGTTTTTCTCTCATTGTAGAATTGTATAATTGTTAAGTTTTCGTGTGTGAAAAAACTTAACAATATTTCTTTCTTTCTTTCTTTCTTTCTTTCTTTCTTTGTAAACCAACCATGTATTCACCGTTTAATTAATACTACTTATGATTAAACGTGTTTACTTTCTTGTCTTGCTTTCTTAGTGTAATTTACATTAGTTGTTTAATTACATAATCGTTGCAAACTTGAGACTTTCAGTTGGTATCAGAGCGGTGGTTCGACACACCGAATCTGATCTGAGTAAAAGTTTGCGAGATTATCTTTCTTTCTTTCTGTACTTTAATTTTCTGCATCTAAAAACTTTTCTTTAAACTTCTGTCTACTTTTCTTTTCTTATTATTATGTCTTCTGTTCCTTCTCTGGTTAATACCAGAGATTTTGGGTATGTCTCCATCCCACCCAGATTCGATTCACATGATTTTGGATCTTGGAAGGAGAGAATGCTCCTACACATCGTAGGAGTTGAACCCTATCTTATGACCATTCTAACCAGAGGGCCATATGTACCGGTTCTGGTTACCAGGACACCAGGAGCCACTGCTGATGCTCCTGAAGTTGTCACTGAGCTCATAAAACCAGAAGTACAATGGACAGATGACGAGCGCAGGCTTGTCAATCTGGATGCTCGGTTGAGAAATCTTATTATTACTACCCTTCCTGATGATATAATGAAATCTGTCATCAAACTTTCTTCTTCTAAATTGGTGTGGGATAATCTGTGTACCCGATTCGATGGTACGACAGATGTTCTTGCTACCAAGAAAATAGATCTGAAACGTGCCTATGAAGGATTCTTCTCTCTTCCAAATGAGAGTCTGGATGGCACGTATAATCGCTTTAAGTGCCTTTTAAATGATATGACAAATGTGGGCATAAAGCATAATACGCTTGAAATATGCTACAAGTTCATTGACGTCTTGCCTATCAAATGGCAAGGCTTAAGGCAAATTTTTAGAACTACTAAGCAACTGAAGGAGCATGACTTAGAGTCACTCTATGGCACTCTTCAGTTTGAAGAGAGAGCCCTCGCTCAAACTTTGAGAGCTGAGGCTGAGTCTAAGAGGCATGCTGGTTCATATGCTTCAACTTCTTCTTCTTCTTTATCTAGTGTCTCTAATGTTCATGACCCTCTTGCCCTGGTCTCTGCTGAAGTCAGTCCTATCCATCTTGACATGGACATCAGCAATTCTACCCCCTCTAACGTCCAAGATCTTGTCAATGACCTCGATTTCGAGGAGAGACAAGAGATGTTCTCGGACTTCATGAACTTTGCTCTCATCGCTGGTAAACGATATTCTAAAAATGGAATGGTCGTAGGTCGACTCATTTCCAAAAACCAGTGGTAGACAAGTCTCAAGAAGAATGTTGGAGGTGTGGTCGAAAAGGCCATTACCAAAAGGAATGCAAAGTTTCTATTCCTTCTTTGCAGGCAGCGAAGCCCTCTTCATCATCAGCGAGGCCCTCTTCAGTCAAGCCTGCTGATGAATACAAAAAGAAGTATTATGAGCTTCGTGCCAAGATGGCTGATGTTGAAGAAGCCAAAGCTCCCGCCAAAGGTCTTGTTGCCGAAGAACATGACTGGGCTGATTCTGACGTTTCTGACAGCGAGGACTTTGTTGATGCCATCTGCTTTATGGCACTCGCTGATGACCAGGCGCTGACAAAGGATCAAGTGTGCTCCAGTCAGTGGGTCAATGTCACAATCAAGAAGGTATGCACTTTTTCCTCTGCCTCTGAAGAGGATAAACCTAAAATTCTTGAATCTCTTACTTGTGATATTCAGTACGTCGAATCTATTCGTGCTGATCTTCAGTCTAAACTTAACTCAGTAAGTGCTGAGCTAAGTGATAAAACTGACAAGCTCAAGGACTTGAGAAATGTCCATGTTGAGCTTGAATCCCAAAAGCTTCTCAATCAAACTCTTCAAATCTCAAATGAGAAGCTGAAAAATCAGGTCGCTGACCTTGAAAAGATAGTTACCTCCTGGTCTAAAGCCTCTAGGCTTCACGACCAAATCTTCAGCTTGCAGGTTCCTGCTCAAATGAAAGCCATAATAGGTGGTGATTATGAGACTGCTGCTGTCATCACCAATATGTTCAGCGAGAGCCCTGCTGCTGAAGAGATGATTCCTTCCAGTGCTCTTACTTCTCGTGAGGAATTGCTTAAACATTACTTTGTTAAAGGCATGAATGACTATCATTCTGAAGTAAATGATGAGTCTCCCTCACCCAGCACTTCCACTTCCTCGTCACAAGCAGAAACTAGCTCATCAGCTAGCTTTGCTAAGACTGTCTTTCCAAACCATCCCATTATTGACATGATGCCCAATGAAGGTCGTGTTCAAAATTCCTCTTCCCAAACATTTGAAAGGAGTATTTCAAGTGATGGTTTCAAGCCTCTTGCTCCTAAGGTTTTCACTGTTAAGCCCAATTGTGGGTTCAGTGTTGAACCCTTTAGAAGGAGCAAGGTCGCTATCCCATATGACTACAGCACTCCTCAGCGAGCTGTGCCTGTTAGTCAACCCGCTGAGAATTCCGTTCCCTCAGCAGTCGCTGAACGCCCTGCGTCTCAGCCCTTATCTTTTTCTAATACTTCTCCCGCTGGCAGAAAGGTTGTTATGCATGAGCACTTAATGAATAGACGAGCTAAGTTTGCTGATGCTCGTTATCAGCAACCTAATTCTGTCTATGTCCCAAAGGGAACTTTTGTCCCTCGGCAACCAAAACCTGTTCAGCAGGTTAGACCTCCTCAGCTAGGAGGTCAGCAAGTTGCTCTAAGTCGTCATGATTCTCAGCAACCCAGACCTATTCAGCAAGTCAGACCTCCTCAGCAAGGAGGTCAGCGAGTTGTTTTGAATAATCATGCCCCTTCTTCTTCAAAAGCTCAATCTAAGGGCAAGTCCATTCTTGGCCCTGTTCCAAAAACTCTTCCTGTTCAGTTCAGGAAGAAAAAGGCCCATTCAGTAGCATCAACTTCTTCCTCCAATCATGAGATTTGTGAGTTGAATAAGCGTGTCAACGACTTGTCCTCACAACTCAAGGAATTTCTGATTCAAAATCAGAAGGATGGAAGAAAATGCTACTTATGTGGCAAAAGAGGACACATCGCTGCTGACTGCAATGACAAAGACTCCAGGAATCCTCCTGAAGTAGTCATTCAGCCAAATCTACCCTCAGCTTCCGCTACTCATCCCTCCTCTGTAATCTCTGAGCGAGCTCCCCCAGCTGAATCCAATATCAGCTTGGGTGAAGATGTTGTTCTCACTAATGACAACATTGATGAATACATTGCCGCTCAGCGAATCTCCTTTCCCCAGTCTCATGAAGTCATTACCAATGGTAGTGATAGTATACTGGCTGAATATGGGGAAAACAACCAAGTCACTAACATGGTTGTTCTAAACACTGGAAGCTCTGTCACTTTTACCTCTGAAGATCAATTCTTCACACGAGAGATTTCTCATGACATGCTTCCTGCTCATCAGCTGGTTGATTTCCCAGTTGATCCAAATGCTGATCCTAGAGCCCCTCTTCCTCTCGTTTCAAATGATGAAAACTTTGCTCATCTTCCTCTCACATCCTCTGCTGATGATACTATCAGCGAGGATGCTCATGATTCTTCCTAAATCCTTCTTATGTTATCCTGCAGGCCTCGCTAGGAAAAGAAGTGTGGTATTTGGACAGTGGCTGTTCAAAACACATGACTGGATCCATGGACCTGCTGGATAACTTCGTGGAGACCGATGGTCCCACAGTTGTGTTTGGTGACAATTCTACTGGCCAAACTGAAGGATATGGGTCTCTTTCTCATGGGCTGATCAAGTTCACTAAGGTTACTTATGTGAATGGATTAAAACACAATCTGATCAGCATCAGTCAATTGTGCGATGCTGACTACAAGGTTATCCTTGATAAGCATCAAGGCACAGTGATCAATGTCAATAAAGAAGTGGTCTTGGTCGCTCCAAGAAAAAGGGATATCTACTTGGTAGATTTCACTCCTGTCAAACCTGACAGCGAGACCTGCTTCTTCTCAAAATCTGCTTCTCAAATCAACTGGTTATGGCACAAGCGTATGTCGCATGTGAATTTCAAAACCATAAACTCTTTGGCCAAGAAAAATCTAGTTCGAGGCCTTCCTCCTCTCACTTATGAGAAGGACAGGCTCTGTGGTGCTTGTGAAAAAGGTAAAAGCCACCGAGCCACCTTCAAAACCAAACAGGCCAACTCTATCAGTGGCTGTTTCCATCTTCTTCACATGGACCTTTTCGGTCCAGTAAATGTACAAAGTCTAAGGGGTAGCAGATACACCTTAGTTATTGTGGACGAATATTCACGATATACTTGGACAATCTTTCTTCATTCTAAGAGTGATGCTGCTGAGGAAATAATTAATTTCATTAAAAAGATGGAAAACCTCAACAGCATACGTGTTAAAGAACTCAGAAGCGATCATGGCACTGAGTTCAGAAACCACACTCTTGAGACTTTTTGTGCTGATCAAGGGATTAGACAAAATTTCTCTTCTGTTCGCACTCCTGAGCAAAATGGGGTAGCTGAAAGGAGAAATAGAACTCTCATTGAAGCTGCAAGAACCATGCTCAGTGAGTCCTCTCTTCCTAGTAAATTCTGGGCTGAAGCAGTGAGTACTGCTTGCCACACTCAAAATAGGTGTCTTATTGTCAAGCGACATGATAAGTCTGCCTATGAAGTTCTCAAGGGCAAGAAACCTCAAATTGGATGTTTCCATGTTTTTGGTTGCCCAGTGTTCATCCTAAATGATAAGGACCATTTAGGAAAGTTTGATCCCAAAGCTGATGATGGCTACTTTCTGGGATATTCCTCTATAAGCAAAGCTTTCAGAGTTTTCAATACTCGCACTTAAAAAGTAGATGAATCAATTCATGTTACTTTTGATGAAAGCTGTTCAGCGCTAGGAGATCTCTCAAATGAGACATCTGCTGAAGGCATCCTCAGCGATCTTGCTGATCCTTCAGTAGAGTCAGCGACACATCATGAAGTTGCTGACTCACCTATTGTTGATACCTCAAGTCTCTCAACTAATGATGAGTATGTGGCAGCACACATTTACTCTATTGATCCAGTTGAGCCTCTCCTTAGGACATTTAATGCCACTTCCATTAACGTCACTCCTTTAGATGAACCTCAAGCTGCTGACGTTGACGCTGAGGACATCTTTCATGATGCTTCAGCGACTCCTGTTTCAGGAGACGCTGAGGATGACAATTCTCAGCAAGAGGTACCCACTGATCTCAGTGACCCTCCTGTCAGCAACTCTGCACCTTCTCTAACCATTGATCTTTCCACTTATTCTCTTGCTCCAAATAATCCTACCTCCACCTTATCCGCTGTCACTCATTCCTCTTCTATCCATACACCAGCACTCAAATGGACTGCTGATCACCCTCTTGACCATGTGATTGGTAATCCACACAATGGCGTCCAAACTCGCTCAACGACAAGTAATACTTGTCTCTATGTAAATTTCTTATCTCAAATTGTGCCTGCCAATATTGGCGAAGCCATGGCTGATCCTTCTTGGGTGGAAGCCATGCAAGAAGAATTGACACAATTTGAAAGAAATCATGTTTGGTTTCTTGTTCCTCCTCTTTATAAGGAACCCATTGGCACTAGATGGGTTTATATGAATAAGATGGATGAAGCTGGTGTGGTCATCAGAAACAAGGCAAGACTGGTTGCTCAAAGTTATACTCAAGCTGAAGGCATTGATTATGACGAGACCTTTGCTCCAGTCGCTCGTCTTGAAGCCATTCGTCTCTTTCTCGCTCATGCTGCTTACAAAGGCTTCACTATCTATCAAATGGACGTCAATAGTGCCTTCTTAAATGGTGCTCTTGATGAAGAAGTCTATGTTAAGCAGCCTCCTGGCTTTGAGGATACAAAGCATCCTCACTATGTCTACAAGCTAAATAAAGCTTTATATGGTCTTAAACAAGCTCCTAGAGCTTGGTATGACACATTGTCTACCTTCCTTCTTGACCATGGCTTTCGTAGGGGAACCATTGACATCACCCTCTTTATCTACAAGCATAAGGGTGATGTTCTGTATGTGCAGATTTATGTTGATGACATTATCTTTGGTTCCTTATCCACCAAACTCTGTCGAAAGTTCAGTTCTCTTATGTCTAGCACTTTCGAAATGAGTATGATGGGTGAATTAACCTTCTTTTTGGGGTTACAAATCAAGCAGCTTCCCACTAGAATATTTATCAATCAAGAAAAATATATTCGGGATATGTTGCATAAATTTGACTTCACCCATGTCACTCCAAAGGGAACTCCAATGTCCCCTCCTAATAATCTTCACGCTGACCCTGATGGTAAGTATGTGAATCCTACTTACTATCGTGGCATGATTGGGTCACTCATGTACCTCACAGCGAGTCACCCAGACATCAAGTTTGCAACATGTCTCTGTGCTCGCTATCAAGCTTCTCCTAGAGAATCTCATCTCCTCGCTGTGAAGCGTATCTTCAAATATCTCAAGGGCACACCCACGCTGGGTCTTTGGTACCCAAAAGACTCCAACTTTGAGTTAGTTGGATATTCTGACTCCGACTATGCTGGTTGCATGCTTGATCGCAAAAGCACCAGTGGAGGATGTCAACTGTTGGGGGGGGGGGGAAGCTGACTAGTTGGACTAGTAAAAAGCAACACACAGTTTCCATCTCCACAGCTGAGGCAGAATATGTCTCTGCAGCGAGCTGTTGTGCCCAAATGCTATGGATGAAACATCAGCTTGCTGACTATGATTTGGAATACTCTAAAATTCCAATCATGTGTGATAATACAAGTGCTATTGCTATTACACACAACCCAGTTCAACATTCCAAAACTAAGCATATTGATATTCGATATCACTTTATTCGTGATCATGTCATGAAAGGTGACATTAAGATCTACTTCATTCCAACTGATGATCAACTAGCTGACATCTTTACTAAACCATTGGATGAAATTAGATTCAAACTGCTTGTTAGCAAGTTAGGAATGTTGAATGGGGAATCAGCGACATGACTTGTCATGTATGCTAATTCAGCGAGCTTAAGTCAGTCTTACTCGCTGATCTCAAAGCAATGAAGAGCTTAAAGTCTTCATCTAGTCCAGTAGCAAACGGCTATTGGTAAAGACTTATAAAATCCGTTGATCCCTGTTGCTTTGGGAAAAAGCAACTAATAGCAATGAAGAGCTAAAAGTCTTCATCTAGTCCAATAGCAAACAGTTATTGGTAAAGACTTATAAAATCCGTTGATCCCTGTTGCTTTGGGAAAAAGCAAATAATAGCAATGAAGAGCTAAAAGTCTTCATCTAGTACAATAGCAAACGGTTATTGGTAAAGACTTATAAAATCCGTTGATCCCTGTTGCTTTGGGAAAAAGCAAAATAAAAGCAATGGAGAGCTAAAAGTCTTCATCTAGTCCACTAGCAAACGGCTAGTGGTAAAGACTTATCAAATTCGTTGATGGCTGACAGTTTGCCAAAAACTGTAGTCAGCGATCAACGTTAGTTGTGAAGTCGCTGACAAAAACTTTAAACATGCTAAGCATCCTTCAGCATGTGGTCTTTCCAAATATCCTTCTTAAAAAAAAATTAAAATTCTCATTTAATAAAACATAGGATATTTTCAAAACTAAGCATTTTCAAAGTAACTATGTGGGTGACGTGGCAAAATATTGAACCACATGTTTTATAAATTCAAACGGAAAGGTCACCTCGATTTTTGCTCTGATCACGTCATTTGTCTGTATGTGACAGTCTGATTGACAGGTTACGACTGCTCAATATGGCGCACACTCAAGTATTTTGGGTTAAAATTTCTTTTCTTTTATTTAAACGTTACTCTCAAAATATTTTTATATTATATTTATGTACGAAACAGTTGTTGCTTACAACTGTTTCACAGCTTGAAAAAGATGAGAGACAAATTATGTTGTAAAATCGTGGCCCACCACCATACCTTATATATACAACCTCATTCTCACAACCCTTTTTTCATGCTTCCATAACTATTCATATTCTCTCAAATCAAATATCTCTCTCCATCTGTCCATCCTCTTTCATAAATCTCCTTCATCTTCTTCCCAACAAAAATCAATGGCATCCTCCTCTGATATTCCTCAAAATGTTGAGATCCCTCCTTCTTCCTCTACCGCCGCCATACAAAACCCACTGGTTCCTGAACCACAAGTTCAGGAATAAGAACCGTTCACTTACTTAAATTCACCAGTTTTCACTCCTATAAATATCACAAAATCATCCAAAGTGAATTTCTCTGCTTCCCAAATTGTTGTGAAATCCAATAATCATATTGGCACATCTGAGTTGCCAAAAGATTCTAAGGGGTACAAGCCCATGTTGGACTTTATCCATGCTTCTCCTGCCAGTAATTGTATTATGGCAGATCCGGAGAAGATTTTTGTTCATCTTCTCCGAGAGTTCTGGTGGACTTGTGAATATAATGATGAAACGAAGTCCATCACTGGCACTGTTAGACAAGGGGCGAAATCAATAACTATTACTCCGGCGTCTCTTCGCCAAACCCCTAAGATTTCCCCAAGAGACAAATGAAAACAAGTTTGTAGAGGCTGTTGGTGAAAATGAATGGAAGGAGTGGTTACCTTCCATTGGCTATAATTATAACTTGAAAACTCCTCCAGCAATTCCAAGCAACCCCTTGAAGCAGAATCTTCCCGGGATCTGGAGAGTTTTGTTCACCCATGTAATTCAGTGCATGGGTGGTAATTCTGGATCATATAATCAAGCATCATCTACCTCGATGCCGATTATTCATGCCCTCGCTGAAGGGAGATTTGTAGATTATGGGAAGCTGATTTTCAATGATATGAAGAACAAGGTCAGTATGAATAATAGGTCACATACAGTGCCTTTTGTAAGAATTTTCTCTCTTATCTTCAAAGAGGCACTGAGTGAAGAATATGTGTTACCAAACACTGCCACAATTCCTATAGCGAGAGTGGGCAACAACATCTACAAGCATCCCGATGAGCATCTTGTTGCTCGCCTTACCTCACACATGAAAGAGCTACTCTTCTCCCTAAATTCTTCTTTATACCCGAAAGACAGCGACTGGGAGGCAGCACTTCTTTCTGATGAAGTGGCTGATACAGTCGTTGTGGATGCTCAAATGCCTTTAGAGGCTGGCTCGCTGGTAAACCCCCAGCGACCTCCAAAGCCTCCAAAAAGACCAAAGCAAAATCCAAGGCAGCATCCTCAACACAAACTTCACAATCTTCACCCTCCGCTGACGTCCCAAAATGTAAGCGGAGTGTACCAAAGGGCCAACCCAAGGTTAGGAAGTCCTCACTGCCCAAGGACGATAGTACCCAGGCCACCCCATCAGTAGCCTCCCAACAGGCTGCTGACGAGACAAGCAGGCAGCCACCTCAAACTTCTGTAGGCGAGGTTGGTGAAGATATTGGGTCACCCCAGCCCACTAGAGGTCAAAGTCAAACTCCTCCCCCAAATAATTCCCCTTCTTCTCAATTACCCTCTAAGTCGTTGACAGCAGCCAGATCACAGGTGATGCTAGAGTCAACACATTCTACGGCCGATGATGTCTTGGTGGAACAACACACTGAGACTGAGGCACAAGGTTCCCTTACCCCTCCTTCTTCTATTGTCTTGAAAACTGTCTGTGCTGGGACTGAGACAAATATCTTATCAAGTGAAATGGAAACTGATGAAGATCTGGGCAGCGAGTTTGACCTCCAAGATAATGATGCTGAAATCACACTCGCTGCCGCAGAAGAAAGTGAAGAAGAGGCTTATGTAAGTGGTTTCTTAGATGAAGACTTGGGATATATGTTGATCTCCTCTTACTGAATCTGAGGATATCCCAGAGTTGTTGGCCGATATGCCTCCTCCACCATGCTACTCTCAAAGACCCACAGCTTCTCATGAACAAGTTGGTTTTTATGGAGACTATGTGCCTGAAGTGAATGATGCTGAGCTTCAGTGAAGGGTGGAATTATGTCACCTTCAAAGAATAAGGCCAGCTGTTTATGTTGAGGTGGAAGAAGTTGATGATGAAATAATCATGGAAGTGCCACCATTGCACCACCCAGATTTTTTCAGGGTTCCTTGTTCAAAGTACCCTGTTTCTTTGAAGGCACTCCAAGTTCCTAATGCTGATGAGGATCTTCAAACCGCTTTCACTGCTGTTAATATCCCTGGCCTTGACTATGTTGAGACTTGTCAATTGCACAAATTGTTGCGAAGAGTGCAAATCTGCCAGAGCCAAGGCAATAGACATGGGTACTTGTATGCTTGGCTGGTAGACCAAGTAGCTCAGGTTCATATTGAGGCTCATGAAAACTTTCTAAAGTTGATAGCTGGAAATGTTGACTTGACTGATGAGCTAGCTGAGCTCAAAGGTGTTTGGGATCACCAAGAATCAAGTCACCCACACAAAGTCAAATGAGCAGTTGTTTAGAAGAAATCAAACCTTGCTGAATGCAAGCATGAAGAAGGTCAGCACCTCTAATTCTGCCATATCTGCCTCATTGGATAAGCTGAAGAATGAAGTTTCTGAGTCAGCTCTTAAAGAAGTTGTGACAGCACTTCTTGAACTCTCCCAAACAAACATTCTCTTCACCGCCCATCTTCGCCAACTCTACAATAAAATCTGTTTCTCTTCTATATCTCAAGATGATTTCCACACTTCCATCACTCAAGAACTCGATTCTCTCAAGAACAAACTTTTCTCTCAAACTCCTTTTCAAGTTGCTGTTGACAAGAAGCTACTTGATGAATCTGTCACCAGGACAAAGAAACTTGAAGAGGAGGTTGCTGGTCTTAAAGGAATGATGGGTGAAATGTTGGGCCTCCTCAAAAAGGGTAATGTGGAAGTAGCTCGTACCTCAGCTGCTTCCAAGGGGGAGAAAAATGTTGAGGACCCAACACAAAAATCCAAGCCAGCTGAGAAGGTTGTAGAACCGGCAGCTGTGAATGTAAATGTTGAAAATGCTCCCCAAGTTCCCCCCACTGAAACTGGCAATGCTGAGAAGGTTAGTAAACGGCAGCTAATGTTGAGGGGGAGCAAACCTTGAACGTCACTAAAGAAGCTGAGAAGGTTGTTGCTGAGAATGTGCCAGCAAAACCAATAAATGTTTCTATCTTCAAGCCAACTGATGAGTTCCACGCTGCCCTTGAAAAGAGATATGCTGATAAGGGTAAAGCAGCAGTGGTTACTCAAAGCAAGCCACCAAAAGTTCCCACTTCAGCAAGGGAACAACAAGAAAAGTTAATGTCTGGAGCCTTTCCCAAATCCACAACTTCTACTGCTGAACTGTCTCCTGAGGAAGTTGTTCGTCAACATGAACGGTTAAGTAAGAAAAAAGAAGAGGAGCTGTCTCAGAAGTTTATAAGTGAGAAAGTTGTTGGTGATGAACTTAAAGATGCTGATGATGAGACAAAGAGGTTGGCTCAGCAATCTGGTGGATTGGCAGTCTTGAAAAAGAATGAAGAAAAGTTCTTTTCCAAAAGAATGAAAACTTTTGAAGAAGGTCAGGCGACCTATCTTGAATCAAGAAAGGTAAGGCAAAGGAAAGAAGAGATCACGTCAGTCAGGGTCTCGCTAACCCAACAAGGGATGAATCTTTCCCTACAAAGAAAAGGAGTGCCCAAGTTATATACGCTGAAAAATATTACCAAGGATACACTTGGGCCAACTGAATGGATCGGAATTTACAAGCTGATCAAGGACAAGACAGCTGTAAGTTATGAACTGCTGATCAAGATGGCAGGTGAGCAGATAAAACATATTCGCAAAATGGAACAAAAATACAAAGTCAAAGACTCTCTGCTCAGCGCTGCAAGACATCCATATCCTCCTCCTCCTCCTCAGCAACCAAGAAGTGGTGTGAAGAGAACAGCTTCTGGTCAAGTGATGTCTCAGCGTCCCTTCATTCTCAGAGCTGTTCCAAAGACTGATATAGATGAGGAGCCTCTGCTGAATCTAAAAATGCCTTCCAGGACCCTCTTTATAGATGGAGCTTATGATGACAAGCTCGGAGGTTTCTGCTTTTGCAATGTCCATGGTCATGAACTCTTCTTCAGGACCAATGAAATTGGAATTGCCCCCTCTACTTTTCTTTTGAAAATAAGAAAGTATTGTGCTCAGTCGTCCAACAATCCCGAATTTATAAAGCTAATTGATCAAGAGTTGCTAAAACCTGAAAGACAACAAGATAGAGCATTTATCGAGGCCAAGCAAGAATCCCAATGGGATTAAGTAGTCTTGTAATCTTTGTAATGCTGCTTATTGTAAAGGTGTTTGTCATATATATAATATCAGCATTCCCTCATCTCAATTTCTAAATTCTTGTAAAGAGACTTTACTCAGCAAAGTCTCCTCAGCGAATAGGGGGAGATTGTTGAGTCATGGATTCGCTGAAGATTACTTGCTAAGTCAAGTGCTCACTGAAAGACTCAGCGAGAGGCTTCTTCAGCGAGCTCTCAGCGATCATTATCTTCGAGTTAAAGGATAAGTTCAATGACTCGCCGTCATGTCTTGTAAGTCAAATATGGGCGGGAAAATGAAGATAAGAAGGCTGGTCCCCAAGGATACGTGTTGATAGATCAAGATGGAGACATGTGACCTTGTACCATTTTGGTACTAAGGTGTTTCTCTTTCATGCCGTTTTGGGAAAGAAACAAGATGGCAAACAAAGATATCTGAAGACCAGTCTTACACACCAATAGATAGTTGACAACCTTCATGTGTCAACATCTATTGGGTTGTCATGTGATGTCTTTTCTCCCCTATATAAAGCATCACTTGACCTAGCTGCAAAGTTGTTGGTTCATTCTACATTAGTCACTTAGTGTGTTTTTCTCTCATTATAGAATTGTATAATTGTTAAGTTTTCGTGTGTGAAAAAACTTAACAATATTTCTTTCTTTCTTTCTTTCTTTGTAAACCAACCATGTATTCACCGTTTAATTAATACTACTTATGATTAAACGTGTTTACTTTCTTGTCTTGCTTTCTTAGTGTAATTTACATTAGTTGTTTAATTACATAATCGTTGCAAACTTGGGACTTTTATATATACTTAAAAATAGGTTATATGTTGAATCATTATTAAGTCAAAGGTTTGATATGAAAATTTAAGTTAACTTTAAGGGGCATGAAGAAAAATATAGTAAAATAGTACTAAAAGTCAAGATCCAGATCCTTGTCATCTTCTTCATGAAGATTTTGCAGAAAATACTCCATTAAAGCATGAAATTTTCATGAGTAAATTATACTTTTCGTCCCTAAACTTGGCACGTTTTCCACTTTTCGTCCCTAAAGTTTAAAAATTACAATTTTGACCTTAAACTTGGCAGAATTTTGCAATCGACGTCCTTTGGCCATACGGCGTTAAGTTTCAGCCGTTAAGTCCCACACGTGCAAAACACATGAGGGACTAAAAGTGCAAAAGGTGACTAGTTCAGGGACGAAAACTGAAATTTACATTATATATTGTCCTCATCTTCATCTTCTCCGGCTGAGTGGCCGGAAAATTCGCCAGAAAACTTAAAATGCCGATATCTCACTCGTTTCTTCGAATTAGACCACGAAACCACCACCAAACTTCTCAAAATTAATTTCCGCATGAATCCTAACCAAAAGATTTCAGATTCAACACTTGCCGGAAAACTCAAAATACCATGGTCACAAAAACCGAGCGTAATAGAGTAACCCGCCCTCCAATTAGATAAAACCGAGGTCTTCCATAACGAGAGTCGTGCCTCCACTAAATCAAATACTGGTTTCCAACTCTTGAATAAATACCTTAAGACTCAAATACGTGAAAGGAAAAGTATGACTTACAATGTAGTTTATCCGCTAGCTCAGAAATTTCGGGTCATCAACACTGCTTCCATAAAGATTAGACTTGTAGAAATTGATTTTTAACCCCAAAACAAGAAAGAAGACTCTCATAAGTCTAGTGTTACACTCCACATTGGATTTAGATCAAGCAACAAAATGTCATGGTTTCATGTTACTGATCTTCTGTCTCAAATCGATCTGGAAATTACAAGGTTTTATTCGCGATAGAATTCTGATCATGTTGATGTGATGATTTTTTCATTTCGTTGAGTTTGGTCGGCAGTTCGTTTTCCGGCGAGATTTTGAGTTTTCCGGCAAGTGTTGAATCTGAAATCTTTTGGTTAGGATTCGTGCGGAAATTAATTTTGAGAAGTTTGATGGTGGTTTCGTGGTCTAATTCGAAGAAACGAGTGAGATATCGGCATTTTAAGTTTTCCGGCGAATTTTCCGGCTGAAGATGAAGATGATGAATATATAAGGGCTAATTACTTGGAAAGTCATCCAACTTGTCTCAAATACCTTTTCCGGGGTCCCAACAAAAAAAAGTTTTAATGTGGGGTAAAAACCCGGCTAAAAAACGTATAAGGGGACCGAAACCACTTTTTGCTTACGTGTACTGTAAATAGCCGGTTGCCACACGTTTTTTAATACATAATCTTGCCATGTGTGTATATATTATATAAAAAATATATACAAATTTACCCTACCACAACTCTACCCAGATTTACTTCCCCCAAAATTCAATCAAAGTCAGATAGTTAGATATGATGACAACCAAAACATAAATCGTAACCTATAATCTATCAATCATTAATCGGAAAGCATTATGCCAAAAATTGCATCATCGTGCACCTTCAATAAGTTTACACCTTGTAAGCCAATCACTTGTCATACCACCGCCACCACTTTTTGCCGAAAAATGGTTTCCTTTTCTCTGGCCACACCCAAACTAACAGTGAAAATCTACAACATCCATATATCTAATTAAATTTCTTTGTTCTTGGATAACCTTTTTTCCGATTCAAAGTTTTTTCAATCTACACACCTTGTTTTTGGTACAACGACGGGACGTTGCAAGGTTTCAGATGACTTGAAGCCGGCTTTAGAGGCGATGATGGTGGTGAACCCAATCTAGTAGCAAGGGTGACCTACTTTCAACATAGTAGCAAGCACTTGGTTTAGATCTATATTTCCAGATAACACTTTCCGATGAGATTTACAGTTGGATCTGTCGTAGTTATCCCCACATGATTGTCCCAAGTTTTGATGGTTTCAATACAGCACAAAGTGTTTTTGTCTGACTCCTCGCACTTCGCAGACTAGAAAGAACGGTGGAAGATGGTTCCTTAGCTGTCCAATCATGGTAAGTACTATTATTTAAAATAATTGTTTTTGAATTTTTTGGGTTTAACACTGTGTTCTCGAGTTTTTTTTTAAAGAAAAGAAAAGATGAGAAATGAAATGAAGATAAAAGAAAGGATAAGAGATGAAAGATGTTGTATATTTTATGTTCTTGAGTTTTATGAAAATGAGAGGAAGAAGTGTAAAATGTATCACTTTTTGGATGAAGAACTCAGTACTATAAACAATTGGTATTTGAGATGCATAATGATTCGAAATGTGAGAGTGAGCTTTTGGAAGAAATTCAGGATTCAAGGGTGGAAGCGGTGAATTTGAAAGAAGAACAGCAACTACTGAAGGCCAAGCTGTGTTAATATAATGTTATCACTTTTATATAGTCAAGGAAGAACAACAACTGAATTTGAAGAAATTGTTGTTTGTTAATTGTATTGTGTGTTTTCATAGGTATATTGGAATAGTTTTTAATCGTAAATGACATGGATATTCCACCCATGAAATAAACAAATAAAAATAAAGGTAAATGTGTTTCAAAATTAATTTGTAACCGGAAACTTACACGAAACCCCCTTATACGTTTTTTAGCCGGGTTTTTACCCCACATTAAAACTTTTTTTTGTTGGGACCCCGGAAAAGGTATTTGTGATAAGTTGGATGACTTTCCAAGTAATTAGCCCAATATATAATGTAAATTTCAGTTTTCGTCCCTGAACTAGACACCTTTTGCACTTTTAGTCCCTCACGTGTTTTGCACGTGTGGGACTTAACGGCTGAAACTTAACGCCGTATGGCCAAAGGACGTCGATTGCAAAATTCTGCCAAGTTTAAGGTCAAAATTGTAATTTTTAAACTTTAGGGACGAAAAGTGAAAAACGTGTCAAGTTTAGGGACGAAAAGTGTAATATACTCAACTTTCATTTTAGCTTCAATTACTCATATAGTGATTACATGAAAAACTACTTGGCTCATCAGAAAACTTAGTCCATTTTCATTTAATGTTTAAGGTAGGTCCTAACCGAATTTCTAAGTAAGTCCTCGAAAAAATTATCATATTATCTCTAATTTTTTTCCGAAACTAAGGTAGGTCTTAGGACCTACCTAGTTACACTGTAGATCCGCCCATGGATAGATATAGACTTCCTTGTTTGAAATACCATTTTTTTGCAAGAACCGTGAGAACTCTTAATTTTTGTATAAGATCACATGTTTTTAAAGTTCATTCACATGTGAAACATTATAAAAATGTATGTTGTAGAAAAATCTTATTTTCAATATATTAGATCCTGGATCGACGCGTGGGAATCGGATATCTTGTTCAAACAACTCTTTCCAGACTTGTACGCCCTTGAATCATATCTTATAAGTCAATCTTTGTCAGTGTGAGTGTTATTTTTTGCAGGATCAAAAATTAATTTTCTCCAAACATCAAAGTAAAGGGCCATAAGATATTAAGATGGATCAATTATCAAATGTTTTGGCCTGAGATGGGTTAAATATGGGTTATAATATTAAACAATATAAAATTTTTAATTAATATTTTATTGAATTTATCAAATACAAGTATATCAAACTTTTAGATTAAAATATCAAATGTACTAAAACTTTTCAATTAAAAAAGATAAAGGTGTTGGGTGTGAAGGCCTTACGGGCCTGTGTTTGGCCTTAGGGCTGTTTTAGTTGGCTGTTTAGGAAGCCCATTAGGTTTCCTTGTTCACCAAGCAAGAAACCCTAGCTGTTCTCCTATATATATCCATCTATTGTAATTGTAATTTCAATGGTTGAGAGCATCAATAAATAACCTAGTTTGCAGCCGGTGGATTAGGCCCCCCACTGGGGCCGAACCACGTTAAATCTCGTGTGTCGTTTATCTGTATTTTCTTGTTTTATCTTCTTCTTAATTGCTTCCGCTGTGCTTAAGGCTAAGGTTGTTCCTAACAAGTGGCATCAGAGCTAAGGTTCTATTTGATTCAATTCTGTCGTTGTTCGTGGCTGCTGTGTTTGTCGATTAGGGGTCCTGCTTTGCCCCTTGTTAGCTATTTTTTCCTACAGCAGGCCAGAAGCCAAGGCTGCTGTATATTTTCGAATCTGTCCGCTGCTACTGCTGCTGCTATTTTGCAGCTGTTTGCTGTTGTTATTTGCAGCTGTTTGCGGCAGTTATTAGCTGTTGTTGCTGCAGTTTCACAGTAGTATTCAGGACCTGTTTCACTGCTGATTCTGCTGCTCTTTGTTCTTCCTGTTTCAATCTGTGTTGGGTCTGGTTTGCAATTTTTTTCTGTTGTTCCGCTGTTTTTTTATCACCAAATAGCTGACTGTCCGCCGCCGCTGTTGCAGACGTCTCTGCTGCTGTCAGACGCCGTCGATTGGAACTTTAGTTAGGGTTTCTGTCTTTTGAGGTTATTTGGTGTTGTTGATTGATTGGGAGATGATAAAAGCACTGTTTTGGTTTTCTTGTTCGAGAGGTATTGGCTACTGTTCTTGGTTACCACTGTGACATTCTTGTTCATCATTGATTAGAGATTGAGGTATTGTCTCTGTTCAGTTTATTGTTTGAGTTGTATCTCGGGGTATTCTGATTAACGATTAGGGTGTGGTTTTTGCGGGTGGTTGTTGCTAAGCTTGTTGTCATGATATTACCTTATCGTTTAGAAAATAAAAGAAGAAAAGTACAGTCGTTTGAAGTCAGTCCATTGAAACAGGGTATTAGGTTGATTAAGGTTACGCCTTTGTTCGACCGGGTATATACGGGTGTTTTGGATTGGATTGGTTTCTGTTGGATGTGGTACTGGTCTTGAAGAAAATAGAGCTAGCGGGTTTGGAGTGCTTTGAGTTTTGAGTATTCCTGTTCCAGGGTTGCTAGTGTCGACACGAGTGGAAAAAGCTAGTCAAGTCATGGAACTAACGCTTGTTTTCTCTACTGTTGATATTGATCATTGTTGTTAACTCGTTTGGATATATGGATCAGTGGTTTAATTTTTTGAGTGGATCTTTGTACTGGTATTGGGTGAAGGTTTTCGCTGGTTAAATACGAGTGGAGGTTCATCTCATGAAGTCTGGTTTAGCATGGGTTGGAATAACAGGGACAGTGGGAGTTGTGCGTAGTTGACTTGTGGGGTTGCATGAGGTGCTCAGGGTTTTAGAGTCGCCCGAGGTTGATAAAATTCTGCTTATGAGAATGTGTCTAGGTTGATGCATTAGGATCATTGGAAGGCAGTGAAGACTCTTGTTACAGATTCTGGTTTGCTTCATTTAAATGTACCTACTGTAGTGAAGCACTGGTGAATCTGTTGTTTAGACTTTTGGAGTGTGCAGATTACTGCGTTACCGGAAGAATTGAACCAACTTTCGGAGAAAAGTCTTGGCTCACAGATTTGAAAGTTATACGAGTCTGGTACGCGGTAGAGGACTCTGGACTTTCAGGTAATCTGTTCGAGCGTATTCAGAGGTTTGAACTTGGACGGGATTTTGTAACAGTGGGAGCACGAGGAGTGTGTTGGCATATGTTGAAATCGACGTTGAGTTTAGAAGACCAGGGTTCCGAATGAAATCTCTCCTGTGATGTTACCGCTAGTGGAGAGTGTTGTTGTTCCTCTGGAGTTTCTGGAGCCGGTATTTCAAATCAGTAGGAGCCGGTTGAGATTGAGGATTGTCTCTGTTCAGTTTATTGTTTGAGTTGTATCTCGGGGTATTCTGATTAACGATTAGGGTGTGGTTTTTGCGGGTGGTTGTTGCTAAGCTTGTTGTCATGATATTACCTTATCGTTTAGAAAATAAAAGAAGAAAAGTACAGTCGTTTGAAGTCAGTCCATTGAAACAGGGTATTAGGTTGATTAAGGTTACGCCTTTGTTCGACCGGGTATATACGGGTGTTTTGGATTGGATTGGTTTCTGTTGGATGTGGTACTGGTCTTGAAGAAAATAGAGCTAGCGGGTTTGGAGTGCTTTGAGTTTTGAGTATTCCTGTTCCAGGGTTGCTAGTGTCGACACGAGTGGAAAAAGCTAGTCAAGTCATGGAACTAACGCTTGTTTTCTCTACTGTTGATATTGATCATTGTTGTTAACTCGTTTGGATATATGGATCAGTGGTTTAATTTTTTGAGTGGATCTTTGTACTGGTATTGGGTGAAGGTTTTCGCTGGTTAAATACGAGTGGAGGTTCATCTCATGAAGTCTGGTTTAGCATGGGTTGGAATAACAGGGACAGTGGGAGTTGTGCGTAGTTGACTTGTGGGGTTGCATGAGGTGCTCAGGGTTTTAGAGTCGCCCGAGGTTGATAAAATTCTGCTTATGAGAATGTGTCTAGGTTGATGCATTAGGATCATTGGAAGGCAGTGAAGACTCTTGTTACAGATTCTGGTTTGCTTCATTTAAATGTACCTACTGTAGTGAAGCACTGGTGAATCTGTTGTTTAGACTTTTGGAGTGTGCAGATTACTGCGTTACCGGAAGAATTGAACCAACTTTCGGAGAAAAGTCTTGGCTCACAGATTTGAAAGTTATACGAGTCTGGTACGCGGTAGAGGACTCTGGACTTTCAGGTAATCTGTTCGAGCGTATTCAGAGGTTTGAACTTGGACGGGATTTTGTAACAGTGGGAGCACGAGGAGTGTGTTGGCATATGTTGAAATCGACGTTGAGTTTAGAAGACCAGGGTTCCGAATGAAATCTCTCCTGTGATGTTACCGCTAGTGGAGAGTGTTGTTGTTCCTCTGGAGTTTCTGGAGCCGGTATTTCAAATCAGTAGGAGCCGGTTGAGATTGAGGATGAGTCATTGGTGGACTTTGCCATGACTGAGTCAGCTGTGTCTGACTGTATTGGAGCGGTTTACAGCTTCAATGGGCCTTTCAAGTGACTGATGAAAAAGGGCCGCTGCAATTAGGTATATTTGGGATGCATGGATTGAAGTTTGGTTTGTTCTTGGGAGCTGGACCTGCGAAGATTTCTGTTCCTATCTATTTTTTATTGAAATCTTAGCTTGTTCATGGAGAACTGAAGACTTGGGAAACTTCCGTTGTTGAAGTTTTAGTTTGCTCTTGGAACTGAAGGCTTGAAGGATTTCTGGTATCTGAAGATTACTGGAGTTACAGTTTGATCGAGATATTGTTTGCTTGAATGACAGGCTGAAATTTTCGCAAGGCCTTCAAGTGGGAGATTGTTGGGTGTGAAGGCCTTACGGGCCTGTGTTTGGCCTTAGGGCTGTTTGAGTTGGCTGTTTAGGAAGGCCATTAGGTTTCCTTGTTCACCAAGCAAGAAACCCTAGCTGTTCTCCTATATATATCCATCTATTGTAATTGTAATTTCAATGGTTGAGAGCATCAATAAATAACCTAGTTTGCAGCCGGTGGATTAGGCCCCCCACTGGGGCCGAACCACTTTAAATCTCGTGTGTCGTTTATCTATATTTTCTTGTTTTATCTTTATCTTAATTGTTTCCGCTGTTCTTAAGGCTAAGGTTGTTCCTAACAAAAGGGGACCCAAATTTTTAAGAAGAATAATCGGTGAGGCCTATTTAATTTTTTAAACAAAAAGCTAATAACTTAACACTATTGAGCGAAAGGGAAACGGCCCCATGGAGATTCATTCATTATTATATATAACAATTAAAGTAGCAAAAGCTACAGTACCCGGTGGTGACGTCATCATGACGTCAGCTATTTTGTCCTTTTTTTATACGATTATATACTTTTAAAAAAAAAATTTACAACTTAACTTTTGGTTTTTTAACTTTAGTCTTTTCCGGTTTTTTTTAAAAATATTTTAAATCTTTTTTTTTTTACTTTCTATATCTTATTTTAAGGCTTTTAACTTTTACCATTTTAAAGTTTCTTATTAAAAAAATTTTACCACTTAACTTTTTGTTTTTTAACTTTAGTCTTTTCCGTTTTTTTTATAAAATTTTTAAATCTTTTTTTTTTTTACTTTCTATCTCTTATTTTAAGACTTCTAACTTTTACCATTTTAAGGTTTCTTATTTTTACCACTCAACTTTTGAGTTTTTTAACTTTAGTCTAACTTTTTGAATACAAACTTAAGTGTCAAAGCTTTTAGATAATGTTGTATGTATATTTGCATGACACAACGTCGATCCCGGGAAACGCCCTCCCGGGGCAACGCCCGGGGTCAAATTTCTTGTTATTAAAAAAATGAAAAAAAGACGACCAAAAAATAGTCTTCTTTACTTTCCAAATACGATGTAGACTTATTTGATTTCCAAATACGTTATTGTACAATAATCAATCCTCAAGTTGTTCACTAAACATATATATCCTTGTATTTTCAATCAAAGTGGCTGGTTTAACGACAATGAGTCGTAGAAAAAAACAAGTCATGACGAGCATTAATTGTATATTGGTGACCACAAAATGATCCATCTTATCCAGTCGTTACATAGCATAAGTGGCTGGTTTAACGATATGAGTCGTAGAAAAAAACAAGTCATGACGAGCATTATTGGTGACTACAAACTGATCCATCTTATCAGTCGTTACATAGCATAAGTTCACTAGGATACAAAATGGAAAAAGGAGACCAAGACAATGAGACATAGTCCTCCTTATTATCCATCCCTATGGTTGATACCTGGCTCACTAGTTTCATAATAACTATCTGGCTATTTGTAGGGTTGTCACTTGTAAGACCAAAAATGAGTTTTTCCTCTATAGCAAGTCTTGCAAGATAGAAACATTACATATAATTGTTATGTAATTTCAAATCAAAATCAATATAATTTTTTGAAAGGGGTTAATTATTCGTGAGTATCCTACATTGTCTTAACTGATATGCGCTAGAGTTATGAAACTCATCACTTTGCCAAAATTTACGGCATAGATCCATCAACCCTTAAAATATATAGGGTTAAGTGCACGGAAATGTAATCAACTAAGGCTGAAAAGTTATTGTGTGCATGAACTTACAAAAGGTTTATTGTATACATGAACCCTGCTATTTTTCTATTGTATAACGAAACCGGCTAAAGTCTTGATGTGGGCCGGTTAAGTGCATGAAAATGTAATAAACTATGCCCAAAAAGTTATTGTGTGCATGAACTTACAAAACCTCTATTATATGTAAGGAACTATGATAAATATTTATTGTATCAAGATTTTTACAATTTCCACTTTTTTTCTTTTTTTCATCTCCCACATATAGATAAAATAAATAAAATCAAAGAGAAGAAGAAAAAGCAAAAGACAGTAACAGTGGATGACCAACATCTCCCACAACATCTCTCAGCGGCGGGGTGTAAAAGGAATTACTTGTTTGTCGGTTTCATGATGAAATACAGAAAAAGGCATATGTGCGGTGGTTTGACATCATTTTTCATCAGTGATTGTGTTTGTTATTCATTTATTTGACATCATCAAGATATGAAGATCCGATTTTTTTTTTTAAATTCATATGGTTCTAAATTCTGATGAATGTGTGTAGTTAGAACTAGTTTTTTGACCCCAGGGGGACGTTGTCCGGGATCGACACTGCGTCATGCAAAACATTTATACATACAACGGTACCTAAAAGTTTGGACACTTAAAGTTTACTATAGTTTAGTTAGAAACCTTAAAATAAGAGATAGAGAGTAAAGAAAAAAAAAGATTTGATGATTAAAGTTAGAAACCCAAAGTTAATTGATAAAAATTAAAAACTTTAAAACTAAACTATAATTAAGTTTGTATACAAAAAGTTAGACTAAAGTTAAAAACCAATAAGTTAAGTGGTACAAATAAGTTAAAAGCGTTAAAATAAGAGATAGAAAGTAGAAAAAAAAATTTAAAAAAATTGATGATTAAAGTTAAAATCCAAAGTTAATTGATAAAAATTAAAAACTTTAAAAGTAAGTTAAGTGATAAAAATAAGAAACTATAAAAATATACAATCGTAAATAAAAAAAATGCAGAAAATGACAAAATAAGAATAAGACAAAATTGTTGACGTCATGCTGACGTCAGCAGTTTTGTCTTGAATTCACAAGGGTTACCGGCTAACGTTATAGCAGGTAAAACGTGTTTTCTATAACCTTTTTTTAAGGGTTCATGCATACAATAAACCTTTTGTAAGTTCATGTATACAATAAACTTTTCGGCCTTAGTTGATTACATTTCCGTGCACTTAACCCAAATATATAACTAGACTATCTTCTTTTACATCAACTATTTTACATTAATTACTACAACGTCATCGTCACTGCCAACACCCGTCGCCACCACAGCCACCCGACACTATCCGTCTCCGCCGCCGTATCACGCGGGCATGTGACTAGTACTAAACAATGGGTGATAGAGCTTTTGAAGCTTTATGATGAGACAATGTGAACTTAAATTTTTGTCATGGTGGTGGCGGTAACAGTAATGTTGTGTAGTCTTTTGGTGGTGGCTTAATGCATTCCCTGATTCCCGATTCCATGAACCATTACCACCTTATTCTTCGGCAGGCCTATCAAACAAATCCACTTTTTGGTTGGAACTGGATTGTATAGGACATCCAAACTACACCAATCTAAATCTATGCAGATTTGGTCTCAAAAAGGGGTTTAACCAAATACATATTTGAGAAATGTCATTAAGTTTTCAGTAATAGTTGGATTGGATTCAGAATCTGAAAGGAATACAAGACGTTAAGTACCCCCACTCATTAAATCGTAATGGAAATAGAATCTGAGAAAGTCGTCACCAGTGACGGATTTAGAAAGTCAAACAAGGGTATGCAAAATTTAATAATACTCCCTCATCAGTAAAAGTCACTACTAGAAAAATGAAAAATTTTCAACAAAATTTTGATGTCAGAAAAACCAGCTGACAGACTTTCCGACCGCCAAAATTTTACTAACGGAGATATCAATCAGAAAAATTATTGGAATTTTCTTTTGAAACATGTTAAAAATTCCATCGGAAAATTAAAAGAAGTATGCCTTAGAAAACTTATAATTTAGAAATAGGGACGGGATTTCAACGATGGAATTTTCGACAAAATATTTAAAGAAAACGGATAATCATAAAATATATATATAATATATATATATATATATATATATACCATATATAATTAGTACTATATTTTTAGATAAAAACTTTTATTAAAAGTTACATCGGAATACATAATTCGTTAAACAGATTAATAACTAAAAAATATTAAAATGATTTCATTTAATCAAATTTATGGACTCATATGTTACTACATATTACTAAAGGGGTTCAAAATGACATGTTCAATAAATACATATTAAGTATTAACAACAAATTTCTTATCTCTTTCTTCTTCATCAATGAACACTCCTCTTCTCCATCACGCTGCTCTGCTCCGTCGAACACAAAGCCACCATTTGTCTTCCCTTTACATTTCTTTTCTTTCAATGGGTATGCACCTCTTTTTTTTTCCCAGGTTATGCACTCTTAAGTAATTAGTCTTAAAAAAACCTCTAACCCTTTTATTTACCACTACTAGGAAGAACCATACAAATTTCTTATCTCTTTCTTCTTCATCAATGAACACTCCTCTTCTCCATCACGCTGCTCTGCTCCGTCGAACACAAAGCCACCATTTGTCTTCCCTTTACATTTCTTTTCTTTCAATGGGTATGCACCTCTTTTTTTTTCCCAGGTTATGCACTCTTAAGTAATTAGTCTTAAAAAAACCTCTAACCCTTTTATTTACCACTACTAGGAAGAACCATAGGGTGTGCAAATGCATACCTGAAACGACACAACTCGATTAACGGAAAAATAAGGATTTTTGTTTTTTTAAAAAAGATGCGCCGCATTTTTTGCTCAGAAGGCACCAAACTTCAGACTTCCAAAAATGTGCCGCATGTACCAAAATATGCGCCGCATATTTGGGTCTGACAGAGACACAATCAATTTTGACACTTCAAATGACTTGCAAACCTTTACCAATCACTTCCAAACCTTAAACCACTTTGCCAAACTTCAAAATGAGTTAAAGACACAAGATTCAACATTTCGAAAGCTTTCTTTTGATCAAGTGTAACATTTACAACGAAACGGGTCACATTACCCAAGTTGACATCAACTAGGGTTTTTCAAAACTTCAAGGTACAAAGAATCATGCCTCCCAAACCATCTTTATGAAGAAATATACATGGCAAAACTTTACCAAAAACACTTCAAATGTACCAAGAGCCATTAGTCCAAAGGAGTCACTATGGGTTCTAGCCACAAACCAACTTTTACCGCAAAAGTCAACATTTCCACATTTCCAAATCAACATAAATCTTCAAAGCACTTACTCTTGTTTCCACTTCCAAGACAACCTATAAAAGGGTTAAACAACTAAAAAGTAAGCCAAAGCTTAGTGAATAATCTTGCATACGTTTATACACACGAAAGGAGGGCAACGCACAAAGGACTATTACATGTAGCTTATGGCACCGTCGTACCATATCCACATGCTCACCTTTGTACTTTAACGCATTACATGGATCCATATAAGCAAAACAACACAATCAATATCAACAATCTTGGGATTCTTAGGCCCCATTCACAAGAGGTTCTTAGGCCTCGTACACAAGGGATTCTTAGGCCCCATTTATCACAATGCCCCACATGGGCTTTAACGCCAAATCAATTACCACACACGGAATCCACCATCGTATGGTAATTGACCCAAGGCATATATAAAAGTATGCAAGAAAACTCACCTCCTTCGCGACCACAATCAACAATCAAGATGACCGCAAGAACACAATTAACAAGCTTTCAACCTATCAAGTCATCACAAACGCATATAAGGCTATATTCACATTCACGGCTAACTAAGCCTAGCCATAACAACAACCATTCACAAGCATTCTTAAACCATTTCAAAACTCATGATATCTTTGAGCCGGTTCATTTGAAAATCTCATTTTATATCCACAACAATATGGTCATTCCACCTTAATACCAAAAATCACCATTTTCTTATTATTCCCAACTCAAGCAAACATGGCCACAACAAAATTTTCATATCTCTTTTTATAAAAAGTTGACCAAACATGTCAAAACCATTTTCATAATCATAATAATATCGTCATACAACATCTCTACCCAAAAATCATTATATTCATATTCATCACAACATAGCAAACAAACTTATTACTCAAATTTATCATTTTTATCTTAAAAATCACCAACAACATTATCATCAAAACTTTCATGCAACTCAATATCAATATTGACAATCACTTGTAGAAATTTGGAAAAACAACAATAATATAATCATCCCACTAAAATCCCCAACTTGATTTGGTTCCAAGAATCCCAATTTGAATTATGTCAAAGTAGCTCATTTTTTTTACTAAAAACTTCATCTACATTACTTACATGAACCCTAACTTAAATTAATTTAAATAACTCAGTTTCATCAAAATCCCTAAATTAATTGATTGCATGAACCCTAAATTTCATTAGTAACAAAATAACCAAATTTATACCTTGAATGAAGAATATAAGATGGGAAGAATGGGAAAATCACTAGTTTTCTTCATCCTCTCTTCTAGTTTTAGCCCCCACACACACCCTAATTCCCCAAATTTAATTGCTATAATTCTTGGAATTATTATTATTGTCATTATCACTAAAAGAAGGAATTGATGTAATAAAGTTTGGAAGATTAATATAAATTACTTGGAAGATTTCTTGAATTAGATGGAATGGAGATTACACAATTTCTTAGAAGTAATTGGAACAAGAATGTGAAGATTGTAGAAGTTGATGATGAAGATGTGTTCTCAAAAAGGAGAAGAAATTTGGCTGGCATTTTCTCATAGTGCCACGCCCTTACTTTAATTAATGGGGTAAAATACCCGCTAGCCACTAAGGCTCCAACTAAAACAGTCCCATATTCAAAAATAAAATATTAGGAAACTATTTTAATGTCAAAACTATAATAAAGGTTAATTTTCATTGGTCTAAAAATTTTAAGATGTTACAATACCCTATATATAACATAGGTCCGCCCATGGTCGTCACAAAATCCGAATTAGAGTAACAGTTAGTTTTAACTTCTCATTTTAGGACCACACATTTTCTTAATTAACCCGAATTATTTAATTTCTTTAATCACTCAATATTTGAACTTGTGACTTTGATGCGGGCCCGAATGACGTCATTGGAAATCCAACGGGCTACGGTCAATAAAAAAGGAGTGGAAATGAAATGGAAATGGATGGAAAGTCAAAAACTTCACCAAATACACAAGTATATGGCAACTATGACTCGAGTGTAGACAAGAAGGTACTGAATTGAAAACTTAAGCGAATTATTTGGATTTTAGAAGTGAATTTTGTTGATTAAACAAAAGTTTTGAAATGTGATTTTAAATAACGAAAACATAAAAAGCAAAATAAACAAACATATAAAGCAAATAAATAAAAGAACAATATCAATCACAAACAAATGTGTTTGCTTGGGAATCTCCCTCTTTTTGCAACGATAGTGGTTGAACAAGATATAACAATACAAAACGGATTGACAAATTAAGACTTATGACCCTTGACTTCTCACGAGCGCGGCGTAAGCCAAAATATCAATTTACTATTTAGAGGTTGCTCTTTTAATAACAAACTTCGATTTTAGACTCACTAGTATTAACAAATCCGAGTATTGCGGTCACAAGTATTCCCCGACTTTGTTAATTAAACATTAAAAACGACTCATGTTGGTTCATTCAATCATAAGGTGAGTGTCCTCTTTTTATAATCAAACAAACCCCAATAAAATATGTACACACTTAATAGTTGCATTTATAATAGTATGATATTTCATTAGCTGAAAAAGTTAAGTTCTAACAAATCATCATTAAAATCAACATTCAGTTTCACATTCACTATTCTCGCAAGAAACAATTGCTAAAACAACTATTTATCAATAAATGGGTTTCAAATCAATCGGTCAATTGCAAATGACACCCACCCACAATCCTAAGCAATGACTAGTCAAACTTTAACTCTAAAAGTCAAGTTTCATAATCCCCAATTTAATCGATCCATAACCACTAATTAATCATCACAAAAAGAGTTCAAATCATATGCCCAAACAAACACAAATAATCTACTTACTAATCATACTCATAACATCAAATAAAACACTAAGATTCATGCATAGACACATTATCAATTAATGTTTCACAAAAAGTATGAATAATTGAAATGGAATGGTGAAAGTCAAAAACTTCACCAAATACACAAGTATATGGCAACTATGACTCGAGTGTAGACAAGAAGGTACTGAATTGAAAACTTAAGCGAATTATTTGGATTTTAGAAGTGAATTTTGTTGATTAAACAAAAGTTTTGAAATGTGATTTTAAATAACGAAAACATAAAAAGCAAAATAAACAAACATATAAAGCAAATAAATAAAAGAACAATATCAATCACAAACAAATGTGTTTGCTTGGGAATCTCCCTCTTTTTGCAACGATAGTGGTTGAACAAGATATAACAATACAAAACGGATTGACAAATTAAGACTTATGACCCTTGACTTCTCACGAGCGCGGCGTAAGCCAAAATATCAATTTACTATTTAGAGGTTGCTCTTTTAATAACAAACTTCGATTTTAGACTCACTAGTATTAACAAATCCGAGTATTGCGGTCACAAGTATTCCCCGACTTTGTTAATTAAACATTAAAAACGACTCATGTTGGTTCATTCAATCATAAGGTGAGTGTCCTCTTTTTATAATCAAACAAACCCCAATAAAATATGTACACACTTAATAGTTGCATTTATAATAGTATGATATTTCATTAGCTGAAAAAGTTAAGTTCTAACAAATCATCATTAAAATCAACATTCAGTTTCACATTCACTATTCTCGCAAGAAACAATTGCTAAAACAACTATTTATCAATAAATGGGTTTCAAATCAATCGGTCAATTGCAAATGACACCCACCCACAATCCTAAGCAATGACTAGTCAAACTTTAACTCTAAAAGTCAAGTTTCATAATCCCCAATTTAATCGATCCATAACCACTAATTAATCATCACAAAAAGAGTTCAAATCATATGCCCAAACAAACACAAATAATCTACTTACTAATCATACTCATAACATCAAATAAAACACTAAGATTCATGCATAGACACATTATCAATTAATGTTTCACAAAAAGTATGAATAATTGAAATGGAATGGTGGTGGGATCTTCTCTTTCTTCACCAAAGCTACAAACCCCAAAATCTCAAACCTTACAAGCTTTAATCTTTAAAGATGATAAAATTAGTGAAAGGATTTTTGATGGATAAATGAAGATATGATGATGGTGGATGGTAGATGGATGATTGATTTTTGATTGTAAGATAAAAGGGTTTTTATTTGGATGATAATGTAAAAATAAAAATAAGAAAAAGAGATGAAAGAAAATAAAAGTGGAGGCTGCTGTTGTGTTGTTCTCTCCGTTCGTGAATGCAGCTGCTACTCTCCATAAAAAAGGGATCCCCAAATTCTATTTCTCATTTTTCCAGTTTAGGCCCCTCTGCTTTCTGATACTTGTCGAAATAAAACCACACCCTCAAAATGTTTATACAAATACACGGCTTCAATATGTAATCCAAGAAAGTGGGCATGTGGATGTGGCTGGCCTATTGTGATTGGGCAGTCAACAAAGTCAAAGAACACCAAATGTGTTGAGACAATCTTTTTCTCCCATTTAATGGCAGCACCCCACCCAAATTCCCAAAACAAATGAGATTTGGGCTCTTGGCTTCTGCTGGGCTGGGAAGTAGAAAGCAACACCAAAAGTCCAAAACAAATATCTCTAAAAAGAATGAGTGTTTCCCTCTTCTGCTTGTGGTTGCTCTCGAAAGAATAAAAATGATTTTGTTCTCCTTTTCCTTACTAGTGCTTTTCAATGAAAATAAGGGTCATCAGGATAGTTGAATAAAATGGCTGCTCCCTTTATATCTTTGTTACTCGTTGTCTGCTTCTTGCTTTGTCTTCTATTCAAACAATGCCACTTCACTTGAATACTCTTTTAAGCCATTTTTATTCGTTTTAGCTCCTATATAACTTCATAATCTCCAAATCACATAATGATCCTACAAAGAGACTTATGCAACTAATATAAGTAACTAAAAACATACAAATTAGACTAAAAATGTAAACAAATAAATGATAATAGCTAACAAATAATCATTCAAAATATGCATAATTTAGCTAATATCACACTTGCAGCCTTTATTGTCTTTAGTTTGCAACAACTGTTTATTTTTTTTAACTAAGAGATCCGTTGCATGTGTGTTGCCAACAATAGCGGCAATGTGAAGGGCTGTGCTTCCATTGATGTTTCTCATTTCAAATACGTCATCATCATTTAGATATAAAATAAGTTTTTCACTAGATCATTATGACCTATTCCGGCCAACCGCTATATGAAGGACTTTGCTACCATCACTACTGATCGACTCTTTGGTTAAATGTTTGTACTTTCTTAGTATGGATTCTGCTTCCAACCAATTGCCCTTCATTGTAGCATTACGCAAACTCTTCTTTTGTTTGATCTTGTTTTCATCTTATGTTCCATTTTCTGTCTCCTCAACTCGTGTCTTGGTTTCAGTGGTAACATTGTCTTTACCTATTATTTCAATGGCAACTGTGTCTTTTCCTATTGTATTTGCTTCTGCCATGTATTTACTTTCTGTTTTTGTTTCTGAATTTGTGGAACCTCAATCCACATCCGGTATATATATTTCAATTCATTGATTTTAGAGTATATTATACGGATGATACCTGAAGTATACCCCAAATTACTCTTTTTAATACAAACTTTTGAAGTTTCACTCGTATCATACCCAAACTTACACTTTTCCACTCAGATCATACCCAAGGGTAGTAAATTACACGGATGATACCTGTGGGTATGGTTCGACTGGAAAAGTGCAAGCTTGGTTATGGTCCGAGTGGAATTTCAAAAGTTTGTATCAAAAGAGTAATCTGGGGTATACTTTGGCTACCATCTGTGTAATTTGTTTGTATATATAGCATTAACAGGATAAATTTTTTAAATATATACGAAACTTTTTGAATTACAATAAATATGGAAACAGGAAACATGAATACATTGTTGAGGGATGATCGTTGCATCATGGAAGGATCTCAGTTTGTCCCAAACATCTTTGGCGGAAGGAAGATCGACTACAGCCCCAAGTACATTCTCGCTAACAGAACCAACTCACCAAGAATCCACCCTTTGAGAAGACTGTCGTATACTCGTATCGGTCCTTAATCTCCCTGCTAGCAACTGTTGGACATGAAAAAGTTGCATCCACAATGCCTCCCATATTCTGACTCTTCATGAGACATAACATCTGTGTCTTCCAAAGATGGTAGTTGCGATCACTAGAAAGCTTCACTGAAACAAAGTTAGAAACATTAGCATTGGTTGCATATAAGTACTAATCTTGCTGATATGTCATGAGGGTTTGATGAACTGACCATTTGAATAGAGTTAGACGGTTTTTTGATATATAGATGAACAATGGTTTTGCGCGTGTAAGATAGACGTCGTTTAAAGTTTATATAGGCAGTTTATGGAATATATACAAAATATATAGGTTATCAATTAAGTAAGGAAATTGGAAATTATGAGATCGATGAAGTTGCTAAGTAATAACCACTACATTGAAGACGTATATAATAGGACGTGACCACCGAGAGTTGTAAATTGGCTCAATGACCGTAAGAGAATGAATCACACGGGTTTTCCCCCAACTGTAAATGAGATACCTAATACAGATGATGTTCAAACTAATACTAATGAGGAAAGTAATGAGGTTGTTAATAAAGACGAAGAGAGGACCCCTAAGATAGGGATGAAAGGTAAGAGGGGGCTCATTGATATGAATATATATAATTACAAGTTACACTCGACTACCTCGGACTATTACATAAGCGATAATACTTTACAATAATAATGATAAGAACAATACACTATGGTCTAATATACCCCCGCAGTCTAAGGCGGAGGATTGCGAAGACTAAGACTGGACCGAAAATCAAGAAATAACACTCGAGGAAGCCCTTTAGTAATGATGTCCGAGAAGTTATGCCGAGAAGGAACATGAAGAACACGAATATGACCACGCTGAACTTTCTCGCGAACAAAATGGATTTTAATCTCAATATGTTTAGTGCGTTGATGCTGAACTGGATTACCGGTAAGATATATAGCACTAACATTATTGTATATACCAAGGAGGCTCGTCGAAGAGGACAGCCAAGCTCCAGCAATTGATTACGAAGCCAACATAACTCAGAAACAACATTAGCAATACCCCGATATTCGGCCTCAGCACTAGACCGAGAGACAACCGACTCACGTTTGGAGGACCAAGAAAGGAGATTGTCCCCTAGGAAGACACAATACCCAGATGTAGAACGTCTAGTATCGGGACAGCCAGCCCAATCAGCATCAGTGTAAGCAACAAGCGGAGACAAAAAAGAAGGTCTCATCCATATACCCATGTCAAGGGTGCCTTTGACATATCGCAAGATGCGTTTTAAAGCAAGAAAGTGATCAGTATACGGGGCATGCATATGCATACAAACCTGCTGAACAACATAAGAGATATCTGGGCGGGTAAACGTCAGATACTGAAGAGCACCTGCCAAACTACGATACAAAGTCGGATCATCAAAAGGAACACCAGCTTGAGCACCGAGTTTACCCGAAGTGTCGACCGGAGTAGAGACCGGATTACAATCTTGCATCCTGACCCGTTGAAGAATGTCAAGAGCATAACGGCTTTGAGACAAGAATAAACCATCAGAAGAACGAGTGACATAAACCCCCAAAAAGTAACTGAGAGGGCCCAGATCCTTCATAGCAAACTCAGCCGATAAATGAGACATAAAATTCTGCTTTAGCTTACCTGACGAAGTAACCATAATGATGTCATCCACATATAATAAAATGTAAGCCATATCCATACCACGGTTGTAGATAAACAACGAGTGATCACTAAAACTATGATGAAAACCCAGCCGCGTGACATAATCGGTAAAGCGTTGGTACCAAGCCCACGGTGCCTGTTTCAGGCCATACAGTGATTTACATAGCCGACAAACATGATCTGGAAAGCGAGCATCCCGGAAATCGGGAGGTTGATGCATGAAAACTGTTTCAGATAAGTTCCCATGGAGAAAAGCGTTCTTAACATCAAGTTGAGTAATATCTTAGTTACGAGTAAGAGCTAAAGAGAGAACTGTTCGGATAGTGTCTGGTTTCACAACCGGACTAAAAGTTTCAGAATAATCAATCCCCACTTGCTGAGTTCGACCATCTCCTGCCAAACGAGCTTTGTACCTTTCAAGAGTACCATCTGACTTTAATTTGTGCTTATAAATCCACATGCAACGTATAACATTCATAGCAGGAGTACAAGGAACCAACTCCCATGTCTTATTATCAATGAGAGCCTTAAACTCATCAGTCATAGCATGGTGCCAAATAGAACTGGAAAGGGCCTCGGTTAGGTTTTTAGGCAGTGGAGCAACAGTGGTGGAGGTATGTAGGTTAAGTGGTTGTTTCAGTTTGGAATGACCAGTTTTGCTACGCGTCTGCATAGGATGAAGGGTAGGCGGTGGGGGAGGGGGTGGTGGCGGAGAGTTAGGTTGACCGGATGTGGCCGGGACGGAGGTGGTGTTAGCAGGTTGGGTAGGACGGGTCCGGCTACGGGTGTAGGTTTGGTCGAACCGTGAAGGAGTTGCCTGGGTCTGGGACTGGTCAAAATGGGCAGTGGGTCGGGTAGGTGTAGCAGGGGGTGAATCAATATGGGTAGGTGGGGTGTGGGTAGGCGGATGATGAAGGATGTTAGGATGAATATCCGAATCAGGTGACTTGTGAAGGAAATCATAAGACCGAGGAGACTGAGTGTTTTGTAACGGGAAAGTAGACCCATCGAATAAAACATGGCGGGAAACGAGAATTTTCTTGGTAGCGAGATCATAACATTTGTACCCCCGATGATTGGAGGGGTAACCAAGAAAGACGCATGGGGTGAACCTTTGTTGAAGTTTATAGATTGTAGGGGCGGGAAGAAGCGGATATCACAAACAACTGAAAGTACGAAGATGGGAATAGGATGGGGACGTATGATAAAGAAGATGGGTTGGGGTTTTGAAAGCTTTCAATTTAGACGGGAGGATGTTAAGAATGTAAGTGGCCATGTCGAGAGCATGATGCCAGAATGAGGGGGGAAGAGAAGCATGGGTAAGCAACGTGCGAATGATATTATTAATGAACAGATTTTACGTTCAGCTTTGCCATTTTGGGAGGAGGTGTGAGGACAAGAAAATCGAAATTGCATTCCATATTGCTTGCAAAAATTATGAAATTGGTTATTGTTATATTCAGTTCCATTTTCACATTGAATTGTTTTTATAGATTTGTCAAATTGAGTTTTAATGAGATTATGAAACTGTAAGAAAACCGAATAAACGTTTGATTTATGTAGTAATGGATAAGTCCACAAATAGTTAATATAATCATCTAGAAACAGAATATAGTAATGATGACCGGCCGTGCTTAAGACCGGAGAGGTCCAAAGATCACTATGAATAATATCAAATGGTGTGTAAGTAACAGAAATTGAATTGAAAAATGAAAGCTTAATATGTTTACCAAACACACATGATTGACAAAGTTTCTTAGTTTTGGAACTAGACAACGAAATAGACGAATTAGTATGTAAAAAACGAAGTAAAGTAGAGTCCGTGTGTCCTAAACGATGATGCCAAATGTCTTGAGTAAAGGCTGCAAAAGCTGATGGAGAGCATTTGGTTGGAAGAGATAGCGGATAGAGATCCCCGGAGCTGTTGCTTCTAAAAAGAGGAAGTTTGGTCTTGAAATCCTTCACAAGAAAACCATACGGATCAAATTCAACAGAAACATTGTTTTCACTAGTAAACTTTCTAACAGAGATTAAGTTTTTGATTAGAGAAGGTGACACAAGGATGTTAGGTAGTTTCAAGGGTGGTGAAACGACCCAAACACAAAACGACAAACTTATTCGATTTAACTTCTTACTTTAAAAAAATTTCGGCATGACCTATCCGTAATATCTAGTATCCAACCTGTATTTTCATACTAGTTTAGCTATTAAACTTACTAAACACAACTTTAAAGATACCATTACATGTCAAAATACATTTTGACTAGAGCATTAACCTAACACCAAAGTTATACTACCTTCACTTCAAAAGCTCTAGCTAATTACTTCAACTTGGCTTTATCCTTTAATCCACTTGAACCTATAAAATATAAACAACTAAAAGATAAGCAATTTTGCTTAGTGAGTACAAAATACAATTATGCAAGTTATCATCATATCAATTATCTTGGGCTAGCACAATCATAACACTTCAACATATTACTTGAACTACTTGTACTAGCCAACTAACAAGCATATGGATCCATAGCTACTAATTAACTATACCTACAAGAATTTAATCAAATTCTTGTAGTCTTAAACTCTACCTACAAGAGTTAAACCAAAAGTCAACTCTTGTAGTCTAACTACCTACAAGAATGGACAACGCCGACTTTTGTAGTCTAACTACCTACAAGAATGGACAAACGCCAATTCTTGTAGTCATCTCTACAAACATAAAGATACTTTGTACTCACCTTATTAACGACAACTTGCAAATAATCCTTAAGATAATTCGAGCTCAAAACCTATTACAATTGCAAAATACATGATTACTTATATAGCTTACTTAACTTTCCAACTAACCCATAACATACATATATTGTTGTGTTTGGCTAAATACATAATACACTTTTCTTAAAAATTCTCAAGTACATAATATAACTTTACTATGCTATCACTTGACAATATTTCTTTGTTATCTCAAATCTCAATTTTAATTCCAATTCTAGTTAGCCAAACAACAACAATAACAATTACAATAATATGGGTTTCCATAAAAATTCTTAAAAGAATGATGATGATAATTTTTATTATCATCATGTATTAAACATAAGAATATTAACACTTATCAATAACATTACCTTCACTTGAATTAACTATAAATACTAGCCAAACTTGAAATCCCCAATTCTTTTATGATGAACCCTAAATAAAATATTCCATACTTTCTCCGAGATCATTTAAGGATATATCATTATTATTGATGTTGTAGAATTAAAGTGTTAATTATGATGTGAAAAAGATATGAACATGTAAATGAAGATTCAATCACTCTTGCTTCTTCTTTTTCTTCTCGTCGGCTAGAAGGTTCACGACACACACACATGTCTAATTAAAAGAAGTTTATATTATCTTGGTTATGTTTGTTTAATTTTTATTAAGAGTATTTTATACTACTAGTTACACTTTAACCCCTATGGTTTATCTAACAATTCATTTAGGCACTAACATTTTAGTAAGGAAATGACTCATTTATCCTTACTAACTATAAAATATAATATCATACTTAAAATATTACCGTTTAAAAATCGGGGCGTTACAACTCTTCCCCACTTATACAGGATCACGACCTCGTGATCCACGCCATATGCCACGATGGAAAATACTTCAGCACGTCTTTTTCGGGTTCCCAGGTGAACTCTGAACCTTTTCTATGCCTCCATTGGATTTTATACAATTTTAATGTTTTCCTACGAAAGTTCTTAACCTGCTCATTAGCTATTCCAACCGTTCTTCAGCATAGTTAAGTTTATTATCTATTTCAATCTCATCCAACGGTACTAACATAGATTCATCAGCCAAACATTTTCGAAGGTGTGAGATGTGGAATGTATTGTGAATTCCCGCGAGTTCTTCGGGCAATTCAAGACGATATGCAACCTTTCCCACTTTTGCCAAAATTTTAAAAGGACCGATAAATCGAGGACCAAGTTTTCCACGTTATCGAAAACGAATGACTCCTTTCCAAGGAGAAACTTTAAGCAACACGTGATCACCTACGTTAAACTCGATAGGTCTTCTCCGCTTGTCTGCATACGATTTCTGTCTATCTTGAGCAGCCTTCAATCTTTCTCTAATCATATCAATCTTCTGAGTGGTCTTAAGTACAATATCAGTTCCACCCAGTTCTCTTTGTGCCACTTCTCCCCAGCATATAGGAGTACGACACTTCCTACCGTATAACATTTCATAAGGTGGCATTTCAATGCTGGCATGATAACTATTATTATATAAAAATTCTGCTAATGGCAAATATACACGCGCGCAACATATCTTCTAGAGTCTGAATGGTCCTTTCACTTTGACCATCTGTCTGGAGATGATACGCGGTACTTAAATTTAACCGAGTACCCATATCCTCTTGGAATTTACGCCAGAATTGAGAAGTGAACCGAGTATCTCGATCAGAAACAATAGAAACAGGAACACCATGCCTTGCCACCACTTCTTTCAAATAAAGATCAGCTAACACTTCTGAAGAAAAAGATTCTCGAATTGGAAGAAATAAAGCACTTTTTGTGAGACGATCTACAATCACTCAGATGGTGTCGTAGTGTTTCCGTGGTGTTTTTGGCAATTTAGTAATAAAATCCATAGTGAGATGTTCCCACTTCCACTTGGGAATTTCCAAAGGCTGTAAACTCCCATAAGGTTTCTGATGATCGGCCTTAACCTGCAAACATGTTAAACACTTTTGAACGTATTTAACAATATCTCTCTTCATTCCAGGCCACCAGTAATCCTTCTTGTGAGATCATAATACATCTTCGTTGCTCCCGGATGAATGGAATATTTAGACTTGTACGCCCCCTTGAATAATATCTGTTTAATGTTACTTGAGAATGGAATCCAAATTCTATCATAACGAGTAATAAGCCCTCTTGAGTCTTTAGACAAATGCTTAACTCGACCTTTGATTCGTTCTTTTCTCTCATCATTTTGTAAAGCTTTCTCTTGGGCTTCTCTAATTTGACCGAAAAACTCGTTAGTAATAATCATTCTTAGGGACGCAACTTGAATATTAGAATGACAAATTTTCCGACTAAGAGCATCTGCTACAACGTTTACTTTGCCAGGATGATAGAGAATTTCACAGTCACAATCTTTTAGAAGATCCAACCATCTTCTCTGACGATTATTTAGATCTCGTTGCTCAAAGAAATACTTAAGACTTTTATGATCGGTATAAATAGTACATTTAACACCGTAAAGATAATGACACCATATTTTCAAGGCAAAGACAACCGCTGCTAATTCAAGATCATGAGTTGGATATCCTTTCTCGTGTTCCTTCAGCTGTCTCAATGCATAAGCAATGACTTTCCCACGTTGCATGAGAACACAACCAAGACCATTAGAAGAAGCGTCACAATATACAAACATATTCTCAACTCCTTCTGGTAGAACTAGAACAGGAGCCTGACTCAACTTTTGTTTGAGTGTAATAAAAGCTGATTCTTGTTCGTTACCCCACTCAAATTTTTCATTCTTTCGAGTCAGCTTTGTCAAAGGGGAAGAAATTCTTGAGAAGTCTAAAATAAATCGGCGATAATAACCAGCTAGCCCAAGAAAACTACTAATTTCCGTGGGATTTTTCGGACGATCCCATTTCATAACTGCCGCTATCTTTTCAGGATCAACTTTAATGCCTTCACTACTTATAACATGACCAAGAAATTGCACTTCTCTTAGCCAAAATTCACATTTAGAAAATTTTGCATAAAGTTTTTCTTTTCTGAGAGTTTCCAAGACTTCACGCAAATGATGTTCATGTTCAGCTTGACTCTTTGAGTAAATTAGAATATCATCTATGAAAACAATCACGAATCTGTCCAACATAGGACGACAAACACGATTCATAAGGTCCATAAAAGCTGCGGGAGCATTTGTAAGACAAAAAGGCATAACAACAAATTCATAATGCCCATAACGAGTTCGGAACACAATTTTTGGAATATCTTCTTCTCGCACCTTTAATTGATGATAACCAGAGCGAAGATCAATTTTGGAAAAATAACTTGCATCGTGAAGTTGATCGAATAAATCATCAATTCAAGGTAGAGGATACTTGTTCTTGATGGTTACTTTATTGAGTTCACGATAATCAATACACATGCGCATAGTACCATTTTTCTTCTTGACAAAGAGAACAGGCGCACCCCACGGGGAACTACTTGGACGAATAAAACCTTTGTCCAAAAGTTCCTGGAGTTGACTCATTAACTCTTGCATGTCTGTTGGTGCTAGACGATAAGGAGCCTTAGCAATAGGATTAGCACCCGGAACAAGATCAATACGAAACTCAACTTTCCGGTCAGGTGGAACACCCGGCAAGTCATCAGGAAAAAAATCAAGATATTCATTAACAACTGGAATTTCTTGCAAAGACTTTGGCTCTTTTCTAGAATCAATAACATGAGCTAGATAGGCTTGACACCCATGAGAAATATGACGACGAGCACGAGCATAAGTACAGATATATAAAGGATATTTTTGTCTCTCTCCATAGACAACCATATCTTCCCCACTAGGAGCCTTGAGATGGACACTTTTGTCATCACAAGAAATGTTGGCTTTATGTAACCCAAGCCAATCCATTCCTATGATAATATCAAACTCACCCAAGATCATCGGAATTAAATCAACTTAAAAGATTTAGAATCAATAACGAGTTCACAATCCCGATACACATCATAAAGAAGTAACTTTTCATTATGAGGAATTTCTACTTCTAAGGGTGAATCTAATTTAGATGGGGATTTCATAAGATAATGGGAGAATCTAGATGCTACAAAACAACGATTTGCACCAGAGTCGAATAAAACTTTAGCAGGTATAGAATTCACCAGAAAGGTACCTGACACAACATCTTATGCCTGTTTTGCCTCATCAACTGAAATCTGAAAAGCTCTCCCCTTTTGAGCCCCCGTCATCTTTGCTAACCTCCTTTCGGTTTCTTTCCTCAATTCAGCTTTCCTTTCCTCCTCCGACAAAGAAGGACAAGAACTCTTCCTGTGATCTGCCTTAAAGCAATGAAAACAAACTGTCACTTTCCCTGGTGTCACTTTTCCTGGCTGAAACTTGCAATCTTTCATGAAATGGCCTGGCAGCCCACATTTATAACAGTTTTCCAAATTAGCCCGACATTGGCCTGAATGCATCCTCCCACAAATATCATAACGAGGAGAATTTCCACTTCTATGTTGGTTCCCCATTGGCGTGCCACTTCCCTTAAACTTCTTGCTGGACGAACTAGTATGCTCAAACTTTCTTTTCTGATGTAAATCTTCACTCTGTGCTTTCTCTACTTCAAATCCTCATGCAACATTATATAATTCAGTAAAAGACTTCATCTGCAAAAGACTAATACGTTCCCGCAGATCTTTACGAAGTAGCCTATGAAAATTTTCTTTAAGCAAATCATCGCTATTGAGATACTCTGGGAAGAATTGAGCTTTATCCAGAAACTGATTTTTAAAAGAATTCAGGTCTAATGACCCCTGAGGTATAGTTAAGAACTCAACACGAAGTTTAGCAATTTATGCTTCAGGGCGGAAAGACTTATAGAACTCTTGTTTAAAATCATCCCAAGACAAAGTAGAAATGAAAGCCTCGCCTTTAACTCTGATTTGTGTATCCCACCACCGCTTAGCACCTCATCTTAACATACTCGCACCATAGATCGTCTTTAACTCAGAAGGGCATTTAGTAATTCTGAAAGCACCCTCGATCTCAGATATCCAATTAGTACTAACAATGGGATCAGGATCCCCATCATATTCAGGGGGATGAGAAAAAGAGAAATCTTTTAAGTTATACTCTGTAACACCCGTCGTTTAAAAATATGGGTTTTCAAAACTTTTCACCTAACGGTGTTAAATTGCGGAAGTAAAGACTGTAAAAGTCAAAACCGATAAAAACGTTTCGGCTTCTGCATTTATTTGGTGTTACATGCCATATCAAACAATAGTTCAAAATGAAAACCCAACGGTTGCCCAACATAAAACAACCGTTCACACATCACTACATAAATTCGACATTAAATACGAAATGTAAAGAATGTCTAAAGAAAGCATCGTCTAAGGGTAGCTAAGGCTCCTGCATTGCATCTACCCAAGCTCACACGTCCTGCATCTAGTTTCCATCAAGCTAAACCTGAGGGAATAACCACATTAAAGAAACAAGTGTTAGCTATAAGAATAGCTAAGTAAGATAACACTTAATTAAAGGCATTTGTTCAATTAAAACAATCTTCATTATTAGACAAGTTTCATTAGGCACAACACACATCACACGTTCACACATATACTGCATCTCAACTTCGTATCAATTAGGATATTCATCCTAAATGTGCCTATCCTGCATTAGTTCACACATTGTCACACGTATCTTCGTTAACTGCATATAAGTGTGCCCTGCATCACACCCGACTGGATGATTAGTCAAAAGACTACTCATCTTACGTCGTTAAGGAATGGCAAGCCAATCCCAGAGTAATCCGTATGTGGAAGTTGGTGAAACCCCCCGTATTACTCGCCCTGCGTTATAGAGACCACGTTGCGAGGAGCCACCCAAGCAACAACTGCATCTACGCACTTGCCCGGCTAAGGCTAGTACGGGTTAAGCTTAACACTGTTCACTGCATCTGTTTTATGAGCTCAATTTCACACATATAGATTGGGTCCCTGCATTCCCAAACATTCACACACATATAGTCTAGGTAACACACATTCCTAGACATTCACACACTTTAACTTCATTACGTTTGGATCCTTAAACGTGCAAGTGACATAGTAACCTAGCAAGTCTAGTGAACTAGGCGTACAAGTCAAGCATGCACATCACACATCAACTTCATTTCTATATATATCATGCATATCAAGATACTTCATTAAACTACATCAACTGCATAGCTACATACTACATTAAGCAATACTACATTACACTACAATAGGGACTGCATCTCAGGTCTCATGGTCAACTGCATAACCCATAATACCTCCCAGGTAACCCATATGCCCACATGCATTATAAAGATACCGAATGGAAGTGTTTACGATTTGAAACCAGCTTTTAGTTGATCCCCCAGCGTGTCAAAGTAGTGTATCTTACCTGGTAGTAGTGTACGCGTGCAACCAAATAGCTAATAGTGCTTATCAGTAATCCCCGACACCTATCGTACATTAATATATGAAATATAAGTCATTCGGGACCTTAAATGGACCCTCGTACGAACTTAAGACTGACTACGTAAAATTCCAGAATTACACCTTACGAAGATAACCTTCGTACGAACTTAAACTTCGTTCGATCTACTTTACGAAAATAGCTTCTTTACGAATTTAACCAACGAATTTGACTTCAAACGAAGATGAACTTCGTTTGCCAAACGAATTTAGACTTCATAAAACGAATTTAGGTTAACTGGAACGAATTTGGACTTCATATGAGCAAACGAATTTGAGTTTAATTTTGACAAACGAACATAAGCTCCTATCAAACGAAATTAGTTCCAAATGATTTTAGGCTGTCAACATCAAACGAATTTGGCCTCAAACGAAGTTAAACTTCCTTGGGCAAACGAATTTAGATTTGCAGGAACGAATTTGTCATCAGCAAACGGATTTAAGCTTATTTTTGACCAGAATTCATAAAACGACTTCGTTCTTCATTTTTCCAGAAATCAATCAACTTTGGCTTCACCCAAAACATGTTTTCGACATCATTAAACATCTTTTGATCATCATGATCGATTATAGACTCGTCTACATCACTTTCAATGTTAATTACCCAAAACACCACATAAACCCTAACTACTTGCATAATCCCTTTTTAATCAGATTTGTCTCATAATTAAACCACCTCTAAATCTGAAATACAAACAATAAATCAATGATTACCTGCTTGACTAAATGATCGATCAATTTACAACACCAAATCGTTTGATCAACTACTTGATTAATTGCTTTAGGATTCAAGAAAGGATTAGAGAGACTTTGTGTGTGAGTTATTATTTGCTAATGGCTGCTCAATCAACCCTAATTACACCCATCAAAGCCTTAATCCCGTTTTTTAGATTTCAACCTATGTCAAAATCAGTCCCTGGACTTCTAAACCCTTCATTATTGGCCACAAACTGCATTATTGACCATATACAACATTAGTCCTTCATTAAAAGGCACTACATAGCCTTTAAGCGACATTAATCACACTTTTATTCGTCATTAAAATTTAGGCTTTTAAACCTAACTACTTTATCTACGTTAACCACACATAACTACATTCAAATATTAAGTAAAGACTTAACGACACCCCAAATTGACTTAACGGCATTAGTCAAACGTTAAATAAAAGTTCGGGATGTTACAAATACCTCCCCCTTAAGAGGATTCCGTCCCCGGAATCTCATCAGATAGGAACAACTCGGGATATTTCTCCTTCATTACTGCTTCAGTTTCCCAAGTCAAGCTTTCTCCATGATTATGCTTCCACTTTATCAAGACAAGTTCAATCACTTTTCGGCGTAACTTCTTTTGCTTTCTTCCAAGTATCGCTACCGGTTCGTCTACTATTCTCTTCATTGGGTCAATACTCACGTCTTTAATAGGAATCACACTTGACTCCTCAGCTAAACATTTCCTTAAGTAGGATACATGGAAGGTGTTGTGAATTCCATCCAATTCTGGAGGTAATTCCAACTGATATGCCACATCTTTAATGCGCTTCACCACTTTAAAAGGTCCAATGAAACGTGGACTTAACTTTCCCTTCTTTCCAAATCGGATAACTCCTTTCCAAGGTGATACTTTCAGCATCACTAAATCACCAACATTAAACTCAACCGGTCTCCTTTTCTTATCTGCATATGTTTTCTGCCTTTCTCTTGCCACACGTAAGGCTTCTTTAGCTACATTAACCTTTTCAGAGGTAATTTCAATAATTTCGGGACCGGTCAACTGCTTTTCACCGGGCTCCATCCAACAACTTGGGGTCCTACATCTCCTTCCATATAACATTTCAAATGGTGGCATCCCAATACTTGCATGGTGACTATTATTATAAGCAAATTCAATCAACTTCAAGTGTTCATCCCATGCTCCACCGTATTCAAGTACACACGTTCTCAACATGTCCTCCAAGGTTTGAATGGTTCTCTCACTTTGCCCATCGGTTTGGGGATGATAGGCGGTACTCAAATTTATTCTACTACCCAACTCCCGTTGAAGACCCTTCCAAAAGTTTGACACAAACCTCGAGTCTCGATCCGAAACAATAAATAACGGAACTCCATGTTTCGCAACTACTTCATCAATGTACAACTTCGCCATCTTCGTTAAAGGCACATCTTGTCGGGTAGCTAGAAAATGAGCACTCTTCGTCAATCTATCTACAATCACCCAAATCATATCATTCCCTTTCGGCGTTTTTGGTAGCTTCGTTACAAAGTCCATCGTGATATGATCCCATTTCCACTCGGGAACGTCTAATTGATGCAACAAACCATACGGCTTTTTATGGTCCGTTTTCACACGTGCACATGTCAAACACTTTGCTACAAAATGAGCTACTTCACCTTTAATATCCGGCCACCAATAAATCGGCTTCAAATCTGCATACATTTTGGTGACACCGGGATGCATCGAATACCTACTTCTATGGACCTCTTCAAGGATCAACTCCGGTTACCACCAAGCAGTGGCACCCAAATACGACCCTTGTATGTTTTAAACCCACGGCTATTAGTCTCCATCACAAGTCGTTTCTTCTTTCCAATGCTTTCATTGTCAATGTTATCCTTCATCAATGCCCTCACTTGGGCTTCTTTAATTCGATCAAGTAGCCCCGATTTGGCTTGAACTTTCATGCTCATCAACTTACAAGAAGAACTTTGCACCCTCCTACTTAGTGCATCCGCCACTACATTGGCTTTACCCGGATGGTATTTGATTTCACAATCGAAATCCTTAAGTAATTCCATCCACCTCCTTTGTCTCACGTTCATTTCCTTTTGATTAAAGACATACTGTAAACTTTTATGATCGGTAAACAAAGTGCATTTTGTTCCATAAAGGTAATGTCTCCACAATTTCAATGCAAATACAACCGCCGCTAGCTCAAGATCATGGGTAGGGTAATTCTTCTCATGAGGTTTCAACTGACGTGAAGCATAGGCGATCACCTTGTCCCTCTGCATCAGTACACAACCCAAACCCGTAATAGAAGCATCGCTATATACCACTAAATCATCAGTACCTTCAGGCAAGGCAAGGATAGGAGCTTCACACAACTTCTTTTTCAACGTTTGGAATGCATTTTCCTGCTTTTCAGTCCACTCGTACTTCACACCCTTCTTTGTTAATTCCGTCATAGGCTTGGCTATTCGGGAAAAATCCTGAATAAACCTTCTATAATACCCAGCCAAACCAAGAAAACTCTTAATCTCGGTAGGTGTCTTTGGCTGCTCCCACTTTGAAACAGCTTCAATCTTTGAAGGATCTACTTTAATACCTTCTGATGAAATAACATGGCCAAGAAACTGCACTTCTCGGAGCCAAAACTCACATTTGGAAAACTTTGCGTACAACTTCTTCTCCCTCAACACCTCCAAAACTGCTTTCAAATGCTCACGGTGTTCATCCTCTGACTTAGAATAGATCAAAATGTCGTTAATAAACACAATAACAAAATGATCTAGAAAGGGGCGGCATATCCGATTCATTAAGTCCATAAACGCGGCTGGAGCATTGGTCAACCCAAATGGCATGACCAAGAACTCATAATGACCATATCTAGTCCGGAAAGCGGTCTTTGCTACATCTTCCTTCTTTACCTTCAACTGATGATAACCGGACCGCAAATCAATCTTTGAAAAATACGAAGCACCATGTAGTTGATCAAAAAGATCATCAATTCTCGGGAGAGGATACTTGTTCTTGACCGTTCTTTTATTCAACTCACGGTAGTCAATACACATGCGCATCGATCCATCCTTCTTCTTAACAAAAAGAACTGGAGCTCCCCAAGGCGAGGAACTAGGTTGTATGAACCCCTTGTCAAGTAACTCCTGAAGTTGCGTCATTAATTCCTTCATTTCTGTAGGAGCTAATCGGTAAGGTGCTTTAGCAACGGGTGTAGCACCGGGAATAAGATCTATCTGAAAAGTAACTTCACGATCGGGAGGAATACCGGAAGATCATCGGGAAACACATCGGGAAAATCGGATACTACATCAACACTAGCAATAGAAGGCTTCTCTTTTCTTGCATCTATGACATAAGCCAAGAAATGGCTCTTGTTTTTCCTTATACATTTAATAGCTTTCTTCATACTAATAATCTTTATTCCTCCTCTCTTCTTGTCTCCATACACCGTTATCACTTTACCCTCGGATATAGGCAATCGAATTATCTTTTGGGAACATAAAATGCTAGCTTCATTTTGAGACAACCAATCCATACCTATCACTACATCAAAACCACCTAAAGTAGTAGGCAATAGTTGGACCGGAAAAGAACGACCTTCAATCTCAATGTCACAATCGTCATATCCCACACGTATATTATTAACCGTACCATTAGCAATTTCTACCTCTATTGAACAATCTAAGGGAGTAGTGACTCTTTCTAGTTTATGAGCAAATAATGTGGACACAAACGACCTATTTGCACCTGAATCAAATAAAACAGAGGCAGGCTTTGAATTAACAAGGAAAGTACCACTTACCACTTCATCGTTGTTCCTTGCGTCATCAACCGTCATTTGAAGAGCTCTCACTTTTGTTGCTGTCGTGGCGGTCTTCTTTCCATCATTCTTCATCTGTGGACAATCGGCAATGAAATGACCCGTTTCTTGGCACTTGTAGCAACGAGTCTTGTCCCTACATTCAGTTGCAAGATGTCCCGACTTCCCACACTTATGGCACCTTCTTGTCTTGTCGGTACAATGCCCTTCATGAATTGTCTTGCAAAATGTACACCATGAACCATTCTTCTTTTTATCTTTGTCACCACTCGAACTACCACTTCCACGGAACTTCTTATTATTATTGTTATTGGAAGACCAATTTGACCTTCTTTTAAACCCCGGCTTCTTATCATCACTCTTCTCAACCTTCTTGTCCGAAGCGAAATCATCGTCAAGCTTCTTAGACTCCTTGATAGCTTCAGTCAGAGTCTTGTGCTGCCTGCAGATACCTCGATAACTCGGAGGCAAACCATCAACATAGCAAGCAACCTGATCTGCATCAGTACGGAATAAATGACCCACGAACTTCATCTTCTCCATGAAGGAACGAGCATACCCGTTGACCTTTCCGACTTCAGCCGTCAAGGCACGAAACTCCTTTTCCATCTTACGCTGCTCATGAACCCCAATATATTCCTCAATGAATTTATGCTTAAAGTTAGCCCACGAGATAGCAGATACCATAGCTGGAGTCATCGAAATAGTAATGCTCTTCCACCAGTCCCGAGCACCTTCTTTCAACATCCTACTAGCACACAACACTTTCTTATCCTCGGGACAATCACAAGCTTCAAAAACCATCTCAGTATCATCAAGCCATTCCATGCAACCTACTGCATTAAGTGTTCCATAGAATTTCTGAGCTCCACACTTCTGGAAACTTTCAAACTTGAATCGAGGGGCGTGAACATCATTAGGAGGAACCACATTAACATTAGCATGGGGAATAACAACATCATCGACCGGTGGCTCAGTGTGGTGAGAAGGCACAGAGTGACTGTTACCAGTTCCTTCTGCGTTAGCTGCCAACGCCTGATTCAACTGTTCTTGCGTTTGGGCCAACTGGGCCTGAAGAGTTAGCACAAGATTATACATCTCCGTCTGATTGGGAATCTGATCCACCACTACATCGTTAACTCTCGGAGGATTGCCAGGTGGTGGAGGCATCGGACCCAATGAGCCTGGTTGATTAACACGGCGGGGGTTCACACAATTCACATTAGCATTAGCAGCAGCATTAGCAGCATTAGAAGCACCTGCACCCGGATGGACAGGTGGAGTAACGCTAGCAGTAGCTCCGTCGCGTTGGATGTTGCGGTTGCGAGTGTTAACCATTTTCCTTCAATAAAATGGTGGAGTCGATAAGCGCAAAATAAAACAAAAAGCTCGTCGAGATAAGGCTAAAACATATCATCGTAACGTAAACATCTCGTAAGCCCTATCACACTCGCACTCATCCCAACCCATCCTACTTCACATGTCATCTCTAGCTAAGGCATCCTACGAGTACCTAGCATGCACATCTTAAGTTTAAGTCCAAATCCTATAGTCAATAGGCCTTGGTTCACTTAAACTACTTCTCTGATACCAACTTGTAACACCCGTCGTTTAAAAATATGGGTTTTCAAAACTTTTCACCTAACGGTGTTAAATTGCGGAAGTAAAGACTGTAAAAGTCAAAACCGATAAAAACGTTTCGGTTTCTGCATTTATTTGGTGTTACATGCCATATCAAACAATAGTTCAAAATGAAAACCCAACGGTTGCCCAACATAAAACAACCGTTCACACATCACTACATAAATTCGACATTAAATACGAAATGTAAAGAATGTCTAAAGAAAGCATCGTCTAAGGGTAGCTAAGGCTCCTGCATTGCATCTACCCAAGCTCACACGTCCTGCATCTAGTTTCCATCAAGCTAAACCTGAGGGAACAACCACATTAAAGAAACAAGTGTTAGCTATAAGAATAGCTAAGTAAGATAACACTTAATTAAAGGCATTTGTTCAATTAAAACAATCTTCATTATTAGACAAGTTTCATTAGGCACAACACACATCACACGTTCACACATATACTGCATCTCAACTTCGTATCAATTAGGATATTCATCCTAAATGTGCCTATCCTGCATTAGTTCACACATTGTCACACGTATCTTCGTTAACTGCATATAAGTGTGCCCTGCATCACACCCGACTGGATGATTAGTCAAAAGACTACTCATCTTACGTCGTTAAGGAATGGCAAGCCAATCCCAGAGTAATCCGTATGTGGAAGTTGGTGAAACCCCCCGTATTACTCGCCCTGCGTTATAGAGACCACGTTGCGAGGAGCCACCCAAGCAACAACTGCATCTACGCACTTGCCCGGCTAAGGCTAGTACGGGTTAAGCTTAACACTGTTCACTGCATCTGTTTTATGAGCTCAATTTCACACATATAGATTGGGTCCCTGCATTCCCAAACATTCACACACATATAGTCTAGGTAACACACATTCCTAGACATTCACACACTTTAACTTCATTACGTTTGGATCCTTAAACGTGCAAGTGACATAGTAACCTAGCAAGTCTAGTGAACTAGGCGTACAAGTCAAGCATGCACATCACACATCAACTTCATTTCTATATATATCATGCATATCAAGATACTTCATTAAACTACATCAACTGCATAGCTACATACTACATTAAGCAATACTACATTACACTACAATAGGGACTGCATCTCAGGTCTCATGGTCAACTGCATAACCCATAATACCTCCCAGGTAACCCATATGCCCACATGCATTATAAAGATACCGAATGGAAGTGTTTACGATTTGAAACCAGCTTTTAGTTGATCCCCCAGCGTGTCAAAGTAGTGTATCTTACCTGGTAGTAGTGTACGCGTGCAACCAAATAGCTAATAGTGCTTATCAGTAATCCCCGACACCTATCGTACATTAATATATGAAATATAAGTCATTCGGGACCTTAAATGGACCCTCGTACGAACTTAAGACTGACTACGTAAAATTCCAGAATTACACCTTACGAAGATAACCTTCGTACGAACTTAAACTTCGTTCGATCTACTTTACGAAAATAGCTTCTTTACGAATTTAACCAACGAATTTGACTTCAAACGAAGATGAACTTCGTTTGCCAAACGAATTTAGACTTCATAAAACGAATTTAGGTTAACTGGAACGAATTTGGACTTCATATGAGCAAACGAATTTGAGTTTAATTTTGACAAACGAACATAAGCTCCTATCAAACGAAATTAGTTCCAAATGATTTTAGGCTGTCAACATCAAACGAATTTAGGTTAACTGGAACGAATTTGGACTTCATATGAGCAAACGAATTTGAGTTTAATTTTGACAAACGAACATAAGCTCCTATCAAACGAAATTAGTTCCAAATGATTTTAGGCTGTCAACATCAAACGAATTTGGCCTCAAACGAAGTTAAACTTCCTTGGGCAAACGAATTTAGATTTGCAGGAACGAATTTGTCATCAGCAAACGGATTTAAGCTTATTTTTGACCAGAATTCATAAAACGACTTCGTTCTTCATTTTTCCAGAAATCAATCAACTTTGGCTTCACCCAAAACATGTTTTCGACATCATTAAACATCTTTTGATCATCATGATCGATTATAGACTCGTCTACATCACTTTCAATGTTAATTACCCAAAACACCACATAAACCCTAACTACTTGCATAATCCCTTTTTAATCAGATTTGTCTCATAATTAAACCACCTCTAAATCTGAAATACAAACAATAAATCAATGATTACCTGCTTGACTAAATGATCGATCAATTTACAACACCAAATCGTTTGATCAACTACTTGATTAATTGCTTTAGGATTCAAGAAAGGATTAGAGAGACTTTGTGTGTGAGTTATTATTTGCTAATGGCTGCTCAATCAACCCTAATTACACCCATCAAAGCCTTAATCCCGTTTTTAGATTTCAACCTATGTCAAAATCAGTCCCTGGACTTCTAAACCCTTCATTATTGGCCACAAACTGCATTATTGACCATATACAACATTAGTCCTTCATTAAAAGGCACTACATAGCCTTTAAGCGACATTAATCACACTTTTATTCGTCATTAAAATTTAGGCTTTTAAACCTAACTACTTTATCTACGTTAACCACACATAACTACATTCAAATATTAAGTAAAGACTTAACGACACCCCAAATTGACTTAACGGCATTAGTCAAACGTTAAATAAAAGTTCGGGATGTTACATACTCTTTCTTAGATGTAGTCTCTTCCATATGAGTACCTTCTCTTCCCACGGTTTGAGCATTAGACTGGCCTCTCTGAGTTTGAGGAAAACGTTTATCAAACTTCTCCTGAAGAACTAGAGAAACCTGTTCTTTGATCATAGTAGTTATGTCACCAGTAACAGTGTTTTGCACAGTATCCTGAATTTGACGAGTAAAGTAAGGTGCGAAATTCTGAAGGGCTCGTCCTATCTGAGCTGAGATACTATCATCATTAGCATCAACCTGTTCATCGTAATTAGGATGATGTTCTACGCCCGCATCATGATGACTTGGGCCACCTAAATCCTGATTAGTATTATCCATCTGAAAGTTCAAACAATCTATTAACTTCACGATTTTTATAATTCTACGTCATCAAATGCAATCATAGCATATACAAGGTCTCGAGCTCTAAAGTCTGATATTAGAGAACTTCCATATTTAACGCTTTTAACTTAAGATGTTTAATATATGATCGTAATAATGCTGCAGTTATTATTATGATTATATATTACAACTCCTTGAGTTAACTTCGTTAAATACTTTCATACTCTAATTTAAAACAACTTATCTCATTACGGCCAGTCACATAATATGGTTTAAGCTTAGGCATTCTATTCTATGACGATCGAATACCTAAATCCCTTAAACCAAAGCTCTGATACCACTTGAAACGACCCAAACACAAAACGACAAACTTATTCGATTTGAATTCTTATTTTAAAAAAAATTCGGCATGACCTATTCGTAATATCTAGTATCCAACCTGTATTTTCATACTAGTTTAGCTATTAAACTTACTAAACACAACTTTAAAGATACCATTACATGTCAAAATACATTTTGACTAGAGCATTAACTAACACCAAAGTTATACTACCTTCACTTCAAAAGCTCTAGCTAATTACTCCAACTTGGCTTTATCCTTTAATCCACTTGAACCTATAAAATATAAACAACTAAAAGATAAGCAATTTTGCTTAGTGAGTACAAAATACAATTATGCAAGTTATCATCATATCAATTATCTTGGGCTAGCACAATCATAACACTTCAACATATTACTTGAACTACTTGTACTAGCCAACTAACAAGCATATGGATACATAGCTACTAATTAACTATACTACAAGAATTTAATCAAATTCTTGTAGTCTTAAACTCTACCTACAAGAGTTAAACCAAAAGTCAACTCTTGTAGTCTAACTACCTACAAGAATGGACAACGCCGACTCTTGTAGTCTAAATACCTACAAGAATGGACAAACGCCAATTCTTTTAGTCATCTCTACAAACATAAAGATACTTTGTACTCACTTTATTAACGACAACTTGCAAATAATCCTTAAGATAAATCGAACTCAAAACCTATTACAATTGCAAAATACATGATTACTTATATAGCTTACTTAACTTTCCAACTAACCCATAACATACATATATTGTTGTGTTTGGCTAAATACATAATACACTTTTCTTAAAAATTCTCAAGTACATAATATAACTTTACTATGCTATCACTTGACAATATTTCTTTGTTATCTCAAATCTCAATTTTAATTCCAATTCTAGTTAGCCAAACAACAACAATAACAATTACAATAATATAGGTTTCCATAAAAATTCTTAAAAGAATGATGATAATAATTTTATTATCACCATGTATTAAACATAAGAATATTAACACTTATCAATATCATTACCTTCACTTGAATTAACTATAAATACTAGCTACACTTGAAATCCCCAATTCTTTTATGATGAACCCTAAATAAAATATTCCATACTTTCTCCGAGATCATTTAAGGATATATCATTATTATTCATGTTGTAGAATTAGAGTGTTAATTATGATGTGAAAAAGATATGAACTTGTAAATGAAGATTCAATCACTCTTGCTGCTTCTTTTTCTTCTCATCGGCTAGAAGGTTCACGACACACACACACATATGTCTAATTAAAAGAAGTTTATATTATCTTGGTTGTGTTTGTTTAAATTTTATTAAGAGTATTTTATACTACTAGTTACACTTTAACCCCTATGGTTTATCTAACAATTCATTTAGGCACTAAAATTTTAATAAGGAAATGGCTCATTTATCCTTACTAACTATAAAATATAATATCATACTTAAAATATTACCGTTTAAAAATCGGGGCGTTACAGGTGGGAACGGTGGTTTTAGTGTGGTTTGGCCCATTCCAGTAGTGGGTATTTGGGAACCATTACCAACGAGGGAAGCATACTTGAGTTATTGGCCATATGATTTGTTGTTGCGCTGTTCATATACCAATTCTGATCAGGATTCAATGACATCGACTGAAAAGCATAGTCGATGTTAGTGGGCGTGTAGTAGTAGTCATTGGCCGAAACATAAGATGCTGATGGAACAGGCCCTAAAATTCCAGGATTGTGGGATGGAGGTCGAGGCATTGGAGGAGCAGTAGGGTAGGGGCACGGTGGGATCGACCACTGAGCATGAGTAGGCACCTGCCATTGTTGCCATTGCGGTAAGTAGCCAAAGTTTCCATAATTCATGTTACCATTATTGCCACGTCTACGTCCACGACCACGCCCCCCACGTCGACCACCCCTACCATGACCACGACTTTCATAACCGCGGCCCTGGTAGGGTTGGTGTTGCTGATCTGAAACGGCTGGAGCAGGGGCAGGAGGGGGTGGGGGGTTAGGAGGCGGAGGATTGGCAGTAGCAGATTGACAGGATTTGCGGGCTTCTTCAAGAACCAGGCGAGATCGGGCAGATTCAAAAGTGGGTCGGGTAGTAGATTGTTGCAAAGCAGTAACGACGTTATCATACTCCAAACTTAGTCCCGCAATTAACTGAAGAACAAGATCAGTATCGTTGACCTTGGCATCAACATTGGATAGTTGATCTGATAGGTGTTTCAGCTCTTAACAATATACTGAAACCGACGAGAAATCAGAAAGCTTAGTGTTGCTGAATTTCTGGCGAAGAAAAACGGCTCGGGTTGGTTTGTTTGTGTTTTTTTTTTTTTTTTTGGGGCTTAGTGTTGCTGAATTTCTGGCGAAGAAAAACGGCTCGGGTTGGTTTGTTGTCAACAAAGATGCGTGCTAGGGCAGTCCAGGCTTGGGCATCTGTATTTTCAAGCTGTAAAACGGTAGTTAACAGGCTGGGGGTGATGGTGCTGTAAATCCATTGAAGCACAATTACATCATACGCAGCCACTCCGCATCAGGAGAGGAAGATGCGGTGGTGGAAGATTCGGTAGTAGGAGGAATAATATGATCCAACACTTTACATGCGGTGCACTGGATTTTGAAAAGAGTCATCCAGGAATTGTAATTGCCTTCTTCGCAATCAAGGGTGATAGGGATATGGTTGCGTATGTTGGTGATGGTGGTTGCGGGGTGCAGGGATGTGTTGGGGACGACTTGTTTATCCTTGTCTGAGCCTGTCATGGTGATGGAGAGAAAGCGTGAATGAAGAAAACAGGGGAGAAGGGGAGGCGCTGGGAAGCAGTCGTCGCATGGATTAAACGCAGGGAGGGGGTAGGGTTTTACTCGTGATACAATGTAAGAGAATGAATCACATGGGTTTTGTGACAACTCGTAATTTATTAGCAACAGGTTAGTCTTAATCTCGATCATTATTATAACTTCGTCTAATTTAGAGATTTTGACGTTAAAATTATTAGATAATTGAACATTTGATATAGTTCAATTAGACGTATCCTGATGACGTAGACTATTAGCAATCTAGACGAATGCCGAGTCTTAAAATAACTTTAAATGAAGATTTAAAAGTTATGTATTGAACACAGTAAATAGACTGTCTAAACTTAATATTTCTAAAGTTTACTTTGACTAAATTTTATTGACTTGTCTTAACTAAAATGAGACGAGGGAAAATACCTTTACTTTAAATTATAACCTTTTGGTTAAACGGTATTTAATTGTAAGAATTTTACCAAATTTAGGGATACTAAAATATCCCAAATGGCCACATGGGCCGGTTTTGTTTGTGTGGCAGGAAAAAGTCCACCAAAAACCTTTCCCTCCTTTGTTCTTTGTTTCTGTCGACCAACACCCACACAAAACACACACAAACACTTTTCTCTAATTCAAATTCTTGGAAGGAAGAAATCAAAAGGGAATTTTAAGTGAAGAAATCATTTAGTGGATAATCATTTGAGTATTATCATCATCAACACCATCTTCATCTTCTTTATCAAACTCTTCAAGAATACAAATTTTGGTAAGTAACTTATTTCTTCAAACTTTTGATTTGATTTAAATTCAATTAAGGGTTTGTTTCAGTTTTGTTAATGGAATTAGAAGCCTTTTAAAGATGATATGAAATTAGGGTTTTGATGATAAATGGATATTTTGACTAGAAATTAGGTCTTAGGAATCAAATTGGTTGAAATGGGTTATGGTTGGCGAAATGGATAGTTTTCCAGGTCTTTGAACAGGTATATGGTCATTGAAATGAAAAGGTTGAGTTGAAAATGGTTTGGTTTGCGAAAAGAGGTCGAAAACTGCACTTTCACACGATCAGGTCATGACTCGCGCCGCGAGCCCCCAGGGTCGCGCCGCGAGGTGTGTTATTTCGAGCAGGACCTGCACTTTCGAGCAAGACCTCCAGGTCGCGCCAAGAGGAGCACAGCAGGGTCGCGCCGCGAGGACCCCAGGTCGCGCCGCGAGTTTTTAGTCTGTTTGACATTTTTAGTTTTTGAAAACTTGAACGTTTGAACTTGGTGAATATCGAATGGTACTTTAGACTACCTTATAATGACAATGTCATTGATATTACCAACTAAAGTTAAATAAAATAAAAGTTTAAATCACATTATCGGTTATGGCATTCTAGGGTCTATAGCTAAGTAGTTCTACATAGGATACTTGTCGTTGTGAGCTTGGATCCTCACTATTGGTAATCATATCATTGGTTTTGGATAACGTGGAGAATTGACTGTGGATCTTCTCGAGCTACTTTGCACCTTTTAGCATTTAGATCGCTAAGGTGAGTTTATGGCGCCCATTTCCTTTTACTTTGGGCCTGAAAAGCATGTGTTATAGTATACACGATTTGTTAAATAAATGATTTGTTTTGTGAGTATGCCATGTGATTTGGATACTTAGATCATTTGACTTAAATTTGCCATGTTGACGGCTGTCGAAAATGTGTATACGTGTCATTTATTAAATGTTGAATGAAATGACTTTTAATTGCCGTGTGATGGCTGATAAAATTGTTTCTTTGTGTTTGACAAACTAAAATATTGCCCCTGTGTAGTTATCACTGTTATAAAACCCTAGTGGTTATATTGTCAGACTTAGTTCTTGACTGTCTTGGTTATGGTCTGCACCCACTAGTAGAAGGAAATCCTGTGCGAGGCATGTTGGCTGATACTGTCGGATGTTGTTTCCCGGCTGTCATATGCTAGTCATAAACATTGTTGTGGTGCGTACCCCATTTTAGAGGGAAATCCTGTGCAAAGCAATGTAGCATAGTGACTGATACTGTCGGACTTGGCTCCCGGCTGTCATATGCTTTAGTCGGACTTAGATCCCGGCTGTCTTGTTATGAAATATTATCAGGTTTTTGATCCTGATTGTCTTGTTGAAAATAACTACACGTCATTGTGTTCTCTCAATGACGATTAAAATTTGGTCAAACATACTATAAACTCACCAACTATTTCGATAGTTGATCCTCTCAAATTTCATGCTTTTCAGGGAACCAACAGTAAGTATTGGAAGCGTATATGGCATTTTAGAAGCCATCATCTTTTGAACTTTGGACGTACAATTAGCGTCAGACTTTTGAGGACTATCGTATTATTAGTCCTAATTGTACTAGACTGTCCAAATGTTATTATTGTATTAAGTGGGCCCATTTCCAATTGAGGATAGTTTGTATCTGTGTATTGGGGTCCACATCTGAACGATTATACTTGTAATAAACTTGTATTTGGATTAATAGATGTAATCTCTATTTACCTTCTGATTAGTACGCAATTATTTGTTAACCCTGTATTTCCGCTACAACGGGGTGTGACAAAAATTGGTATCAGAGCCAAGGTTATAGTGAATACGGAGTTATTCCTCGTGAATAACTCAATCTATAGCCATGGTCGCTTCAAAAAGGAAATCTAAGTCTAAAAGGTTTAGGATAGTTATCTCGAGAGTTATACTATTTGTCAATAATTAGACCTAACCCGATCAACTACGTCCCGATTATGTAAAATAGTATAAGGCTCGAAATAAATATCTTAAATTGTGTATATACGTGTTAGTTGAATTATATTCACAACATACTGTAAATGTGGTGGGAAGGCTGCGGGTGACCCTATACATAAGCATTGAAGGTACGTTAGGAATAGAAACTCAAATCGTATGTGTATGCATAAAGTTTATATACGTGATAGTTTGGATTATATCAACAACATATTTAAATGTGGTGGGAAGGCTGCGGGTGACCCTATATATAAGCATTGAAAATATGTTGGAAATAGAAACCCAAATCGAATGTGTATAATCTAGACAAAGATCTCTTTGAAACTCTTGTTGCGTACTGTCCCATTCGATTGACTCGAATTGTCTTATCCATCAGACTTATATGGATTCTTTTACTATTCTTTCAGACTTGTCATGTCGGACGGAGCTAGCTCTTATGCTGTTGTTCCTGGTACTCCTTAAGTTCCAGTTGTAGCAAACTTCATTCCTCATGTTCCCCATTCTTCTGAAGAGGAACAATTTGAGGCTTCGGGCAATGAGTCTCGCCCCATCAATCTGGTGTCAACATCCAGTGAATCTGGAAATGAACATGTATCTATTCATGTTCAACCATCTCTGTCACCGGTAGCTCCATATCAGAGGAGGACTACCGAGGGAGCTCGTCTGCCTTATGCTCCTCGAGATCCTAATGCTCCTGGTCCTTCTGCACCGGTTCAGGACAACCGTGTGTTTGGTCCCTCTTTTCTTTTGGGCGATCCATATGCTGCGGGTCCCTCCAGAGTACCTGTTTACAATCCCAATGCTGCTGAAGTGATGCCAGTTGCTGATGCAACTGATAGGTCAGAATATTATCTCCGACAAATGTCAATGATGAACAACTCTCTCATCCGTACTAGGGAGGCTATTGAGAATCAAGCCCAAGCATTGACAGGAGCTTATCTTCATGCTTCTGATGCTATGACGGTTGCTAAGGAGGGGAAGGAGACTGTTAGAATGTTGGTCTGCATGATGTTGGTTTTGGTGACCTTGGTTGTGGCTTTGCTAGTTGTTGTTCTTTTCAAGCTATAATCTGTAGTAGTAACGTATTGTAAGCCTAGAATTTGTAACGACTCATACTTTTGTATTTGAGTTGCAGTCTTTTGGTGGATGTATTTCCCACGTATTTCGGATCGTATCCCTCTGGCTGTGTAGTATATCAGCGTGGATGTTGTTCCCCCATGATTTTGATTTGTGGATGTAGTTCCCACAAGGTTTTGAGATATACAAGTCAGGTTATGTAAAAAATTTTGGTATTAATGAAACACGATCGTCTTTTGGCTTACATACTTGTTCAGGCTACGTCGCTTGCTCATTTCAATTCTAGAAATGTAGTATTCTATATTTCTTGTCTTGTTTAGTTCATGAGTTCAAGTAAATCGATAAATTGTGACTTGTGTTTAGTATTCTCTTATATCTTGAAAAGCTACATTCTGTGTTGTCCTTACGAGAAAACCTCTGAATGACATTTTTGTTCATGTCATAGACTTATGGCTCCTAAGACACGAAGCAAAATCCAGAAAAAGGCTCCAAGTAAGAAAACTGCTCAAAAGAGAGTTACTCGATCAACTCCAAAACCCAACGAAGCTGAACAGGAAGAACCTGTGATCCAGCAAGAACCAGAAACTGTTGCTGCAAATGTGAACACTGGTCCTGGATCTACCCCAAATGCTGATGGGGAAAATAATACGGCAGCGTTTGTGACGCAAGAATTATTGGCTGCTATGCCTACTTTAGTTGCTCAGATCACGGCAAGCATGAACGCCAATAATAATCATCATACTGATAATAGTAACAATGTTGAACCTACTGCTGAACAAGTTGTTCCTAGAGCTCAACTTCGAGTGGGTGACTACAAGACCTTCACCTATTGTAAACCAAAAGAATTTCATGGTACCGAGGGTCCAGTAGGTCTAATCAACTGGCTAGAAAGCATAGAGGCGGTGCTTCATATTAGTCATTGTGCCAAACAGCACAAAGTGGAATATGCTTCCACTCAACTTCAAAAGCACGCTCTGTCATGGTGGAACGAGCAGGTTAGGACCCGAGGTCGAGACCAAGCTAATAGGATACCTTGGATTGATTTTAAAAGAATGTTGATGGAAAAGTACTGTCCTAGGGAGGAAGTACAGAAAATGGAAGGAGAATTTTGGAATCATACTATGGTTGGATTGGACAACGAGAAATACACTACTCGTTTTCATGAGCTGACATGACTTGTTCCTCGTATGGTGGATACGGAGGAGAAGTTAGTTGAAAGATACTGTTACGGATTGTCACCTGATATCCGAAGGTTGGTAGCCGCTTTTAATCCCTTGACTCTTCAAGCGGCAGTTAGTGCGACCAACCGGATGGTGATAGATTTGAAAAGAACCGCTGGTTCTTCTGTTGGAACTGAACTGATCAAGAGGAGAAATGATCAAGCCTCTGGTAGTGGTTTTGGAAATGGTGGGAATGGCAAGAGGTTTAAAGCTGCCAGAAACTTTGCAGTGGTCCCACAAGATATCAAGAGGTACCCTGGCGCAGACACAAGATGTAATAGGTGTGGCACTCGTCACGTGGGAAATTGTCCTACTTGCCACCGTTGTAAAAAGTCGGGACATTTGGCAAAGAACTGTAGGGAGAAGGTACCCAATCAATGCTATGAGTGGAAGTGAAACTCATTTCCGACCAGCATGTCCAAGACTTAATCAAGCCCCGAACAACAATGCTAAAGTTCCAATGAGGAACAATGCGGGGAATAATCAAGCTGGAAATCAGGGGAGAAATCAAGGAGGTCAAGGTAGAGGCCGAGTGTTTGCTTTGGATGCTGCTGATGCACGACGTGATCCTAATGTTGTGATAGGTACATTCATACTCAATAATCATTATGTATTTGTAAGTCCCTGAATACGATGGTTAACCCCGAAAGTGTAAAATACAACAAGTCTAATAATCACTTGAATGGACTAGTATTACTTGTAAATAAATGCAAGAATATATAAACAAAGTAATACAAGACTTAAAGCAATAAACAAGTAAAGTGGAACATTATGTAATTTTCAAGGTGTATTTTATTTATGATGTTAAATAAAATACAAGGTTGTGCGGAATCAAGATAATACAAATAAGTTCGTATCCTAACAACCTATGAATTACAAATGATCTATATTTGTCAAATAACTCTTTTGGATCGAGATACTTAAAGTTGTGAAGTATCCCTGTTTAAGATCGAGAGTATTTAGACAAATTCACTCTAATGCTAAATGTATGCTTTAAAGTAATTTTCTCAAAGAAATGACTTTGTATTTATAGGCAACAAAATTCACCAGTGAATTTTGTGCCGTACAAATATGGTTGCATGCATTTAATGAACCGACAAGAACATTAAATGCATTGGTTAATGGTACAAGGATAAAGTCACATCAATATGACTTTATTCTTTTAACCAACCACCTTTACACACGTATAAACTTTGGTAAAGAACAAGTGGAATGTCCTTTGGAAAGTGTGTAAAGGCAAAAGTCAATTACTCGATATCAGTGTTCAGACTTGTAAGGTCTAGAACACTGACAATCCTCCAGTGTACAGATCTGGTAGGACTTCCAGTGGACTCCGCCATTTGTCAGTCTTCTTTATTCTAACTTCAGTCTTTGACTTCAGTGAGAACGTCTTCAGTAGAGTAGATCTGGACTGGGGTGAAGTCCAGTGAGCTAATCTGGAGAATACTCCAGATTTCCTATACAAGTGTTTGCTCACTGGTCTTCCATTATTTCTGAACAAATCTTCAGAGGGACTCCAGATTCCAAGTCTGGAGTAGGTCCAGTAATATACCATTTCTGGACAGATCTTCAGTAAGGCTCCAGTAGTCGAGTCTGGAGCGAGTCCAGTAAATCTGGACCTAACAAATTCCCCCTATTTGTTTAGAAATAATGCAAGTGTTTTCAAGCTTAAATCTATACAACTTTGTATGCTTGAAAAACACAAGTTTTGATATTAGTCTAAAAAATCTAAGTTACTGGAAAACACTTTATAGATCATGAGTGTTTTCAGTTTCATCTTTTAAGTTCTAACTTAGACTAAATCTGATCATTTACTTTTATGAATCAAAAATTGCAACTAATTATTACATACATCAACTGATAAATAGTTACAATTTTCATCAAACAATAAATTACAATAAGTAAATGATAAGAGTCAGGCCCTTCTCTTCGATGTCTGTCCTGGAGCATCTTCAGAAGCCTTTCTCTTTGGTGATGGAGAAGATGGTACTGATTCTGGCGATTTCATGCCTATTGCAACTTCCATCTGTTGCTTTCTTCTCCATACCTTCTCAACCCTCTTCAGAAATGCTTTAACATCAATCGACACATTTGTCTTCCCCCTGAACGTTAAGGCAATCTCCTTCAGTTCAGTCCATCCAAACGCCTGGACTGAAGTACTCTTTCTTTCATCAGTAAAGTTACCTTCCCTGGTTAACTTTACTTCAAACTTTGACATACCTTCATGATTATCAGCAAGCTTAATCTCTGCACCAGTGATCCTTCTAGCATCAGCCCTGAAATTCAATATTTCATTATACTTGTCTTTCCATTTGGCTGTCTGGATCATTGCTTCAGTTTCCTTTGACACTCTCTGTTGTTCTACAGCAGACTGGAGTTATTGACGATTGATTTTCAGAGCTGTTTGGCAGTAAGCTTAAGTAAGCCAGTCACTTTCTTTCTGTACTCTAACTCTAGAGCACCAGCATTTTTCCTTATCTTCTTCTGGAGGTTCACCAGTTCCTCCTTTCTCTGTCTGATAAGTTCTGGTACACTAACGCCATAAATTATTGAATCATAAATCTGTTCTTCTTCAGCGTAAAAGGAGCGTACATGAACATCATTCAATGCATTCAGACATTGATGAACTCTGGGGTCTTCCTTCATCTTTTTGTACACATCAATGTTTATGCCCAACCTGCCAGCATTATAAGAATCCAGAGTCCCCATAGTTGCCATCTCACTTTGATGGGCCAGCAGTTCATCTTTTTGATTTCTCTTGAAGATTTCAATCATTATGCATTCTTGTTCCAGCTTTTTAGAGGTTTCATCATTAGCAGTAGGAAACTCTGATGATTCTTCAACAGTTTGCTCTTCTTCACCAGATACCATTTGTTCTTTTCCTTTAACAGACTTCAGAGTAGTTGGTATATCTAGGAAAGATTCAAACTGGGGCTCACTGGATTCACTACCAGCAGCTTCTTCAGTCAGCATAGTGGCTTCAGTGCCAAATGCTCTCTGTGCTAATCATGCACTGGCATCAGTACCAGTCACTTGTTTTTGTTGCACAATGATTTCAGTAGCAAAGGCCCTTTCAACAACTTCCTTCTTCTTTCTAATCAACCCTTCTTGGTCACCAGACGACTTTTCCCCCTTGGAATGATCACCAGTTCTGGACTTGAGATCATTCCATAATTGTTCTAGCATATGTCTTTCCAGTGCACCAAAGGTTCTTCCAGCCACTAGAGTTGTATTAGTCACAATTTTCTTGAGTGCCTGCACTTCCTTTTTAACAAAGTCAACTTCTTGAGGCAAGTGCTTTGGCAATTCTTGTTCTATCAACTTCTCCACTTGGGGTAACAGCCCATCTTGAATAGTTCGATGAACAGACTCAGAAATTTCTTCAGATATTTCTTTCAACATACTAATTCTGAACTTCTTTGTACATTCATCACTAATCGTGCTAACAACAGCAGCCTGATCAAGTGTGGGCCTGCTTTCCAGAGAAGTTCACATTTCACTGCAGTCTGAACAGAGTTTACCAGCCTTGTCTCCAATCCCTGGACTGCCACTTTGATGTTTTCAGTGTTGTTATTAGTGGCCAGTACCAGTTCATCAAGCTTCTCAAAAACAAGCTTCTCATTCCCAGCAAATACATTCATCTCAGATGCAAGCTTATTTGATAATAAAGATTTAAAGTCTGAAATAACCTGCGATGAAGTCTGAAGTGATCTCTCCAGGTCCGCCACCTCTTTTAAAAGGCCTTGGACCTTGGCAAAAGATGAAGTGGAGAGACCACTGGGAGGTTCAAGATTGGAAGGCAATCTGGTCATTAATGGTACTTGTGCCCAGACCTCTTCAGTTACAACTTTAGATGTTACAACTGTTGAGTCCAGCGCACCTTGTTCAGATAAGGTAACTGGAGTTTCAAGAGGTGGAGGTTGAGATTGTGAAGTTTGAATGGTTAGAGGAGTGAAGTATTGAGTATTTCTTGGAATTGAAGGTGGTGGTGGTGGTGGCATGTTTGATTCTGGTGGAGGTGGTGGCATTTCTGATTCTGGTGGAGGAATATTTGTTTCTGGTGGAGGTGGTGGCATTTCTGGTAGACTTTCAACTTGTACAACATCCTCACCCAGAAAGTTCATATTGACATCAAAATTTTGATCTTCTGACATGGGATAATCAGCCTCATCCCAAAACATTTCACCAGCCTGAGCACCAACCAGTTCACCAGCCTGTTCATTTGCTTCAACATTCAAATCGATTTGAGCCTCTTGCTCACCAGATACTTGTTCATCAGTCTGAACATCTTGTTCGACCTGCTCAACAACCTGCTCAATAATCTGAGCCATATTTTCTATCTGTTCATCAGTCACCTGCCCAATAACTTGTACATTCTCTTGCTCAATAACTTGTTCAACATTTTCTCCAGGTTCAAAAATCGGAGACCCATTCAAATTCATTACATCACCAGGATATCTTTTTGGATTCACCTGGACTCCAGCTCTCATCAGATGCCTGTTTGATCTAGGTCATCTGGAAGGTTCAACATTTTCTGGTCCTTGACCTTCAGGATCCACTTGTCTAATGGGTTGTACAGCTTCTATACCAGAGGGTCCTTCACCAACTTGACCTCTACCTGGAGCCACTTATACTTCTTCCCTTTGAAAAGAGAGCATGGACTGAGGAATATCTACCTCATTCAGTGGAGATCTTAGGTTGGTCAGATCCCTCATATACTCACTCACAGAAAAGTGAGTAGTTTCAAAATCGTACTGGTCTCCAAGAGCTCTTTTAAACATTAGTGAAAGAAAACGGATATATGGAACAAAGGCTTTTCTACCTTTCACTCTAAGACGCTCTACCAGATCATCAAACAGGATCTGAGCAAAATCCACTCTGAGTCCAAACCAGAGGCAGTAGGCAATCTGGAGATGAGTTTATTTTATCTGGTCCAACCCTCCAGAACTGCCTCCCAAACATTCAACGATATGTGTGAAGAAGAATCTCCATGAGTCTGTCAGTTTGCTCATGTAGACTGTTCCCTTCCTAGATAGCTGGCCATGCTCATCCACAATATCTGTGTGCCCCATCAGTCTGCACACTTCTCTTGTATTGATACCAGAGGGAAGTTCAATGGGCAACTCATTTTGTTCAAAATAATTCAATTGTAGAACAGACCTGAGTAAACTAACAGTGAAACCCAAGGATCTGGTACCTTGCTTCAGAGAATAAGTAATTGATGAGGTTGCATTATCATATTGTGCAGTGTACTAGAATTCACATAGATAATCATGGTACATCCTCCCTGGATTTAAGGTCAAAGCACCATATAATGGACATGAGAGAAAAAATGTGTTTAATCTCCCAATAACGGATTGGGCATTATGAACACTGGAAAGTGAAAGTCTGGCCATCCAGTTATTCATGTTTATTCTTATAGCTTTTGCCTCTAATGTGATATGAGGTGCCCTTTCAACATTTTCAGTCGGAGCATATTCAGCGGCGAGCAGATTTTTAAGCGATTTGGATTGTCTTGGTGCCATTTTATGATGAATAGATGAAGATGAAATTGAATAATTAGGGTTTTGATGAAGATTTGATGAAGAATTGAATGGAAATGGAGTAAATATGAGAGATGATTATGATTGGAAATTGAATGAAGAAATAAATGAAGGAATTTGAAAGATTTGGGAGTAAATATGTTCGAAGTAAATGCAAATGAAATTGAAAGTGGGTATATATAGGAGAGAGAATGTGGAACTCAAACGGTTTAATTTGAAATTATCAAATAAAATTTTGATCGGGTTCTGAGATCCGCATTAATTACATCACATCACACATAAATGTGTGACGGTTTACAGCCCAAAAACAGTATCAAGTTGCACTTTGTGTCTTCACAAGGTAAAAACACCATCATTTCTTTGAGAAATTTACATGCCACGTAGGATTATAAGATAAATATCTTTAAAAAGTTTGCTTACGTGGCACGCACAATGACCAAGTATTTAAAAAATATTATGACTCATTTTAGTGCATCTGGAGGTTGAATAGACACTCCAGTATCACTGGTGGATTAGTCCAGTGACGCATGTACTGATGGTACACTGGAGGGACACTCCAGTAAAGTACCAGTGAAAACCATTTGAAAGAGACTGGTGACCTCAAACATGCACGTCAACTAATACAGACAAATGAGAGGGACACATTTACAAGGAGACAAAAGTCACCTCAAACACGCACTTCAACCTGTCTAATTACCAGTGAGAGGGACACATTTACAAAGTACCAGTAATATTTTCTGAAGAATTTGTCCAGTGAGAAAATAAATTAATAAATTCCTCCTGAACTTAAAACATTTTTAAGAACAAAAATATCTTTCAAGTCTTTCCCCCTGTAATGTTGATCCAGAAATCTATTAATGCAAAGATAGTACACAACGGTGTTCAATATCTGAGAAGTCATAAATTTATAAATCTTTAAATCAAAGATCCTCAGTAGTACACAATGGCATTCAATACCAAGGTTCCAGATTTAAGGGTTTAACATTCCCAACTCACCAACAAGATATTCAAAAGTTTTGACATCCAGAGGTTTAGTAAAAATGTCAGCGAGTTGTTTGTCAGTGGGAATAAAATGGAGTTCAATGTTGTTTTTCATAATATGATCACGGATAAAATGATACCTGAGATCAATGTGCTTCGTTTTGGAATGCATGAATGGATTGTTCGAGATAGCAATGGCACTGGTATTATCACAAAAGATTGGGGTCTTTGAGTACTTAATACCATAATCAAGAAACTAGTTCTTCATCCAGAGTATCTGAGCACAACAACTGGCTGCAGACACGTATTCAGCTTCAGCAGTGGACAATGAAACTGAAGTTTGCTTCTTACTGGTCCAGCTGACCAGTTTGCCACCAAGGAAATGACATCCACCAGTAGTGGATTTCCTGTCTATCTTACAACCTGCATGATCTGAATCTGAATAACCCATTAAATCCATGCCTGAGCCTTTGGGATACCAAAGACCCAAACTGGGGACACCCTTAAGGTACTTTAGTATGCGCTTTACAGCAAGCATATGAGATTCCTTTGGATTAGACTGATATCTGGCACATAAACATGTTGAAAACATAATATCTGGTCTACTGGCAGTTAAATACATCAGTGAACCAACCATGCCTCTATAGACAGTGGTGTTCACTGGTTTTCCATCTGGATCGGAGTCCAGTGTCAGTGGTACAGAAATTGGAGTTGGTTTAGATGGTGAAGAGTTCATATCAAATTTCTTTAAAAGATCTCTAACATATTTTTCCTGATTAATAAAAATGGCATCTTTGTTTTGTTTAATCTGGAGTCCAAGAAAATACGTTAATTCACCCATCAAACTCATTTCATATTCAGTTGACATTATTTTCAAAAATTTCTTGCACATGTTTTCATCAGTAGACCCAAAAATAATATCATCAACATAAATTTGTACCATTAACAGATTACCTTTTTCATGAAGAATAAATAAGGTATTGTCAATTGCACCTCTTTTGAAACCATTTTTCAATAAATGTTTAGTCAGAGTGTCATACCAGGCACGTGGGGCTTGTCTGAGGCCATAAAGCGCTTTGTCCAGACGATATACCCAATGTGGATGCTTTTCATCAACGAAACCTGGTGGTTGTCTGACGTAAACTTCTTCTTCAAGCTTTCCATTCAAGAAAGCACTCTTTACATCCATCTGGTAGACCTTGAACTGATGATAAGCAGTGAATGCTAAGAATATTCTGATCGCTTCAAGTTTAGCCACTGGAGCAAATGATTCATCAAAATCGACATCTGACTGGCAGTAGCCTTGTGCTACCAGTCTGGCCCTGTTTCTGATTACGTGGCCATCTTCATCTACCTTGTTCCTGAAGACCCATCTTGTTCCAATTGGTTCTTTCTTTCCAACTGGGAAAGGAACCAGATACCAGACCTTGTTCCTTTCAAACTGGTGAAGCTCTTCTTGCATAGCAGTCACCCGGCTTGGATCTTTCATAGCCTCGTCAATCGTCTTAGGTTCCATCAATGATAGAAAACTAACATATAAGCATTGATTACTGGAGGCTCTTCTGGTCTGAACTCCTCTACTGGAGTCACCTATGATCTGATCAATAGGATGAGCTTTTGTCCATCTAGAGTACTGACCAGGATTGTTACTGACAACAATATCAGTGCAAGAATTTAGTTGAGTATCCTCTGGAGTTGCTTTAGGAGGAGGATCTTGCCAGACTACTTCAGCATCTTCATCTGAGTCATTTAAATCACGATTTGCATCATGAAATTCTTCATTTGAAGGCATTTCTTGAAGTACTGGTTCAGTTTGGAATTCTTCATAAGAAGACATTTCTGGTATATGCTCAACTGACACTGATACTGGGGGAGCAATACGAACATCTGATCCAATATTAATTTCAGAGGGTAGTTTGAAAATAATAGAAGGATAGAATGGAGTACCATTGGAGCGTTTCTTTTTCTGAACAGGTTCAAGATCAGGATGACTGGAAACTGTGTCTTCTGAATCTTCTTTATTGTAGTTGATAGGATCAGATTCACAGAAGACAATTGGAGTTACTGGGGGAGTGTCAAGGGTTGGCTTCTTGTTGATTGCAGCATTTGATTCATCAAATGTGACATGAATTGATTCATGGACCTTCTCCAATCTCTTGTTGTAGACTCTGAAGGCCTTGCGAATGGCTGAATAGCTTAAGAAATACCCTTCATCAGTTTTGGCATCAAATTTGCCTAACTGACTGGAGTCGTTCAGGATGTAAACTGGACATCCAAAAACGTGAAAATAACCAATATTTGGTTTTCTATTTCTTAAGACTTCGTAGGCTGTCTTTTTGTGTCGCTTCACATACACTGACCGGTTCTGGGTGTGGCAAGCAGTAGCAATTGACTTCAGCCCAGAAACTGGTAGACAGACCAGATTCAGCAAGCATACTCCTGGCAGCTTCTATCAGCGTTCAATTCTTCCTTTCCACAACTCCATTCTGTTCTGGAGAGCGGGCTGATGAGAAATTCTGGGAGATGCCAGTGTCAGTACAGAATGACTCCAGAGTTGCATTCTGGAATTCTGTTCCATTGTCACTTTTTAACTGACACACCTTTCGACTGTACTTGAGCTCAATTTACTTGATAAGACTGATGATTTCAGCAGCAGCTTCACTTTTAGACCTGAGAAAGATAACCCAACAATATCTGGAAAATTCATCTACTATTACCAGGGTGTATCTTTTACCAGCACGAGTCTGAACATTCACTGGACCAAAGATGTCCATATGAAGCATATGAAGAGGTTCAGATATGCTGAAATTCTGTCTGGTCTTGAAACTGGTACATTTCTGCTTACCCATCTCACATCCTGGACATGGCCTTTCCTTTTTGAAGGAAACTGAAGGTATCCCATCTGCAAGTTATTTTCTGGACAACTTATTAATATTCTTGAAGTTTAAATGGGATAACCTTTTGTGCCATAACCAGTTTGTGTCTTCATCAGCTTGAGTATAGAAACACTGCTCTGAAGGAGAGCTTTCCATATCCATCACGTACACATTCCCTTTTCTGGGAGCAATCAACACTACCTTCCAGTCCTTGTTGAATACGATACCCTGAGCAATATTGAATAAAACTTGATAGCCATCATCACACAGTTGGCTTACACTGATCAGTTTATATTTCAAACCATTCACAAATGCAACTCGTCTGAACTTGACTTGTCCATTGTTCAAAACACCGTATCCCTTAGTCTTTCCACAACCATCATTTCCAAAAGTAATGGAGGGTCCATCAGAAATGGTGAACTCCTCCAGCAGGGTCTTACATCCGGTCATCGTCCTGCCAGCAGCACTGTCAAGATACCAGATATATTTCTTTCGATCGCCCTGCACATCCACCAGATATTATCAGTTAGATTTGGGAAGCCATCGACTGATGGGTTCACTGGACCCTCCCTTATAGGTCCCTGGGCAATCTGGTTTAGTTCACTTTCTTCAACAGTGGTCTTAGTTGAAAAGACCACTGGGGTTGATAGTTTTGAAACCTTTTTCTTTTTCTCAACTGGAGAAATAGATTTAACTTTCTTTGCAAAAGGTTTTGTATTTTGTCTAGGGCCAGATGAAGTACCCTCAATAAAGTTTAATCTTGCATTAAAACTTTGAAATTGACGAGTCAGTGTTTGAATCTGGCTCTCTAACCTGGACAAAACATTTTCATCAGATGATACCTTAGCCTTTCCAGTTCTAGGCTTAGGTAGGGGATTAGTCTGAGGTAAAGGTTTATTCCGATAAACCTCTTTAACTGGAGCAGTCATCTGGAATGCTCCAGTCTTAACCTCTGGGGATTGAACTAAGAAAATATTGGCCTTGGGAGTTACAGGCTCATCATAAACAGTGGTGGGCCTGAACCCCTCTGGTAATCGATCGATTACTGGTATTAATGATGCTACATGAATATTTCCATCTAAATATGCACGTTTTTTAGCAGGAAATTAATTTACTCCAGCATCATATGGCTTTCTGGTTTCTAGCCATGATTTAATCACCAGTTTTTCTTTCTCTAAAATGACTTCAAGATCTTGTTTTTCTTGAATCAATTGTTCAGTTACCAGAACCTGGGCTTGAAATGCCAGTTCAATGTCTTGAAGTTCTTTTAATTTTGATTTTAAAACGGTTATTTCAGAAAAATCTGTTTCTAGACCATTTACACAATCAGATCTAACAGTTTCTACAAATATCAAATCATAATTAAGAGCTTCAGCTATGTCCAGTTTTAATTCTTGGTCAGTTGCAGTATCATAATCACTAACCTTTTTAATAACAATGTCCACCCATCGTCCAGATGTGACATCTTCCTTCACCAGGTGCTCTATGTCTGCTAGAGCCATATAACATCAATCTCTTTCTTCTTCTTCATCAGCAGATGATTCATCAGAAGGAACCCACTTCTCTTCAGTTGTTGCGATCATGCACTTATTATTGTTTTCCATTTGTTGTGCCATGAGAGCAATCTGAGCCTTAAGCTTTTTATATTTCAATTTATAGCTATCATCAGGCTTATTATTTGAAGAAAATGGACCAGGCTTGGATACAAACTGGTTGGACCTGCAATCTTTCATGAAATGACCCTTTTTGCCACACTTAAAGCATGTCAAATTGGTCTTATCAGTTGAAGAACTGGATGCAAATTGTCCATTTGGCCTATTTGCTCTTGCTTTGAAACGGTTAAACGTTTTAGCAATCATTGCAATAAGTCATCATCATCAGTTTCATCACAACAGTCTGGAGAGATTTGACTGGACTCTCCAGAATCCATGAGTTCAGACACCATCTTCTTCATAGAAAATACATTCTCAGAAGATATCAGTGCTGTACTTTGTGGTTTAGTATGACCAACCACAACAGGACTACTGGAGGCATGGTTATAAGCATCTTGTTCTGCCACCACTCTCTGAGCTTAATTTTCTTCAGTTTACCTGAAAGCTCCATAAAGAGTTGAGAGAGTGTGTGTGTGCAGAGTTTTACCTTGTCGTAAGACCAGGACCATGTGAGACCATTTGGTGGGTAGAATATCACAAAATTTCTCCAGAAGTATATCCTTGTCCTTCTCAACCCCAAGACCTCTCAACTGGTTTATGATACTCATAAATCTGGTGTAAGTACCAGTGAGAGACTCATTAGGCTGAGCAAAAAATGACTCATACCTCTTGTTTAAGGAGACCTTTCTGGTGACAATGGTGTCATCTCCTCCTTCATGCTGGTTTAGAAGTTCATCCCACATGGTTTTAGCACTGGGAAAAAGAGCTAATGTGGGAATAAGGGTTCCTAGAACGGCCCCGAGGATCATGTTTTTGAGAAGGGTGTCTAGATTCACCAATCTCCTCTCCTCTTCAGACCAATGTTCCTCCCTCTTTTCCCTTCCTCTTCTAGATCCAGAAGGATCAAGAAGGAGATTGAGAGGTGATGTAGGGACATAAGGACCTTCGTTTAAGATTTTCATCATGTTCCTCTCGATACCAGTGATATGCAATATCATCCTAGCCCTCCACGTACCAAATTCATCACTGTTCCCACTGAATTTAGGAACAGGATTATTTAAATAGTGCACATGCACATGTGGAGAAGCAGGAGTAGGAGGAGGAGGAGGTGGATTAGTGTTATTAACAATAGGTGGTTCATTATTTTGATCATTAACATTAACATTAGGATTGAGACCAAAATTAAAACTTCCTTGTGTATTTGCAGGGGTGGCCATCAAAGAAGCAGATCTAGGCAATGTTTAGCCTTCTGCTCTGATACCAAATGTAAGTCCCTGAATACGATGGTTAACCCCGAAAGTGTAAAATACAACAAGTCTAATAATCACTAGAATGAACTAATATTACTTGTAAATAAATGCAAGAATATATAAACAAAGTAATACAAGACTTAAAGCAATAAACAAGTAAAGTGGAACATTATGTAATTTTCAAGGTGTATTTTATTTATGATGTTAAATAAAATACAAGGTTGTGCGGAATCAAGATAATACAAATAAGTATGTATCCTAACAACCTATGAATTACAAATGATCTATATTTGTCAAATAACTCTTTTGGATCGAGATACTTAAAGTTGTGAAGTATCTCTGTTTAAGATCGAGAGTATTTAGACAAATTCACTCTAATGCTAAATGTATGCTTTAAAGTAATTTTCTAAAAGAAATGACTTTGTATTTATAGGTAACAAAATTCACCAGTGAATTTTGTGCCGTACAAATATGGTTGCATGCATTTAATGAACCGACAAGAACATTAAATGCATTGGTTAATGGTACAAGGATAAAGTCACATCAATATGACTTTATTCTTTTAACCAACCACCTTTACACACGTATAAACTTTGGTGAAGAACAAGTGGAATGTCCTTTGGAAAGTGTGTAAAGGCAAAAGTTAATTACTTGATATCAGTGTTCAGACTTGTAAGGTCTAGAACACTGACAATCCTCCAGTGTACAGATCTGGTAAGACTTCCAGTGGACTCCGCCATTTGTCAGTCTTCTTTATTCTGACTTCAGTCTTTGACTTCAGTGAAAACGTCTTCAGTAGAGTAGATCTGGACTGGGGTGAAGTCCAGTGAGCTAATCTAGAGAATACTCCAGATTTCCTATACAAGTGTTTGCTCACTGGTCTTCCATTATTTCTGAACAAATCTTCAGAGGGACTCCAGATTCCAAGTCTGGAGTAGGTCCAGTAATATACCATTTATGGACAGATCTTCAGTAAGGCTCCAGTAGTCGAGTCTGGAGCGAGTCCAATAAATCTGGACCTAACAGTATTTGTGTTATTCGACTCTGGTGCTGATAAAAGTTTCATATCTTTAGAATTTAAGTCTCGATTTGGTATAGTAGCTATCCCTATGAAAGACACATATGTTGTCGAATATGCAAACGGTTAAAAGTATATTGCTAGAGATCATTTAGTAGATTGCAGTTTAGTATTGGCCGGTAACACTTTTAAAATTGACCTAATTCCTATAGAACTAAGTAGTTTTGATGTGATTCTTGGTATGGACTGGTTATCTAAGGTTAGAGCTGATATAAGTTGTTATGAGAAGATTGTTAGAATACCCCTTCAGGATGACGAAACCCTAATAGTGCAAGGAGACAAGTCAGGAAAGAAATTGATCTTAGTATCTGTGATAAAAGCAAATAAGTATTTACAAAAAGAACACCCTGCTTTCTTAGCATTAGTAGTTGAAAGGAAACCAGTGGGTAAAGACATGTAAGATATTCCAGTAGTTAGAGATTTTCCGGAGGTATTTCCTGAAGATTTGACGGGACTTCCACCTCACAGACCAGTTGAGTTTGGAATAGATTTGGTCCCTGGAGCTGCACCCGTAGCCAAGGTACCCTATCGCCTTGCGCCGTCAGAAATGCAAGAATTGTCCGAACAACTTCAAGAGTTGTTAGCTAAAGGACTAATTCGTCCAAGTTCATCACCGTGGGGAGCTCCTATCCTCTTTGTCAAGAAAAAAGACGGCTCTATGCGCATGTGTATTGATTACAGAGAATTGAACAAGTTGACTGTCAAGAACAGGTACCCTTTGCCTCGTATTGACGACTTGTTTGACCAACTGGAAGGTGCATCACACTTTTCTAAGATTGATCTCCGGTCTGGGTATCATCAACTCAGAGTCAGAGAGACGGACATTCCTAAAACAGCTTTCAGAACTCGTTATGGACATTATGAGTTTTTGGTTATGCCGTTTGGTTTAACCAATGCACCTGCTGTGTTTATGGACTTAATGAATCGAGTATGTCGACCGTATCTTGACAAGTTTGTCATTGTATTCATTTATGACATACTGATCTACTCGAGAAATAAAGACGAACATGAAGGTCATCTGAGAACCATTCTACAACTACTCAAGGATCAAAAGTTGTACGCAAAATTCTCAAAATGTGAATTCTGGATTAGGGAAGTGCACTTTTTGGGTCATGTAGTGAATATGGATGGAATCCACGTAGATCCATCTAAGATTGAAGCAATAAAGAAGTGGGAAGCCCCTAAGACTCCGACAGAAATCCGCCAGTTTCTTGGATTGGCTGGATATTATAGGAGATTTATTGAGAACTTCTCAAAAGTTGCTCAACCTTTGACGTTGTTGACTCAAAAGACCAAGGAATTTGTTTGGCAGGATGCCCAAGAAAAGGCATTTCAAACATTGAAAGACAAGCTATGTAATGCTCCTATTTTAGCGTTACCGAATGGAATCGAAAACTTCGTGGTATACTGTGACGCATTGATAAGTGCTTGAATTGTGTGTTCTTAAGATGTGAAATTGATATGTTTTATGCATGTTAATAGAAGATTAGGGGTACATTTACGTTTGCTAGTGATTTCAGGTCATAGGTGGCGTTTACGGGTTAATTGGATTGAAAACAGAGTAAAAAATGATCAAAAATAAAAGTGGCAAATCTGGAAGGGCGTACATTACGGTCTTCAGAAATACAAAGGGCGTAAGCTACGCCAGGTGACACCGTAAGCTACGCCAGGTGACACCGTAAGCTACGCCCCTGCAGAATCATGGATCCGAATTTTATGGTTTTGTTCCACTTTTCAATACCCATGATGCCATAGTCGAATGAAGGGAGTTACATACTTCTTTTTCTGGGTTCCAAAGGGCAGTTTTTAAGTTTCTCCAACAACCCAATTCACCATCATATCATATTTCATGAAGATTAAAGCACAATTTGAAGATTCAACAATGAAGATTGTAGGCTAATTTTCTTATGATCATTCTCATGTGAACAATTATGTAAGATATTTGTGTTCAACCTTCTTATGTTCATGTTGGATTAGATGTTTACTTTTGCACAAGTATTTTACATCTAATGTGTGTTTGGTTATGCCGTTTGGTTTAACCAATGCACTTGCTATGTTTACGGACTTAATGAATCGAGTATGTCGACCGTATCTTGACAAGTTTGTCATTGTATTCATTTATGACATACTGATCTACTCGAGAAATAAAGACGAACATGAAGGTCATCTGAGAACCATTCTACAACTACTCAAGGATCAAAAGTTGTACGCAAAATTCTCAAAATGTGAATTCTGGATTAGGGAAGTGCACTTTTTGGGTCATGTAGTGAATATGGATGGAATCCACGTAGATCCATCTAAGATTGAAGCAATAAAGAAGTGGGAAGCCCCTAAGACTCCGACAGAAATCCGCCAGTTTCTTGGATTGGCTGGATATTATAGGAGATTTATTGAGAACTTCTCAAAAGTTGCTCAACCTTTGACGTTGTTGACTCAAAAGACCAAGGAATTTGTTTGGCAGGATGCCCAAGAAAAGGCATTTCAAACATTGAAAGACAAGCTATGTAATGCTCCTATTTTAGCGTTACCGAATGGAATCGAAAACTTCGTGGTATACTGTGACGCATTGATAAGTGCTTGAATTGTGTGTTCTTAAGATGTGAAATTGATATGTTTTATGCATGTTAATAGAAGATTAGGGGTACATTTACGTTTGCTAGTGATTTCAGGTCATAGGTGGCGTTTACGGGTTAATTGGATTGAAAACAGAGTAAAAAATGATCAAAAATAAAAGTGGCAAATCTGGAAGGGCGTACATTACGCCAATACTTGGCGTATATTACGGTCTCATGGATAATGGTGCTTTGGCGTAAGGAGGGGGTAAACAGATAGTAGCACAGAAGCAAATTAAAGAATTGAAGAATGCAGCAGGGCGTAGACTACGCCCCTTTTTGGCGTACATTACGGTCTTCAGAAATACAAAGGGCGTAAGCTACGCCAGGTGACACCGTAAGCTACGCCCCGTAAGCTACGCCCCTGCAGAATCATGGATCCGAATTTTATGGTTTTGTTCCACTTTTCAATACCCATGATGCCATAGTCGAATGAAGGGAGTTACATACTTCTTTTTCTGGGTTCCAAAGGGCAGTTTTTAAGTTTCTCCAACAACCCAATTCACCATCATATCATATTTCATGAAGATTAAAGCACAATTTGAAGATTCAACAATGAAGATTGTAGGCTAATTTTCTTATGATCATTCTCATGTGAACAATTATGTAAGATATTTGTGTTCAACCTTCTTATGTTCATGTTGGATTAGATGTTTACTTTTGCACAAGTATTTTACATCTAATGTGTGTTTGGTTATGCCGTTTGGCTTAACCAATGCACTTGCTATGTTTATGGACTTAATGAATCGAGTATGTCGACCGTATCTTGACAAGTTTGTCATTGTATTCATTTATGACATACTGATCTACTCGAGAAATAAAGACGAACATGAAGGTCATCTGAGAACCATTCTACAACTACTCAAGGATCAAAAGTTGTACGCAAAATTCTCAAAATGTGAATTCTGGATTAGGGAAGTGCACTTTTTGGGTCATGTAGTGAATATGGATGGAATCCACGTAGATCCATCTAAGATTGAAGCAATAAAGAAGTGGGAAGCCCCTAAGACTCCGACAGAAATCCGCCAGTTTCTTGGATTGGCTGGATATTATAGGAGATTTATTGAGAACTTCTCAAAAGTTGCTCAACCTTTGACGTTGTTGACTCAAAAGACCAAGGAATTTGTTTGGCAGGATGCCCAAGAAAAGGCATTTCAAACATTGAAAGACAAGCTATGTAATGCTCCTATTTTAGCGTTACCGAATGGAATCGAAAACTTCGTGGTATACTGTGACGCATTGATAAGTGCTTGAATTGTGTGTTCTTAAGATGTGAAATTGATATGTTTTATGCATGTTAATAGAAGATTAGGGGTACATTTACGTTTGCTAGTGATTTCAGGTCATAGGTGGCGTTTACGGGTTAATTGGATTGAAAACAGAGTAAAAAATGATCAAAAATAAAAGTGGCAAATCTGGAAGGGCGTACATTACGCCAATACTTGGCGTATATTACGGTCTCATGGATAATGGTGCTTTGGCGTAAGGAGGGGGTAAACAGATAGTAGCACAGAAGCAAATTAAAGAATTGAAGAATGCAGCAGGGCGTAGACTACGCCCCTTTTTGGCGTACATTACGGTCTTCAGAAATACAAAGGGCGTAAGCTACGCCAGGTGACACCGTAAGCTACGCCCCTGCAGAATCATGGATCCGAATTTTATGGTTTTGTTCCACTTTTCAATACCCATGATGCCATAGTCGAATGAAGGGAGTTACATACTTCTTTTTCTGGGTTCCAAAGGGCAGTTTTTAAGTTTCTCCAACAACCCAATTCACCATCATATCATATTTCATGAAGATTAAAGCACAATTTGAAGATTCAACAATGAAGATTGTAGGCTAATTTTCTTATGATCATTCTCATGTGAACAATTATGTAAGATATTTGTGTTCAACCTTCTTATGTTCATGTTGGATTAGATGTTTACTTTTGCACAAGTATTTTACATCTAATGTGTGTTTGGATTATTTGAATGATTTCAAGTTTATTAATTGAATGCAATTTCATCCATCAATTGATTTCTATTATTGTTAATCAGTGATTATTGAGATAAATTCATATGAACTTGCTTTTCTTAGGTTAATGAATTGAGAATTAGGTTGTATCAATTTATCGGTTTTCATTATCGTGAATCATTATAACCCAATTACTTAGTTCTTAATATTCATTCAATCCAAATATTATCATGAATCATGTCTATGCGATTTCCAATGAACACAAGTTAGGTTACACAATTGAAAGTATAATTGGGATCATGAGAATGGTCTATTTTCTTATTACTGCTTAATTATCAAATTCACTTTTAAATTTTAGTTTAATCAACTTAATCAACAAATCAGTTTTATATTTTATGTCTAGTGTAATTAACCTTGTACTTAAGTTTGACACTTTCCCTTGATTCCCCGTGGATACGATTCTCTACTTGCCCATACTAGTTATAGGTAATTAGTTTTATTTTTGACCGGCTCAACGACAACGATCACGCATCATATCAGGGCATGGGATGTGTACTTATGCAGGAAGGTAAGGTCATTGCTTACGCTTCCAGACAACTCAAAATCCACGAAAAGAATTATACAACCCACGATCTCGAACTCGGAGCGGTTGTTTTTTCCTTAAAGATTTGGAGGCACTACTTATATGGTACAAAGTGTACGGTATTTACAGATCACAAAAGTCTTCAGCATATCTTCGATCAGAAAATGCTGAATATGCGACAAAGACGATGGGTAGAATTACTCAGTGATTATGATTGTGAACTCAAATATCATCCTGGTAAAGCAAATGTTGTTGCTGACGCACTGAGTAGAAAGGATAGAATTTCACTATCTGTAATAACAAGAGCAAGTTCTTATCTTGGCTCGTCATTATGGGATAGAGTTTTGGATGATCAAAACGAGGCCCTACAACCAGGGCGTATTGAGAAAGAAGCATTGTGGAATGCTGAATGTTTATTTGAATTGGATGGTGATGGAATCTGGCATGTTAAGGGCAGAGTGTGGATTCCCAAGTATAATGGACTTAGAGAACTCTTAATGAATGAGAGTCATCGATCTAAGTATTCAATCCATCCTGGTGCTGACAAGATGTACCACGGATTAAAGGTTTTTTTATTGGTGGCCTGGTATGAAAAGAGATATCGCCACGTATGTTTCAAAATGTTTAAATTGTTCAATGGTTAAGGCGGAGCACCAAAAGCCTTCTGGGCTGCTCCAGCAACCCCAAATTCCTGACTGGAAATGGGAACAGATCATTATGGACTTCATTACGAAGTTACCTCGAACCCTGAAAGGATACGATACTATTTGGGTCATTGTTGATCGATTAACGAAGTCTGCACACTTCATTCCCATACGGGAGAATTGGAAGATAAAGAAATTGTCTCAATTATATATTGAGAAGATCGTGTCACTTCATGGTGTTCCTGTGTCTATTATCTCTGATCGTGATGGTCGTTTCACTTCACAATCATGGAGATATTTTCAAGACGCCTTAGGCACTCAGTTGAATTTGAGTACGGCTTACCATCCACAAACGGACGGGCAAAGTGAGCGTATCATTCAGACGTTAGAAGACATGCTTCGGGCATGTGTTATTGATTTCAAAGGTAGTTGGGATACCTTTTTGACGTTAGCTGAATTTTCGTTTAATAACAGCTATCACACAAGCATTAAATGTGCGCCTTTTGACGCTTTGTACGGACAAAAATGTAGATCGCCTGTTTGTTGGCTTGATGCTGGTGAGCGTCATTTGTACAAGTATGGACTGGTTCAGAAGACTACTGACCAGATTGTTGAAATTAGGGCACGGCTGAAGGCGGCTCAGGATCGCCAAAAGAGCTATGCAGATCGTAGAAGGAAACCACTTGAGTATCAAGTGGGAGACAAAGTCATGTTGAAAGTGTCACCTTAGAAAGGCACTGCACATTTTGACGTGCGAGGAAAACTTAGTCCTCGTTATATCGGACCATTTGAAATTGTTCAAAGGATTGGTTCCGTGACGTATAAGCTCAATTTACCCCAAGAGCTGGAACATGTTCATCCCACATTTCATATATCGAATCTTAAGAAATGTTTGACTGATAAAACATTGGTTGTGTCTGTCGAAGAGTTGCAAGTGAATGACTTTCTTCAATTTGTAGAGGAACCTGTTGAAATTGTAGACCAACAGCTCAAACAACTTAGACGTAGTCGTATCAAGTTGGTCAAAGTTCGTTGGAACTCAAAACACGGACCCGACTCAACTTGGGAACGTGAGGATTATATGAGAGATAAGTATCCTCATATGTTTAATGAGCAAGACTTGATTTCGGGACGAAATCCTTAGAAGTCGGGGATGCTGTGACAACTCGTAATTTATTAGCAACGGGTTAGTCTTAATCTCGATCATTATTATAATTTCGTCTAATTTAGAGATTTTGACGTGGAAATTATTAGATAATTGAACATTTGATATAGTTCAATTAGACGTATCCTGATGACGTAGACTATTAGCTATCTAGACGAATGCCGAGTCTTAAAATAACTTTAAATGAAGATTTAAAAGTTATGTATTGAACACAGTAAATAGATTGTCTAAACTTAATATTTCTAAAGTTTACTTTGACTAAATTTTATTGACTTGTCTTAACTAAAATGAGACGATGGAAAATACCTTTACTTTAAATTATAACCTTTTGGTTAAACGGTATTTAATTGAAAGCATTTTACCAAACTTAGGGATACTAAAATATCCCAAATGGCCACATGGGCCGGTTTTGTTTGTGTGGCAGGAAAAAGTCCACCAAAAACCTTTCCCTCCTTTGTTCTTTGTTTCTGTCGACCAACACCCACACAAAACACACACAAACACTTTTCTCTAATTCAAATTCTTGGAAGGAAGAAATCAAAAGGGAATTTTAAAGGAAGAAATCATTTAGTGGATAATCATTTGAGTATTATCATCATCAACACCATCTTCATCTTCTTTATCAAATTCTTCAAGAATACAAATTTTGGTAAGTAACTTATTTCTTCAAACTTTTGATTTGATTTAAATTCAATTAAGGGTTTGTTTCAGTTTTGTTAATGGAATTAGAAGCCTTTAAAACTGATATGAAATTAGGGTTTTGATGATAAATGGATATTTTGACTAGAAATTAGGTCTTATGAATCAAATTGGTTGAAATGGGTTATGGTTGGCGAAATGGATAGTTTTCCAAGTCTTTGAACAGGTATATGGTCATTGAAATGAAAAGGGTTGAGTTGAAAATGGTTTGGTTTGCGAAAAGAGGTCGAAAACTGCACTTTCACACGATCAGGTCATGACTCGCACCGCGAGCCCCCAGGGTCGCGCCGCGAGGTGTGTTATTTCGAGTAGGACCTGCATTTTGAAACAGCGACTCGCGCCGCGAGGAGCACGGCAGGGTCGCGCCGCGAGTTTTTAGTCTGTTTGACATTTTTAGTTTTTGACAACTTGAACGTTTGAACTTGGTGAATATCGAATGGTACTTTAGACTACCTTATAATGACAATGTCATTGATATTACCAACTAAAGTTAAATAAAATGAAAGTTTAAATCACATTCTCGGTTATGTCATTCTAGGGTCTATAGCTAAGTAGTTCTACATAGGATACTTGTCGTTGTGAGCTTGGATCCTCACTATTGGTAATCATATCATAGGTTTTGGATAACGTGGAGAATTGACTGTGGATCTTCTCGAGCTACTTTGCACCTTTTAGCATTTAGATCGCTAAGGTGAGTTTATGGCGCCCTTTTCCTTTTACTTTGGGCCTGAAAAGCATGTGTTATAGTATACACGATTTGTTAAATAAATGATTTGTTTTGTGAGTATGCCATGTGATTTGGATATTTAGATCATTTGACTTAAATTTGCCATGTTGACGGCTGTCGAAAATGTGTATACGTGTCATTTATTAAATGTTGAATGAAATGACTTTGAATTGTCGTGTGATGGCTGATAAAATTGTTTCTTTGTGTTTGACAAACTAAAATGTTGCCCCTGTGTAGTTATCACTGTTATGAAACCCTAGTGGTTGTATTGTTAGACTTAGTTCTTGACTGTCTTGGTTATGGTCCGCACCCACTAGTAGAAGGAAATCCTGTGCGAGGCATGTTGGCTGATACTGTCGGATGTTGTTTCTCGGCTGTCATATGCTAGTCATAAACATTGTTGTGGTGCGCACCCCATTTTAGAGGGAAATCCTGTGCAAAGCAATGTAGCATAGTGACTGATACTGTCGGACTTGGCTCCCGGCTGTCATATGCTTTAGTCGGACTTAGATCCCGGCTGTCTTGTTATGAAATATTATCAGGTTTTCGATCCCGATTGTCTTGTTGAAAATAACTACACGTCATTGTGTTCTCTCAATGACGATTAAAATTTGGTCAAACATACTGTAAACTCACCAACTATTTCGATCGTTGATCCTCTCAAATTTCATGCTTTTCAGGGAACTAACAGTAAGTATTGGAAGCGTATATGACATTTTAGAAGCCATCATCTTTTGAACTTTGGACGTACAATTAGCGTCAGACTTCTGAGGACTATCGTATTATTAGTCCTAATTGTACTAGACTGTCCAAATGTTATTATTGTATTAAGTGGACCCATTTCCAATTGAGGATAGTTTGTATCCGTGTATTGGGGTCCACATCCGAACGATTATACTTGTAATAAACTTGTATTTGGATTAATGGATGTAATCTCTATTTACCTTCTGATTAGTACGCAATTATTTGTTAACCCTGTATTTCCGCTACAACGGGGTGTGACAGGTTTTCCCCTTCTCATTGATATGAATATATTTAATTACAAGTTACATTCGACTACCTCGGACTATTACATAAGCGATAATACTTTACAATAATAATGATAAGAACAATACACTACGGTCTAATAATGACGACGAAGTTGATAAAAACAATATACATCAATCACAAAGGCAGCAAAACAAATTAACCAATTAATAAAAACACCCGATCTATGTTTATACTTTATAGTTGTTGAAGTTTAATATTTGAGTTATTTTATGTTTCACCATTTAACTTTCTTAATGCTTATTGGGCTTCGTTGCGACGGGCTTATCAAGTTACTCAACCCAAGTAATTTTAAGCTCAAAAAAGAATTGTTGTTTCGTACTAAAATTATTTGTGGGCTGACAATGGTTCGTTGGTTGCGTGTCACTTTGCATCACAAAACTGACTCTTTTAGTACCGCCTATTCCGTTTACATGCGTTGCTTAACCAACGAGCGTTCGACGTGCTTGCTGAGTCCGCCCTCAATCCGAGCAACTAGTTTTTTTTTTAATTTTTTAATTTAATAAATGATAAGATAATAATGAAACATGTAAAATGTTGAGAAAATGATGAGGTATTGTTTGTATAAGTATGTGTCAGTTTGCATGTCAGTTAAAAAAATGTTGACGCTGCAAAACTGACGAAGAGTGATCTTATGGGAATCTGAATTATTGTTTAATTGATAGTTTAGGAACTAAAGGAAAAAAAAAAACTTTAACATGTTTTATGCATAAGGATCGGGATCCAAAAGGAGACTTCATATCCCAAGTATTGCCAAAACTATCATGCATCAATCGCACATTTGCACCTCCTCTCTCGACAAATGGATTCGTTATCGTTCTTCCTTTCCACAACTCAATGACATAAAACACGTTATTGACAAATTCAAGGTGAGACTAGTAGGTGTGTGGCACACTCCTTACTATGTGCTTTTAGAACTTTAGTAAAGAAGAGCAAAGGAAACATATTTTCAGACAGGTTGGGCGTTACTTTGTTAGCATGGACTAGATGATGAATGGGCCCAAAGGGTTGTGGTCCAGACCAATGAGTGAAAATGAAGACATTCGTTTCCGGCCCCTCAACTTCAATCACCTACACCAACTACTGCCAAAACTTGTGGTTCTCTATCCAACCCACAGACCATACTTCTATCAAGAATGATATCCACAATAAATATTACTTTCTACAAAAATATATAATAACAAGAAGTAATTAGTTGAGGTGGTTGTCTCGCCGGAGAAGAAGGTGGTGGCTGGCGGCGGTCTCGCCGGAGAAGAAGGTGGTGGCTGGCGGGGGTCTCGCCGGAGAAGAAGGTGGTGGCTGGCGGCGACAGTCTCGCCGGAGAAGAAGGTGGTGGCGGTGGTTGTCTCGCCGGAGAAGAAGGTGGTGGCTGGCGGCGCAGTCTCGCCGGAGAAGAAGGTGGTGGCTGGCGGCGGTCTCGCCGGAGAAGAAGGTGGTGGCTGGCGGCGGTCTCGCCGGAGAAGAAGGTGGTGGCTGGCGGCGAAGTCTCGCCGGAGAAGAAGGTGGTGGCTGGCGGCGAAGTCTCGCCGGAGAAGAAGGTGGTGGCTGGTGGCGGTCTCGCCGGAGAAGAAGGTGGTGGCTGGCGGCGACGTCTCGCCGGAGAAGAAGGTGGTGGCTGGTGGCGGTCTCGCCGGAGAAGAAGGTGGTGGCTGGCGGCGACAGTCTCGCCGGAGAAGAAGGTGGTGGCTGGCGGCGAGTCTCGCCGGAGAAGAAGGTGGTGGCTGGCGGCGACAGTCTCGCCGGAGAAGAAGGTGGTGGCTGGCGGCGAGTCTCGCCGGAGAAGAAGGTGGTGGCTGGCGGCGGTCTCGCCGGAGAAGAAGGTGGTGGCTGGCGGCGACAGTCTCGCCGGAGAAGAAGGTGGTGGCTGGCGGCGGTCTCGCCGGAGAAGAAGGTGGTGGCTGGCGGCGGTCTCGCCGGAGAAGAAGGTGGTGGCTGGCGGCGAGTCTCGCCGGAGAAGAAGGTGGTGGCTGGCGGCGACGTCTCGCCGGAGAAGAAGGTGGTGGCTGGCGGCGGTCTCGCCGGAGAAGAAGGTGGTGGCTGGCGGCGGTCTCGCCGGAGAAGAAGGTGGTGGCTGGCGGCGAGTCTCGCCGGAGAAGAAGGTGGTGGCTGGCGGCGGTCTCGCCGGAGAAGAAGGTGGTGGCTGGCGGCGAGTCTCGCCGGAGAAGAAGGTGGTGGCTGGCGGCGGTCTCGCCGGAGAAGAAGGTGGTGGCTGGCGGCGAGTCTCGCCGGAGAAGAAGGTGGTGGCTGGCGGCGACAGTCTCGCCGGAGAAGAAGGTGGTGGCTGGCGGCGGTCTCGCCGGAGAAGAAGGTGGTGGCTGGCGGCGGTCTCGCCGGAGAAGAAGGTGGTGGCTGGCGGCGGTCTCGCCGGAGAAGAAGGTGGTGGCTGGCGGCGACAGTCTCGCCGGAGAAGAAGGTGGTGGCTGGCGGCGAAGTCTCGCCGGAGAAGAAGGTGGTGGCTGGCGGCGAGTCTCGCCGGAGAAGAAGGTGGTGGCTGGCGGCGAGTCTCGCCGGAGAAGAAGGTGGTGGCTGGCGGCGAGTCTCGCCGGAGAAGAAGGTGGTGGCTGGCGGCGACGTCTCGCCGGAGAAGAAGGTGGTGGCTGGCGGCGAAGTCTCGCCGGAGAAGAAGGTGGTGGCTGGCGGCGACAGTCTCGCCGGAGAAGAAGGTGGTGGCTGGCGGCGAAGTCTCGCCGGAGAAGAAGGTGGTGGCTGGCGGCGAGTCTCGCCGGAGAAGAAGGTGGTGGCTGGCGGCGGTCTCGCCGGAGAAGAAGGTGGTGGCTGGCGGCGACAGTCTCGCCGGAGAAGAAGGTGGTGGCTGGCGGCGGTCTCGCCGGAGAAGAAGGTGGTGGCTGGCGGCGACAGTCTCGCCGGAGAAGAAGGTGGTGGCTGGCGGCGAAGTCTCGCCGGAGAAGAAGGTGGTGGTTGGTCTCGCCGGAGAAGAAGGAAGGAGGAGGTGGTGACGGTCGCCGGAGAAGAAGGTGGTGGCTGGCGGCGACAGTCTCGCCGGAGAAGAAGGAAGAAGGAGGAAGAAGATGCTTGATCCAACGGTGGAGATTGATCCCCTTGTACTTTTTGGATTGCTTGTACTCTATTTAACCCACCCCTATATATATATATATACATATATATGTATAATATAAATATAATATATATATATAAATATATATATATATAAAGTGTATATACGTGTACAAGTAGTTTGGTTCAAGAACATGCAATACGTAGATAGTTGAAACATTTAGCAAGGATTTGAGACATTTAGTAAAGACTTTTGTTCTTAGTGAAAGCTATTTTTCTTTTAGTGTTATGCAGGAAAACCTTAATCAATTCTCTAGCTTTCAATACGTTAGTTTCATGTTCATTAATAAATTAAAATCCTTAATCTAGCTACGACACATAAATTGATCTATAATTATCTTGATAACCGATGACCCAAAAAATAAGTAAGTAAACAAAAGTAGATGTAACTGAGCATCTTTATATCTATGTAACCATTTAAAATCATATACACGAGAAACATGACTATCATAGGTCACCCGTGGCCTTCTTTGAATTTCATATTTGAACACAAGGTTATTATTTAAATTTTAAGATTTTAAATTATAACATAAAAAGAATTAAACCCGCACCATCAAGAAAGGCAGAAAGCGATCAAAATTGTAATTTTCTTATAACAAGGTACACCTTTTCTTTTACGTAAGTATTTACTCGCCACCAATCTCTTCCAACACTACAATTGAGCACTTCAAACCTCCCAACTAGCTCCGCCCCTGGCTGCAAAATAACACTAAATTAAAACAACCCGAAATTGCTCGAGAAAAGCCACAAGTATCGAAATAAAACCATGACCACTGGGAAAATCAGAAAAACTGGCCGAACGTGGATTTAACATCCGTCGTCTATTAAAAGGGAACAATAAGAAAAAATCATGTAAATTTAACCTAGCAAAAACTTATATAAGAAGTTTTATTGATTGGAATGTAACTAAGTGTTAGTATATGATCACGTAAAAATGAACGTATGTCCAGAAATGATTTAAGCCTACGGGGTCACACGTCTCGACACAAATGTATTTAATATTAATTAATATATTTAATGTATTTAATTAATATGATCACGATTTCAATTAACGAGTGGTCGTTAAAAACTAACGGTTACTAGCTAACGGCGTTAGTTAAGGAGGACTTAATTTGTAATTAGGAGATTCTAGAAGTTTCCTAATTATAATTAAAAGGGGGGCCGGTTTTTGTTAATGGTTTTAAACCATTAATTTAACTTGTTTTTCTAATACTAATCCTAGTTTGTGTCAAATACTAATCCTAGTTTGTATCAAACACGAAAAGGGTTTTTAGAGGTATTATAAAAAGGAAAAACCAAAAACCCTCTCTAACTCTTCTCCTCTTCTTTCTCCTCTATTCGGCCGAAGCTCCAAAAAGGCAAAGGGTTTCGGTTTTGTTGTTTGACAAATCAAGGAGAGAAAGCAAAGTGTTTGCGGTTCGTGATCAAGTACTAGCATACGTACATCCGCGTGTCGTGTGTGCAAACGTAGAGGGATTTACTTCAAATCCTTATAAAGTTTCTTACTTTATTTTTCTTCAAATCAAAGGTACATGTTTCTATTCTTGGTTAATTAATTAATTACATAGCGTGCTTTGTGATTTAATTTGATAATTGTTATATAACCCAACAGTGGTATCACGAGCCTACTATGTGATGATTAATTACCAAAAAGATCAAAATTTGAGGGGGGTTAGGGTTTTATATTTTTTTAGAATTTTATGTAATTCTTTTGATTATTTTATTAATTAATTTGTTTAATTGTAATAAAATAATGAAAAAAAATATATATAATTTTTTTTTTATTTTCGAAATCAGATCTGAAAAATAAAAAAAAAAAAAAATTTTACCCTAATTCCAAGTTTTGATCTTTAAGCATTATTATATGATAATTGCATGCGTTTATGATGTACCTTTTAATTATTTAATTGTTAAATAGAAGTAAAAATCATGAATTTTTCATGCAAATTTTTCATGATTATTACTTAGATATATTGATATGAAATCTTGATCATTAGGGTTAATTATGCTAGATAATTGAATAATTAATTGTGTGACAATGTGATTATGTTTTGTGAAAGTTTATGATGTACCTTTTAATTATTTAATTGTTAAATAGAAGTAAAAATCATGAATTTTTCATGCAAATTTTTCATGATTATTACTTAGATATATTGATATGAAATCTTGATCATTAGGGTTAATTATGCTAGATAATTGAATAATTAATTGTGTGACAATGTGATTATGTTTTGTGAAAGTTCCTGCTTGACACCAGTTCACTAAAAAAATCATAACTAATCAACCGTAAGGAGTTGGAAGCTGAAATCTTTACAGTAGATGCTTGACTCATAAGGCTACAACTTTTATGTTTTGTGCTAAGCCCAGTTCGGCCTTCTTCAGGGCCAGATTTGGTCGTGAAGCTGCTGGATTTTCCAGATCAGCATCTTAAATTTATGGTAGATAATTTGTTATAGAAATTTTGGCTTACGCAATCAAGGCAACTTGATGTATGTGGTCTCTTTCCATATGAAAGAGGAGCCAATCTTATACCATAGTGACCAAATTAGGTTGATTACCTTAATTGTTAAGTTGTAAATTTAGTAAGTTTAATTTTGCCTTTTTATGAAAATTGTGTGCAAAATTGTTTTTGGAAAAATAAACTTGACTAAATATATCGAAATAAGATTTTGTTTATAAAATTGGTGCCCTAAAATTAAAAGATACACCGGCTCACCCATTTGAACAAACTCTAAGAGAGGTATAAGTCGGAGTGCGCTAGCCTCCTAAAAGGGCGGGTTTTTAAATCGCGTTTATCGCATACCTTTGCCCTTGCGCTTCTTTGTGAGTTCAAATGGAGCTACCGAGCTCTTTTGTATTTAAAGGCAATAAAAATGAGTTTTATAAACACATTATGTTTAGAAGATATGCATGAATCTTCAAACATAACTTTTTGATCACACATCAAATTGATTGACCCAATAAACTTAAGTCATTTGCCATCCAACTTGAAAAGGACACTTGTGGCTGTTGTTTTACTCACTGGTACACAGTGGTGAAATGGCAGTTGCATGGCAAATCCCACTCACTGGTACACAAGTGGTGGACAAATTTGCGCGTTCTTGGTTGGATGACTTAAAGCGAGTTAAGCGGTGAGACCTTGACCCGTGGCAAAAGATGGGACAAAACATGACTACAAATCGCTTGATGAATCAAGTGTCATTTGTAGGTCTCATTCTTACTAGGAATTGCACATGTAATGCAATTACTGCTCGTCACTTACCTTTTGAGTGCAATCATTTCTAGCAGATCAACTGATGAAATGATTGTATGTCAATTGGATCCTAGCCTTAATGAAATTAATTGTTTATTTTATAAACATTGGGTAATTGATTTCTTAAGGATTTATTATCGAAAATACTGATTTTTGAACTTAATCTGTTTTGTAGATGGCAATGAATCCTTCCACAAACACCAATGCTTTTCGGCAAATGTTTGAAAGAGAAAAGCTTAATGGATCAAATTTCAATGACTGGTATCGTCAACTGAGAATTGTTCTAAGAGTTGAGGAACGCATGGATGTCATTGAAAGGCAATGGCCAACCGAACCAAGTGTTGAATCCACAGCAGCTGAAAAAGCTGAATATAGGATTCAGTACACTAGATTCAATGAAGTTTGTTGTTTGATGCTTGCGAGCATGTCTCCCGAGCTTCAAAAACAATTCGAGCTCTACACTCCATATGATATGATCACATAACTTAAATCCTTGTATGAAAAACAAGCTGGAGTGGAACTGTTCGACTTAGTCGTGGAACTCCATGACATGAAACTTGAATCTGGAAAATCGGTTAGCAGTCATGTGCTCAAGATGAAGAGCATTTTTGACAAATTGGATTCGATGGAGTACGCTTATCATAAAGAGGTAAAAGTTGGCATGATTTTCAAATCCCTTTCGAAGGAATATGAGGGTTTTGTGCAAAACTATACCATGCACTCTATGAAAAAAAGCGTCAATGAACTTCATGCTATGCTCATTGAATATGAGAAGACGATTCCAAAGAAGGCCAATGACCCAAATGTTCTTATGATAAGAGGGGGTCGGATCCAGAAAGCTAAGAAATCGCACCAAGCTAAAGGCAAGTTTGATGGTAAAGGCAAGGGTAAGCAAGCTGCTAATCCCCCCAAACCAAAGAAAACCCCTCCGGCTAAGAAAGAGCATCCGGCTAAAGACCAGACCTGTCATCATTGTAATGAAGTCGGACACTGGAAGAGGAACTGTCCCAAGTATCTTGCCGAGTTGAATGTGAAGAAGAAGCAAGCTAGCGTTGCTAGTACTTCAGGTATCTTCACCATTGAATTATTTTCCTTTACTAAGCGTAAATCATGGGTTTATGACATTGGCTGTGGAACTCATATCTGTAATGAATTACAGGCACTTAGGAAAAGGAGGAAGCTGAAGCCCGGAGCTTTGCAGCTGTTCGTGGGCAATGGTCTACCAGCACCTGTTGAAGCTATTGGAGAATATCATTTAGTTCTTCCTTCCGGTTTAATTATTGTTTTAGACAATTGTCATTATGCACCTTCTATTACTAGAGGTGTAGTTTCAGTTTCTTTGTTGAAAGACAACGGATTCATTAATGTTTTTAATGATTATGGTATTTCAGTTTCTAAAAATAATGTTCATTATTTTGATGCTATTGCTTGTGATGGTATTTATGAAATTGATATGTGTGGTTGTGATTCAAATAATTCAATGTATAATGTTAGCAAAAGAGCCAAGACTAACTTGGACTCTACTTATCTGTGGCACTGTCGTCTTGGACACATTGGCAAAAATCGCATTGAAAGACTTCAACGTGAAGGGATTTTACAATTAAATGATGAATCATTTGATAAATGCGAGTCATGTGTTTCCGGCAAAATGACAAGAAAACCTTTTCTGAATAAACCAGAAAGGGCTAAAGATCTTCTTGGACACATTGGCAAAAATCGCATTGAAAGACTTCAACGTGAAGGGATTTTACAATTAAATGATGAATCATTTGATAAATGCGAGTCATGTGTTTCCGGCAAAATGACAAGAAAACCTTTTCTGAATAAACCAGAAAGGGCTAAAGATCTTCTTGGACTCATTCATACCGATGTTTGCGGCCCATTTAGACATGTGTTAAGAAAAGGAGCTAGCTACTTCATAACTTTTACGGATGATTTCAGTCGTTATGGTTATGTTTACTTTCTTAAACATAAACATGAAGTGTTTGAAACATTCAAAGAGTTTAAAAATGAAGTAGAAAATCAACTCGGCAAAACCATCAAGATTCTTCGTTCGGATCGAGGTGGTGAATACTTAAGCCAAGAGTTTAAGGATTATCTGAAAGCGTGTGGAATTGTCCAACAGCTTACTCCTCCACACACTCCTCAACATAATGGAGTGTCAGAAAGGAGAAATCGAACCTTGCTAGACATGGTGAGATCTATGATGACCCTTACGACTCTCCCATTTTCGTTTTGGATTATGCTCTTGAGACTGCTGTACGCATTCTCAATATGGTTCCAACCAAGAAGGTTGACAAGACACCATATGAATTATGGCATGGAAATGTTCCTAATCTGTCTTACTTAAGAGTCTGGGGATGTGAGGCACTTGTGAAGCGCGATACACCTGACAAACTTGAACCCAGAACTACTAAGTGTATCTTTGTCGGATACCCTAAGGAAACGATGGGTTACGACTTCTATGATCCCATCAAAAACACTGTTCGCGTTGCTCGATACGCTGAATTCTTTGAGAAGAAATTAGCTCAAGAGAACAGTGGGAGGGTTGTAGAACTTGATGAGACTCAAGAAGAAGACGGACATGGATGGAAATATACATACCTATAAAGCTCGTCTCGTGGCGAAAGGTTATACTCAACGTTTCGGTGTTGACTATGATGAGACCTTTTCTCCAATTGCGGACATTAGAGCTATTAGGATTCTCTTAGCCATAGCTGCGTACTATGACTTTGAGATATGGCAAATGGATGTTAAGACTGCTTTCTTAAATGGTTACTTGGATGAAGAGGTCTATATGGATCAACCTGAAGGTTTTATTGATCCAAAACATCCCAACAAAGTATGCAAGCTTCAAAGGTCAATTTATGGACTAAAGCAAGCATCACGAAGTTGGAACAAGCGGTTTGATGAAGAAATCAAAAGGTTTGGTTTCGTTCAAAATCCCGATGAGCCATGTGTATATCACAAAGCTAGTGGGAGTAATGTTACTTTCCTTGTCTTGTATGTTGATGACATATTGATCATAGGAAAACACATTCCAATGTTGCAAGATGTTAAATCCCATCTTGGAAAGTGTTTTGCCATGAAAGATTTAGGAGAAGCGGCATTTATTCTTGGAATCAAGATCCACCGAGATAGATCAAAGCGATTAATTGGACTAAGTCAAAGTGCTTATATTGATAAGGTCTTGAAGCGATTCCACTTCGTAGGTCCGAAAGGACAAGACGTCCTACTGACAGATTATGTCTGATGGTAGAAGAAAACGTTTTAGGAGATCTCGATGAGCCATGTGTATATCACAAAGCTAGTGGGAGTAATGTTACTTTCCTTGTCTTGTATGTTGATGACATATTGATCATAGGAAAACACATTCCAATGTTGCAAGATGTTAAATCCCATCTTGGAAAGTGTTTTGCCATGAAAGATTTAGGAGAAGCGACATTTATTCTTGGAATCAAGATCCACCGAGATAGATCAAAGCGATTAATTGGACTAAGTCAAAGTGCTTATATTGATAAGGTCTTGAAGCGATTCCACTTCGTAGGTCCGAAAGGACAAGACGTCCTACTGACAGATTATGTCTGATGGTAGAAGAAAACGTTTTAGGAGATCTCGATGAGCCATGTGTATATCACAAAGCTAGTGGGAGTAATGTTACTTTCCTTGTCTTGTATGTTGATGACATATTGATCATAGGAAAACACATTCCAATGTTGCAAGATGTTAAATCCCATCTTGGAAAGTGTTTTGCCATGAAAGATTTAGGAGAAGCGACATTTATTCTTGGAATCAAGATCCACCGAGATAGATCAAAGCGATTAATTGGACTAAGTCAAAGTGCTTATATTGATAAGTGAAGCGATTCCACTTCGTAGGTCCGAAAGGACAAGACGTCCTACTGACAGATTATGTCTGATGGTAGAAGAAAACGTTTTAGGAGATCTCGATGAGCCATGTGTATATCACAAAGCTAGTGGGAGTAATGTTACTTTCCTTGTCTTGTATGTTGATGACATATTGATCATAGGAAAACACATTCCAATGTTGCAAGATGTTAAATCCCATCTTGGAAAGTGTTTTGCCATGAAAGATTTAGGAGAAGCGGCATTTATTCTTGGAATCAAGATCCACCGAGATAGATCAAAGCGATTAATTGGACTAAGTCAAAGTACTTATATTGATAAGGTCTTGAAGCGATTCAAGATGGAGAATTCTAAGCGTGGGTTTACACCTATGCAAGAAGGACTTAGTTTATCTGTCAAACAGGGTGCTACTACACCTAATGAGGTGGAGCGTATGCGAAGAGTCCCTTATGCTTCGGTTGTGGGATCTATTATGTATGCGGTTAGATGCACTAGACCCGATGTGGCGTTCGCGCAAAACATCGTAAGCCGATATCAACAGAATCCAGGTGAAAGTCACTGGACTGTTGTTAAGAGCATTCTGAAGTACCTACGGGCTACTAAAGATATGTTTTTGGTGTATGGAGGAAATCCAGATTTAGAGCTCAAAGTGACCGGATACTGTGATGCTGGATTTCAAACTGATAAAGATGACACGAAGTCTCAGTCAGGATTCGTCTTCGTTCTTAACGGAGGTGCTGTGGATTGGAAAAGCAAGAAGCAAACTACAGTTGCCATGTCTGCAACAGAGTCTGAGTACATTGCCGCCTCAGAAGCTGCAATGGAAGCAGTTTGGATAAGGAAGTTCATTAGCGGGCTTGACGTGATCCCCTCAAGTGACTTACCCACTGATATGTACTGTGATAATACTGGTGCATTAATCATTGCCAACGAACCCGGAGTTCAGAAAGGTGCCAGACATTATGCTAGACGATATCACTATGTTCGTGAGCAGATCGAACTAGGTGAAATCAAATTACTCAAAGTTCACACAGATTTTAACTTAGCTGATCCTTTCACAAAAGCTTTGTCTAGGCCCAAGCTTGAAAGGCATGTCGAGGGCATAGGACTTAAATTAGCTAGTTATTTCATGTAAATCTGTTGTTTCGGTATTTGGATAAGGGATGTTAAACAATTTATATTTTCTGTAATGAAATAAAGTACTTGATATGTTTGATTTCATTTAATATTAATTGTATCCTATATTTGCATGTTTAATCCTTGAATATTTTAATAAATATTCTAAATTGTCTATTGTCGATTAATTATATGGGAATATAATTAAATTAAGACAAATCTGAGCGATTGGTTATATTCTTGGAATATATAATGGATGGTCCCACCAAACTCACATGATATCCATAGTTGATGCATATCGGACTACCCCACTAACGAATTTATTACTTTATGGATCGGTGTTATTAAGTAAAAATTCGTAAATGGTTACTTTATTGATCCTTTGACTTGAGATACAAGCAGGTCAGCATGTATGGATTGCACTTACTTGATATAGTTCTAACTCTCCTGAATAAGGGAGTACATAAAGGGCTATTTTCAGAAAGTGTATTGAAGTATGATGACTGACACGTGTAGTCAATACAGGATTTGTTCCTCCAACTGATAGTTGGAGAATGATACCACTGGGCCCCTCATTAGGACTAATTAAGATGTTTGCATGGCCGTGCCCAAATAAATCCAGATGGTTCTTGATTATATTTGGTAATCATTAATTAGTTATGGAATGAGAAACAGAATCGTTAAATCATGAAATGACATTGATCCATATTCATGTTTAACACGGTATCTGAACAAAGGGATGAATAAATGCCTTAACCATTTAAATATACTTTAAGAAACTATACTTAAATATTTCTGGGAGCATTGGCGTGTTGCTAGACGCTAACCAATGTTATTACCTTCATTTGTTACGAGCTCAAGTGAGAGCTGTTAGTATATGATCACGTAAAAATGAACGTATGTCCAGAAATGATTTAAGCCTACGGGGTCACACGTCTCGACACAAATGTATTTAATATTAATTAATATATTTAATGTATTTAATTAATATGATATGTTTGGTTTCATTTAATATTAATTGTATCCTATATTTGCATGTTTAATCCTTGAATATTTTAATAAATATTCTAAATTGTCATTGTCGATTAATTATATGGGAATATAATTAAATTAAGACAAATCTGAGCGATTGGTTATATTCTTGGAATATATAATGGATGGTCCCACCAAACTCACATGATATCCATAGTTGATGCATATCGGACTACCCCACTAACGAATTTATTACTTTATGGATCGGTGTTATTAAGTAAAAATTCGTAAATGGTTACTTTATTGATCCTTTGACTTGAGATACAAGCAGGTCAGCATGTATGGATTGCACTTACTTGATATAGTTCTAACTCTCCTGAATAAGGGAGTACATAAAGGGCTATTTTCAGAAAGTGTATTGAAGTATGATGACTGACACGTGTAGTCAATACAGGATTTGTTCCTCCAACTGATAGTTGGAGAATGATACCACTGGGCCCCTCATTAGGACTAATTAAGATGTTTGCATGGCCGTGCCCAAATAAATCCAGATGGTTCTTGATTATATTTGGTAATCATTAATTAGTTATGGAATGAGAAACAGAATCGTTAAATCATGAAATGACATTGATCCATATTCATGTTTAACACGGTATCTGAACAAAGGGATGAATAAATGCCTTAACCATTTAAATATACTTTAAGAAACTATACTTAAATATTTCTGGGAGCATTGGCGTGTTGCTAGACGCTAACCAATGTTATTACCTTCATTTGTTACGAGCTCAAGTGAGAGCTGTTAGTATATGATCACGTAAAAATGAACGTATGTCCAGAAATGATTTAAGCCTACGGGGTCACACGTCTCGACACAAATGTATTTAATATTAATTAATATATTTAATGTATTTAATTAATATGATCACGATTTCAATTAACGAGTGGTCGTTAAAAACTAACGGTTACTAGCTAACGGCGTTAGTTAAGGAGGACTTAATTTGTAATTAGGAGATTCTAGAAGTTTCCTAATTATAATTAAAAGGGGGGCCGGTTTTTGTTAATGGTTTTAAACCATTAACTTTAACTTGTTTTTCTAATACTAATCCTAGTTTGTGTCAAATACTAATCCTAGTTTGTATCAAACACGAAAAGGGTTTTTAGAGGTATTATAAAAAGGAAAAACCAAAAACCCTCTCTAACTCTTCTCCTCTTCTTTCTCCTCTATTCGGCCGAAGCTCCAAAAAGGCAAAGGGTTTCGGTTTTGTTGTTTGACAAATCAAGGAGAGAAAGCAAAGTGTTTGCGGTTCGTGATCAAGTACTAGCATACGTACATCCGCGTGTCGTGTGTGCAAACGTAGAGGGATTTACTTCAAATCCTTATAAAGTTTCTTACTTTATTTTTCTTCAAATCAAAGGTACATGTTTCTATTCTTGGTTAATTAATTAATTACATAGATTAATTTTCCGCTGCGTGCTTTGTGATTTAATTTGATAATTGTTATATAACCCTACAGTAGTACCCTCTAGCAGTGTAGCCCCCTAGTAGCCCCTCTCCTAATTAGAAGCTATTATTCGGCATGCTAATAAGATACAATAGGAAACGTAATTATGGGAGGTTAACCAAAAGAAGACAACATTTTGATAATTTAATATAATCAAGTAGCCAATTGATTGTAATTTGATAGTGTGTTGTGTGTATATATGCAATTGTAAACCTACACATATTAGCAAACCTAGCTTGAATTTTCCATAAGATAAGAAAGTTTTTGGACAAAATTAAAGATCGACCAACTGTAGTCTGTAAGGGATGTTATAGTCTACTTTAAACAACCCAATATATATAAGACTACAAAACATTTCGTCCAATTAAGGAATTAACGGCTTTAACTAACTCAATGGTTTGTTTATACTTCATATGCGTGGGTGCGATTTTTCTATTTGGTTTTTCCAGCAACATGCCTATCCTTGCTTTGGCCTTAGTTGCAGGACCAATGAATAAGGCTAAGACTCATAACTAGATCTTTGGATGCTAACCAGCACCAAATGATTCAGTGGCAAAAGTCTGTTTCCTTAAGTGGTTTCAGGTTTCAGTCCTATCGTACACATTTGAGATGCTCATACGTATTTAATTTCCCCTTATGGTGGGGCCTAGGTGAGTTTTCACCTCTATATCTCTAGATGATAGAGGTTTCTTATTAAGAATTTAAAATGAAGCTTTATTCTGCGACTGCAAGGGGGCTTTCTAGTGAACCCAGTTAAAACAATGTATGTCAGTCTCGCTTCATTTGCGAGTAATTCATACCTTTTAGAAAGAAAAATCTTAAGGTGCTAAAACATTAACGGTATAGATTCTATGGAGTGACAAATAGTAACAAAATATTCTTTGATTGTTTTACAATATGAATTTCTTTATGGATGGAACAACTTTTAACCTCTTTGGTGTTTTTAGGAAATTCTTTCAAAATTGTTGGAGTTCCAAAGTTAGTTCTTGATTTTCAAACTTCGATAATCTTCCTAGTTTTCCAAATATTTTGAGAGAATTTTCTGAAAACGTACACCAAAGAGGGTGAAATTTGTCCGATCCTATTCGTACAAAATATATTACAACATAAAATTGAGGAGGTTTTTCCCACTTGAATTGGTTACCGAGAGAGGTGAGATTCAAACCCAAACCTTTTTGCAAGGATATGAGAACCACCGATGTGTTTGAAAATAAGGTATTAGGTACGACCAGATAACCCTTTGAATGGTTTATTATAGTACTACTTTCGCGATAAAATTTTTGGCATATATTGTCTGTGGTTTTATGAAATGTTTATTCGGGATAAGACAATTAAATTTAGTGTCAAGAACAAAGAATATATGCATGGAAATTCATAAATTTACTTGTGAGACAAGAACTATATGTGTAGAGACATCTTTTGGTCGTAAAAGGTTACACTTTTTAGGAGATAAGATGTACATAAATCGTCACACATTTTGACGAAATGCAACCATAAGTATTGCCATATCGGTTATACCGTTTCACAAAGAATTGTGTCTTTAATTTTTTTTTTTTTTTAATTTAATGATTCTAGATAGCATAAATAAACGTGAACATACATTTAATAAGCTAGTAGAACTATTCATGAAGTCTTGTGTTCAAGGGTGGACATAGGAAGTTCTTTTATGAAGGTTTGGCTTGACAGGTTAAGTCGTCTGAGGGGGCAAGATTTACTCTTATTAATTGTTGTACATTCGGACGGATTAGTAGAGGGTTTTCCCCCCATCGGGTATATTTGAAATAGACATTTTTATTTCGAGGGAGCTCTCTAGTGACGACCCGGTAAATACAACGTATATTAGGTCTCCCACTATCGAATCTCGACACGAAGTTTACAGTGAAATTTACCTTTTAAAAAAAGTAACCTACTGCAAGTGTGCAATTATAGAAATGTAAATTTATTAGTCAAGGGTAAACAAAAGTCCTTTTACATTAATTTTTTAGTTACATTTGTTATTATTCAACACTTGGTATCCATGCTACCAAGTGTGGCTCACCTTCCTCCAATATTTATACAAACCTCAAGAAATTAACCATCACCATTCATTCATTGATTGATTCATTCGGTCTCTCTCACCCACACAATTACATATTTGAGGAGATAAGGTGTAGAGAAACTTAAAAAAACATATCAATGGCAGGAATTGGTGTTTTTGAAGATATAATTGAAGGAGAAGTGTTCAAATACTATACAGATGGTGAATGGAAGAAATCTTCTTCTGGCAAATCTGTTGCCATTATCAACCCCACTACTAGAACCACTCAATACAAGGTTCAAGGTACATTGTATATAATTTATCAAACTATATTATATATGTACCTATATTATTTTTTGACCATATTAAGCCCACTTCATACTATCAAAGTCTAGCTAATTTGATGAACTTTACTAGTCAATGACTCGAAATTCCGATCGTTGGTTATGAATTACCGGGCATGCACTTGAAATTTTGAATGATCATTTTAGTTTAGTAAAAATGATGCCAAGGCAACAAGATCAAGAGAGTTAAAGTAGCTTACTGATGCATATATTCCATACATAACTTTGAATGCACTTTTCTACAATAAAATATGACTAATAACCTTATAGTAGTCATAAGATCACCTCACATAAAGCCAGTAAATGACTATTTGTGCTAGTGCCTCTTTATATTTTTAAGTTATCACTTATCACTTATCAGAGATGTCAAGAGTCAAGAAAATAAGTACAAGCAAATCATTGAAATATTGTTCACCAAAAATAAGTGTAACCAATTTGTACGAGTAATAACCTTTACTCCACTTTTTTTAGTCATATACCATCAAATTTGATTTAAGACGTTATACTGTATTATACTATTATGAAACATATTAGAAAATATATTGTAAAAAAAAAATTTTAAAATGAATGTGTACAAATAACTTAATGATTTGGTGGTTGAAAATCTCATTCAAGGTTTTTCTTATTTTAAGAATAATTACAAGCTAAAATTTACTAAACATATGTTAGAAATTCTTACAAGATACATGAAATAGAATTAAAATAGACTATGAAGTCAATTTAATTGTAAGGAAACATGACAGTTGGGTTAGTTGCAGAGGTATATCCTGATTCTCTTATCTGAAATTTTATATTCTATTTGTACGGTATGCAGTTTATGTTGTACTATACTTTTGTATTTTTGGTACCTTTGGGGCCTGGGACCATTTTAATAATTGCATCTCACAGTTTTTACAAACATCCCATGCAATTTTAAAGATAAGAGCCCATTAACACATTGGTTTGTACCGATATAGCCCATTAAAATTTCTTGTTTTTTTGAATGGCAGCCCATCAAGATAAATGTAAGGTATACTTTCAAGTTTCAATAAATTTTGGGAAACTAATAATGCTAATAAAAGGTTGAAGCGAATAAGAGATTATTGTTCCATTCTCGAGTTTTTATTAAATGAAAAGAGAAGAGAAGATTGGATAAGAGAAGAAAGGATAAAAAGTTATATTAAAAAAAATGCATTCTTGAGTTTTATTATTAAAAGAAAGGAAAGTGAATAAAATAATTTGAATGTATTCTTGAGTTAGAGGGGGTGAAAAGAAAAGATAAAAATATGTAATTTTACATTTATACCCTTATAGTTATTAAAACCCATGTATATCTTTAAAGTGTATATTAAACTTTTCCATACAAATCCTTCCAAATCTAGCCAAAAATGGAGAGAAATAATTTGGCTCCAAAACCCCTCTTTTTTTCCTTTCCATTACTTTCCTTTCTTTTAGTAAAAAACTCAAGAATGCAAAAACATAAGTTTTCTTATCCATTCTTTTCTTATCCCTTAAAAAGAAAACTCGAGAATGCACACTATATGTGTGAGTTCAAATAGCTAAAAAGTTGAAGGGTTTTGATCATTTGAAAACTAAAATTTTCGTGAAAACTAGATAACTGGCCAAAATACACTGTGATCTGAATTTAACACAATGTGTTTTTATTTTTATTTTTTTAGAAAACACATTGTGTTAAGTTCATATCACGGTGTGTTTGAACAATTTTCTGATTTTCACGCGCTATCAAAAACACACTGTGATTTAAAACTTAACACAATGTGTTTTTAGATTACACAATAAAAACACATTGTGTTTTTAGAAAACACAATTAAAACACATTGTGTTAGATTCAGATCACATTGTGTTTTGGTCAGTTTTCTAGTTTTCACATAAATTTTAGTTTTCAAATGAATATTTCACAAAGGTTGAAATAAAAATTTGCTTTATAAATTTATCTTAATATGACATAACTTAAGTTCTACTAGAAGCATATATGTTAGTCTCTAAAATTTTCAGAAAAACAACTAAATAAATCTCTCCAATTTACTAGCATGTACACAAGAAGAGGTGAACAAGGTGATGGAATCAGCAAAAATCGCTCAAAAGCATTGGGCAAAAACACCACTTTGGAAGCGAGCCGAGCTTCTTCACAAGGCCGCCGCTATTCTGAAAGAGCATAAGGCTCCCATTGCCCAGTGCCTGGTTAACGAGATTGCAAAACCCGCAAAGGATTCTGTCACTGAGGTAGCACATTGTAAAATCACTTACAAAAACATATTACTCAGTAATGTATAATGAAAAATAAAAAAAATATATATTATTTTTCATATATCAAATGCAACTTTGGACCAAGAAATGGTCACTTTTTGAGAAATAAACATATTATGATTTAAATTTCTCCTTGTACTAAAAGTTGTAAAATTTTATAAAGGTCGTTCGATCAGGGGATCTCATATCATATTGTGCCGAGGAAGGGGTTAGGATTCTAGGAGAAGGCAAGTTCTTGGTTTCTGATAGTTTTCCAGGCAATGAGAGGACTAAGTACTGCCTCACTTCAAAGGTACATATTACATTTTTTACAGAAAGTTTTCATACCGATCGCAGGAAACTCACTAGTCCTCAAGCCCAACTTGGAAGAGGACTATAAAAAAACGGGAAATTGGTTTCGGATTTTGATCAGTTTCTTTTAACAATTACAGATTCCGCTTGGAGTTGTCTTGGCCATACCACCCTTCAACTACCCAGTCAACCTCGCCGTTTCCAAAATTGGTCCAGCACTTATTGCAGGAAACTCACTAGTCCTCAAGCCCCCAACTCAGGTGATTTAGGAGTCAAGTGTCATGACTCTGTGTTGGGTTATATAACAAATTATCAAATTAAATCACAAAGTACGCAGCGGAAGATTTAAACTATGCAACTAATTAATTAACCAAGGAAGAAAACATGTACCTTTAATTGTAGATGATAAAGTAAGAAACTTTATAATAAGGTTTAAAATAAAACCTCTCTACGATCGCACACACGACACGTCGAACAATATCCGGAGATTGCTAGATCTTGAATCACCAAAAGCCAAACTCCTAGTTTGCTTTAGTCATTTACATCCGTCAAACAAATCGAAGACACAAAACCTTAGTTGACAACAACCAAAATAAAACCTTACAATTAATGCAAGGTTATAGTTAATTGATATATGTCTACGGATGGAACAATAGTGAACATTGTGATTTCATTGTTTTGTTGTTTTTGTTCGATCGAGAGAGAACCGAAGATAATATATGGAGTTATATTTGTTAGGGTTTTTATTATTAGGATATATATATGGTATAAATATATCCCTAATAACTTAACCTTCAAGCTAACATCTTTTAACTTGAACTAGGGTTTAATTAATAATTACATTAATTATTAATCAATATTTAATAACTAATAATTCATATTTATTAATTAATAAATAATTCTAATTAACGTATCTAGTTAATAATGTCCAATTATCATTTCTCTCAATTTGGTGATTATAAATATGTAGATACAATACATACATATTACCGGATATCTAAGTGTCAACGCGTGTGACCCCGTAGGCTTAAATACTTTCCGGACATACGTTCATTTTTACGTGATCATATACTAACAGCTCCCACTTGAGCTCGTAACAAATGAAGGTAACAACATTGGTTAGCGTCTAGCAACACGCCAATGCTCCCAGAAATATTCAAGTATAGTTTCTTAAAGTATATTTAAATGGTTGAGGCATTTATTATCCCTTTGTTCAGATACCGTGTCAAACATGAATATGGATCAATGTCATTTCATAATTTAACGATTCTGTTTCTCATTCCATAACTAATTAATGATTACCAAATATAATCGAGAACCATCTGGATTTATTTGGGCACGGCCATGCAAACATCTTAATTAGTCCTAATGAGGGCACCAATGGTATCATTCTGCAACTATTAGTTGGAGGAACAAATCCTGTATTGACTACACGTGTCAGTCATCATACTTCACTACACTTTCTGAAAATAGCCCTTTATTTACTCCCTTATTCAGGAGAGTTAGAACTATATCAAGTAAGTGCAATCCATACATGCTGACCTGCTTGTATCTCAAGTCAAAGGATCAATAAAGTAACCATTTACGAGTTTTTACTTAATGACGCCGATCCATAAAGTAATAATTCGTTTGTGGGGTAGTCCGATATGCATCAACTATGGATATCATGTGAGTTTGGTGGGACCATCCATTATATATTCCAAGAATATAACCAATCGCTCAGATTTGTCTTAGTTTAATTATATTCCCATATAATTAATCGACAATGGACAATTTAGAATATTTAATAAAATATTCAAGGATTAAACATGCAAATATAGGATACAATTAATATTAAATGAAATCAAACATATCAAGTACTTTATTTCATTATGAAAAATATAAATTGTTTAACATCCCTTATCCAAATAACGAAACAACAGATTTACATGAAATAACTAGCTAATTTAAGTCCTATGCCCTCGGCATGCCTTTCAAGCTTGGGCCTAGACAAAGCTTTTGTGAAAGGATCAGCTAAGTTAAAATCTGTGTGAACTTTGAGTAATTTGATCTCCCCTAGTTCGATTTGCTCACGAACATAGTGATATCGTCTAGCATAATGTCTGGCACCTTTCTGAACTCCAGGTTCGTTGGCAATGATTAATGCACCAGTATTATCACAGTACATATCAGTGGGTAAGTCACTTGAGGGGATCACGTCAAGCCCGCTAATGAACTTCCTTATCCAGACTGCTTCCATTGCGGCTTCTGAGGCGGCAATGTACTCAGACTCTGTTGTAGACACGGCAACTGTAGTTTGCTTCATGCTTTTCCAATCCACAGCACCTCCGTTAAGAACGAAGACGAATCCTGACTGAGACTTCATGTCATCTCTATTAGTTTGAAATCCAGCATCACAGTATCCGGTCACTTTGAGCTCTAAATCTGGATTTCCTCCATACACCAAAAACATATCTTTAGTAGCCCGTAGGTACTTCAGAATGTTCTTAACAGCAGTCCAGTGACTTTCACCTGGATTCTGTTGATATCGGCTAACGATGTTTTGCGCGAACGCCACATCGGGTCTAGTGCATCTAACCGCATACATAATAGATCCCACAGCCGAAGAATAAGGAACTCTTTGCATACGCTCCACCTCATTAGGTGTAGTAGCACCCTGTTTGACAGATAAACTAAGTCCTTCTTGCATAGGTGTAAACCCACGCTTAGAATTCTCCATCTTGAATCGCTTCAAGACCTTATCAATATAAGCACTTTGACTTAGTCCAATTAATCGCTTTGATCTATCTCGGTGGATCTTGATTCCAAGAATAAATGCCGCTTCTCCTAAATCTTTCATGGCAAAACACTTTCCAAGATGGGATTTAACATCTTGCAACATTGGAATGTGTTTTCCTATGATCAATATGTCATCAACATACAAGACAAGGAAAGTAACATTACTCCCACTAGCTTTGCGATATACACATGGCTCATCGGGATTTTGAATGAAACCAAACTTTTTGATTTCTTCATCAAACCGCTTGTTCCAACTTCTTGATGCTTGCTTTAGTCCATAAATGGACCTTTGAAGCTTGCATACTTTTTTGGGATGTTTTGGATCAATAAAACCTTTAGGTTGATCCATATAGACTTCTTCATCCAAGTAACCATTTAAGAAGGCAGTCTTAACATCCAATTGCCATATCTCAAAGTCATAGTACGCAGCTATGGCTAAGAGAATCCTAATAGCTCTAATGTCCGCAACTGGAGAAAAGGTCTCATCATAGTCAACACCGAAACGTTGAGTATAACCTTTCGCCACGAGACGAGCTTTATAGATGTGTACATTTCCATCCATGTCCGTCTTCTTCTTGAAGATCCACTTACACCCAACAGTTTGAGCATTTGGTGGAAGATCAACCAAGCTCCAGACTTGATTGTCTTTCATGGATTTCATTTCCACCTTCGTAGCTTCAAGCCATTTTTCAGATTCCGGATCTGATAATGCAGCTTTGAAATTCGGAGGCTCATCGAGATCTCCTAAAACGTTTCTTCTACCATCAGACATAATCTGTTAGTAGGACGTCTTGTCCTTTCGGACCTACGAAGTGGAATCGCTTCATCATCATCGACTTGAGGTTCATCACTTTGAACATTTTCCCCCCCAAGTTGATGATTGCTAGGAGCTTCAGAAGGTGACACATCTTCCTCTTGAGTCTCATCAAGTTCTATAACCCTCCCACTGTTCTCTGGAACTAATTTCTTTTCAAAGAATTCAGCATATCGAGCAACGCGAACAGTGTTTTTGACGGGATCATAGAAGTCGTAACCCATCGTTTCCTTAGGGTATCCGACAAAGATGCACTTAGTTGTTCTGGGTTCAAGTTTGTCAGGCGTATCGCGCTTCACAAGTGCCTCACATCCCCAGACTCTTAAGTAAGACAGATTATGAACATTTCCATGCCATAATTCATATGGTGTCTTGTCAACCTTCTTGGTTGGAACCATATTGAGAATGCGTACAGCAGTCTCAAGAGCATAATCCCAAAACGAAAATGGGAGAGTCGTAAGGGTCATCATAGATCTCACCATGTCTAGCAAGGTTCGATTTCTCCTTTCTGACACTCCATTATGTTGAGGAGTGTATGGAGGAGTAAGCTGTTGGACAATTCTACACGCTTTCAGATAATCCTTAAACTCTTGGCTTAAGTATTCACCACCTCGATCCGAACGAAGAATCTTGATGGTTTTGCCGAGTTGATTTTCTACTTCATTTTTAAACTCTTTGAATGTTTCAAACACTTCATGTTTATGTTTAAGCAAGTAAACATAACCATAACGACTGAAATCATCCGTAAAAGTTATGAAGTAGCTAGCTCCTTTTCTTGACACATGTCTAAATGGGCCGCAAACATCGGTATGAATGAGTCCAAGAAGATCTTTAGCCCTCTCTGGTTTATTCAGAAAAGGTTTTCTTGTCATTTTTCCGGAAACACATGACTCGCATTTATCAAATGATTCATCATTTAATTGTAAAATCCCTTCACGTTGAAGTCTTTCAATGCGATTTTTGCCAATGTGTCCAAGACGACAGTGCCACAGATAAGTAGAGTCCAAGTTAGTCTTGGCTCTTTTGCTAACATTATACATTGAATTATTTGAATCACAACTACGCATATCAATTTCATAAATATCATCACAAGCAATAGCATCAAAATAATGAACATTATTTTTAGAAACTGAAATACCATCATTATTAAAAACATTAATAAATCCGTTGTCTTTCATCAAAGAAACTGAAACTACACCTCTAGTAATAGATGGTGCATAATGACAATTGTCTAAAACAATAATTAAACCGGAAGGAAGAACTAAATGATATTCTCCAATAGCTTCAACAGGTGCTGGTAGACCATTGCCCACGAACAGCTGCAAAGCTCCGGGCTTCAGCTTCCTCCTTTTCCTAAGTGCCTGTAATTCATTACAGATATGAGTTCCACAGCCAGTGTCATAAACCCATGATTTACGCTTAGTAAAGGAAAATAATTCAATAGTGAAGATACCTGAAGTACTAGCAACGCTAGCTTTCTTCTTCTTCACATTCAACTCGGCAAGATACTTGGGACAGTTCCTCTTCCAGTGCCCGACTTCATTACAATGATGACAGGTCTGGTCTTTAGCCGGATGCTCTTTCTTAGCCGGAGGGGTTTTCTTTGGTTTGGGAGCACAAGCAGCTTGCTTACCCTTGCCTATACCATCAAACTTGCCTTTAGCTTGGTGCGATTTCTTAGCTTTCTGAATCCGACCCCCTCTTATCATAAGAACATTTGGGTCATTAGCCTTCTTTGGAATCGTCTTCTCATATTCAATGAGCATAGCATGAAGTTCATTGACGCTTTTTTCATAGAGTGCATGGTATAGTTTTGCACAAAACCCTCATATTTCTTCGTAAGGGATTTGAGAATCATGCCAACTTTTACCTCTTTATGATAAGCGTACTCCATCGAATCCAATTTGTCAAAAATGCTCTTCATCTTGAGCACATGACTGCTAACCGATTTTCCAGATTCAAGTTTCATGTCATGGAGTTCCACGACTAAGTCGAACAGTTCCACTCCAGCTTGTTTTTCATACAAGGATTTAAGTTCTGTGATCATATCATATGGAGTGTAGAGCTCGAATTGTTTTTGAAGCTCGGGAGACATGCTCGCAAGCATCAAACAACAAACTTCATTGAATCTAGTGTACTGAATCCTATATTCAGCTTTTTCAGCTGCTGTGGATTCAGCACTTGGTTCGGTTGGCCATTGCCTTTCAATGACATCCATGCGTTCCTCAACTCTTAGAACAATTCTCAGTTGACGATACCAGTCATTGAAATTTGATCCATTAAGCTTTTCTCTTTCAAACATTTGCCGAAAAGCATTGGTGTTTGTGGAAGGATTCATTGCCATCTACAAAACAGATTAAGTTCAAAAATCAGTATTTTCGATAATAAATCCTTAGGAAATCAATTACCCAATGTTTATCAAATAAACAATTAATTTCATTAAGGCTAGGATCCAATTGACATACAATCATTTCATCAGTTGATCTGCTAGAAATGACTGTACTCAAAAGGTAAGTGACGAGCAGTAATTGCATTACATGTGCAATTCCTAGTAAGAATGGGACCTACAAATTACACTTGATTCATCAAGTGATTTGTAGTCATGTTTTGTCCCATCTTTTGCCACGGGTCAAGGTCTCACCGCTTAACTCGCTTTAAGTCGTCCAACCAAAAACACGCAAATTTGTCCACCACTGTGTACCAGTGAGTGGGATTTGCCATGCAACTGCCATTTCACCACTGTGTACCAGTGAGTAAAACAACAGCCACAAGTGTCCTTTTCAAGTTGGATGGCAAATGACTTAAGTTTATTGGGTCAATCAATTTGATGTGTGATCAAAAAGTTATGTTTGAAGATTCATGCATATCTTCTAAACATAATATGTTTATAAAACTCATTTTTATTGCCTTTAAATACAAAAGAGTTCGGTAGCTCCATTTGAACGCACAAAGAAGCGCAAGGGCAAAGGTTTGCGATGAACGCAATTAAAAACCCGCCCTTTTAGGAGGCTAACGCACTCCGGCTTATACCTCTCTTAGAGTTTGTTCAAATGGGTGAGCCGGTGTATCTCTTGATTTTTAGGGCACAAATTTTATAAACAAAATCTTATTTCGATAGTTATTAGTCAAGTTTATTTTTCCAAAAACAATTTTGCACACAATTTTCATAAAAGGCAAAATTATACTTACTAAATTAACAACTTAACAATTAAGGTAATCAACCTAATTTTTGTCACTATGGTATAAGATTGGCTCCTCTTTCATATGGAAAGAGACCACATGCATCAAGTTGCCTTGATTGCGTAAGCCAAAATTTTATAACAGATTTATCTACCATAAATAACAAGATGCTGATCTGGAAAATCCAGTAGATTCACGACCAAATCTGGCACTGAAGAAGGCCGAACTGGGCTTAGCACAAAACACAAAAGTTGTATCCCTATGAGTCAAGCACCTACTGTAAAGAATTCGGCTTCCAACTCCTTACGGTTGATAAGTTATGATGTTTTTAGTGAACTGGTGTCAAACAGGAACTTTCACAATACATAATCACATTGTCACACAATTAGTTATTCAATTATCTAGCATAATTAAACCTAATGATCAAGATTTCATATCAATATATCTAAGTAATAATCATGAAAAATTTTCATGAAAAATTCATGATTTTTACTTCTATTTAACAATTAAATAATTAAAAGTACACCATAAACGCATGCAATTATCACATAATAATGCTTAAAGATCAAAACTTGGAATTAGGGTTTTAAAAAAAACTTTTTTTTTTATTTAGATCTGATTTCGAAACATATATGAATAAATAAAATTAATTTTGTTTCCATTTAATTTAATATTAACCATTATAAAATAACAAAAATTAATCTAAAATTTATATATAAATTTCGATCCTCATGAACCCTAACCCCCTTCAAATTTTGATCTTTTTGGTAATTAATCATCACATAGTAGGCTCGTGATACCACTGTTGGGTTATATAACAAATTATCAAATTAAATCACAAAGCACGCAGCGGAAGATTTAAACTATGCAACTAATTAATTAACCAAGGAAGAAAACATGTACCTTTAATTGTAGATGATAAAGTAAGAAACTTTATAATAAGGTTCAAAATAAAACCTTACAATTAATGCAAGGTTATAGTTAATTGATATATGTCTACGGATGGAACAATAGTGAACATTGTGATTTCATTGTTTTGTTGTTTTTGTTCGATCGAGAGAGAACCGAAGATAATATATGGAGTTATATTTGTTAGGGTTTTTATTATTAGGATATATATATGGTATAAATATATCCCTAATAACTTAACCTTCAAGCTAACATCTTTTAACTTGAACTAGGGTTTAATTAATAATTACATTAATTATTAATCAATATTTAATAACTAATAATTCATATTTATTAATTAATAAATAATTCTAATTAACGTATCTAGTTAATAATGTCCAATTATCATTTCTCTCAATTTGGTGATTATAAATATGTAGATACAATACATACATATTACCGGATATCTAAGTGTCAACGCGTGTGACCCCGTAGGCTTAAATACTTTCCGGACATACGTTCATTTTTACGTGATCATATACTAACACTCTTTTGTTTAAAAGTAGTTTTTTTTTCTGTTTTGTTTTATGAAGACTTTTTTGGAATCTGCTTTTCAGGGTGCAGTGTCCTGCCTCCATATGGTGCACTGCTTTCACTTGGCAGGCTTTCCTAAAGGCCTAATCAGTTGTGTGACTGGAAAAGGATCAGAGATTGGTGATTTTCTAACAATGCATCCCGGAGTTAATTGTATCAGGTACTTGTAGTCGATTATTGCATAAGATATCAAAAACATACATTGACATACATGGAAGTCAGGGTATGCACATTTATGCCATTTCATTTTGCGAGTCTTACATGGGATGTTCATTTGTAATTCTTGAAATATTTGTGTATTCCTTTCCAGTTTCACAGGCGGTGACACTGGAGTCGCGATCTCCAAAAAAGCTGGAATGGTGCCACTTCAGATGGAACTCGGAGGAAAAGACGCTTGTATAGTGCTAGAAGATGCTGATCTTGATTTAGTAGCAGCAAATATCATCAAAGGAGGTTTTTCTTACAGGTAACTCTTGCTAGAATCATTTAATACTGCAGAGACTATTTTCAACGGACAATTTTCATTTCTGAAAGTTTGTTGCATTTGTATATAAATTGAAATAATGTAAACCCATGGATATGTACAGTGGTCAGAGATGCACTGCTATTAAGGTTGTGTTGGTGATGGAATCAGTCGCAGATGCACTAGTCGAGAAAGTAAACGCTAAAGTGGCGAAACTAAAAGTGGGCCCACCCGAGGAAGATTGTGACATCACCCCTGTTGTATCAGAGTCATCAGCTAATTTCATTGAAGGGTTGGCTAAGGATGCACAAACAAAAGGGGCAACCTTTTGCCAAGAATATAAGAGGGAAGGCAACCTCATTTGGCCATTGTTGCTTGATAATGTTCGACCTGACATGAGAATCGCGTGGGAAGAGCCTTTTGGGCCCATTGTGCCCGTTATTAGGATCAACTCCATCGAAGAAGGGATCCATCATTGCAATGCCAGCAATTTCGGCCTTCAGGTATACACCTAAAGTAGTATAGTCATGCATTTTTTTTGCTTATTTGACTTAATAATTAAGAACATAATATATTATAATTAAGAACATAATATATTAAGTCAAATTTCATGTTTTTTTTTACTTAATAAACAAAAATAACCGTCAGTTACTTTTTTATTACTTAATACATATGTACATTATTTATGCATTCAGTCACTTAATATACTCAGCACTTAATAACTAAAAAAATAAACGGGCCTTACACAACTAACACGTGAGGAACTTTTAACCATGGACAGGGATGTGTCTTTACCAAGGACATCAACAAAGCTATTTTGATCAGTGACGCAATGGAGACAGGAACAGTTCAGATTAACTCGGCTCCTGCTCGTGGCCCTGATCACTTTCCGTTTCAGGTAATCTATTACAAAACTTATATCAATGATCACTTATATTAGATTTAAGAAACACTTTGTTTTACAGCAAAATTGATAAGTTACTTGGAATTATAAAAATACCACCTATACTACGCAATGGTTATAACGACATGATCAAAATTATATAAGTTTTAAGAAACACTTTGTTTTACAGCAAAATTGATAAGTTACTTGGAATTATAAAAATACCACCTATACTACGCAATGGTTATAACGACATGATCAAAATTATATAAGTTTTAAGAAACACTTTGTTTTACAGCAAAATTGATAAGTTACTTGGAATTATAAAAATACCACCTATACTACGCAATGGTTATAACGACATGATCAAAATTATATAAGTTTTAAGAAACACTTTGTTTTACAGCAAAATTGATAAGTTACTTGGAATTATAAAAATACCACCTAGACTACGCAATGGTTATAACGACATGATCAAAATTATATAAGTTTTAAGAAACACTTTGTTTTACAGCAAAATTGATAAGTTACTTGGAATTATAAAAATACCACCTATACTACGCAATGGTTATAACGACATGATCAAAATTATATAAGTTTTAAGAAACACTTTGTTTTACAGCAAAATTGATAAGTTACTTGGAATTATAAAAATACCACCTAGACTACGCAATGGTTATAACGACATGATCAAAATTATATAAGTTTTAAGAAACACTTTGTTTTACAGCAAAATTGATAAGTTACTTGGAATTATAAAAATACCACCTATACTACGCAATGGTTATAACGACATGATCAAAATTATATAAGTTTTAAGAAACACTTTGTTTTACAGCAAAATTGATAAGTTACTTGGAATTATAAAAATACCACCTATACTACGCAATGGTTATAACGACATGATCAAAATTATATAAGTTTTAAGAAACACTTTGTTTTACAGCAAAATTGATAAGTTACTTGGAATTATAAAAATACCACCTAGACTACGCAATGGTTATAACGACATGATCAAAATTATATAAGTTTTAAGAAACACTTTGTTTTACAGCAAAATTGATAAGTTACTTGGAATTATAAAAATACCACCTATACTACGCAATGGTTATAACGACATGATCAAAATTATATAAGTTTTAAGAAACACTTTGTTTTACAGCAAAATTGATAAGTTACTTGGAATTATAAAAATACCACCTAGACTACGCAATGGTTATAACGACATGATCAAAATTATATAAGTTTTAAGAAACACTTTGTTTTACAGCAAAATTGATAAGTTACTTGGAATTATAAAAATACCACCTATACTACGCAATGGTTATAACGACATGATCAAAATTATATAAGTTTTAAGAAACACTTTGTTTTACAGCAAAATTGATAAGTTACTTGGAATTATAAAAATACCACCTATACTACGCAATGGTTATAACGACATGATCAAAATTATATAAGTTTTAAGAAACACTTTGTTTTACAGCAAAATTGATAAGTTACTTGGAATTATAAAAATACCACCTATACTACGCAATGGTTATAACGACATGATCAAAATTATATAAGTTTTAAGAAACACTTTGTTTTACAGCAAAATTGATAAGTTAACTTCGATTTTTAAAAATACCACCTAGAATAAAATCATATATCTCTGTATAAGTAAGAGTGAATATTTTTAAACTTAGTTAGACATTATTAATTGATTGTCATATTAAATTTTTGTTTAGTTATCATATTTTTAACCACCATCATGTGTGAGGTTAGTGTGTTTAAACAAAAGACTATAAATTTGAAAGAAAATGATGAAAAAACCTTCTAACCACAAGATGATATCATATGGAAAAACTTGAGGGATAAGGTTAGGAGAAATTGAGCGGAATTCGTATATTATTCTCTTGTGATTTATGATTTTTAAGATAATTTGTAAGAGGATTTATCATTTTTTAATTTTAAACAATAATTTTTAATGGTTTGAACTTTGAAGCACAGGCCATAAAAACTAGTAAAAGCCCAAAAAATTTCTTCGACAGCCCAATGTCTTGAAAGTAAAAGTGAACCTTCAAAGCCCAATAAGTCCATTAAAAGTAAAATATTCTGAATTAATATTACAATGATACAATCTAGATTTTCCACAATTCCACTTCCTTTTTAATCACTCTAAACTTTTTATGTATTCCACTTTACCATTACTTTTGATTTAATAATGTTTGATGTTTAAGAAGAAAAAAAAATTTGATAGTTAAAAAGAGACGTTACTAAAATTAGTTCAAACTTCTGACGATTAAAACTATTTTTATTGTTTCAGAACTTGTTCATAACTAATTTTTTTCATTGATATATAATAATACGTTAACCAATATTTGATGATTAAAAATAGTTTTATCTTGGTTAGTATAGACATGTTAATCCTTATAAAATGATCATCCAAGTTTTTGTTAAAGATAATGTTCAAAATTTTGATGCATGATTAAAAACAGTTTTGTTTTTTTTATCTTGGTTAGTGGAGATAGATGGATCCCTGAAATGATCATCCAATTTTTTTCTAAAGTTAACATTTTAAGCTCAACCCAATTAAGTCGACTAGATGGTTGAAAATCGCCTTTTTTTCCTGGTTATTTTATTTATTTTTGTTGACAACAGTTCGAGTTAAAAAGAAGATGATGTGTGATTAAGTACAAAGTGGTGTAGGACTGTAGGTTGTGATTGAATAAAAAGTTATTGTTGTAGGGGGATTGTTGTTGTAGGGGCATTTGTTATCATTGGCGAAATGTTTTTTTGGCCCCATTGTAGTTATCGATCTGATGTTAGTATTCTTGGTTTATTAGGAATTGTGGTCGACCACAACCAATAAATAGATTTTGTTGTTTGGGTAGAATTGATTGTGATTGTGTAGATTGTGGCAGGTTGTTTCTAATGCCGAAAAATGTGAAGTGAAAGTAGATGGAGTTGTTTGAATACCATAATGGTAATATTGGATGAAAGAAATGAGTCGAAAGATGAGGGGTATGTTTAGTAAAAGTAGGTGTAGCTTGTAGCTGTAGTTTTTAGTTGTATCTGTAAGCTGTAGCTTTTAAACAAAACTGTTAGCTAAAGTTTTTCTTTTTTAGAGGTGTTTGGATGTTAGCTGTAGCTGCAATTTCAATAGGTATTTTGTGCGACGTTCAGAAACTAAAAGTTTCATCCAAGTTAAAAGCTCCTGAAACGACACTTCAACTAGCGTTTCATTTTGGACTTTTTTTCTTTCAAATAAAAGCTAAAGCTAGTAGCATCCAAACAAAGCTTTTAACACAATAGGAGCTTTTTATTAAAAATTAAAAGCAAAAGCTCTTGAAAAACTATTGTCAAACATAACCGAGTTGTACATGATGGTGGTGTGGTGAACGAAAATTTGTTTTATATAGAAATCTTTTATAATATAACTAAAAGAGAAGGTTGGGGGTACAAATGACACCCCTTAAAACTATTTTTATGTCTAAAACTCTCTCTTAATTACTCTAGAGCTCTCTATTCTTTTTTCTAAAATTTTTTTAATTATTCAAAAATATTTAACTTACTTACAAACCAAATAGAACTTTAATATCCATCTTATATTTTGAAAAAAAATCTTGACGTTTATCAAATTTACATTTGGATAGCCTAACTTAATGAATATTAGATATTTTTTTAAATTAATTTTTTTTGATACGTTATATTCTATTTACTTAATCAATATTTTAATATCATGTAGTGATTGATTTTCATCTTCATATTATTTTAACTTTTTTCATTAATTCTCTTATCTATCCTATAACTAAAAGAGAAGGTTAGGGGTATAAATGACACCCCTTAAAACTATTTTTATGTCTAAAACTCTCTCTTAATTACTCTAAAGCTCTCTCCTTTTTTCCTATATTTTTTTTTTATTTGCTTATTAAATAGATAATTATATTTAAAACTCTATCATAAATCTTTTTCTATCAAAACAAATCTTTTTAAATTTTAAAGATATAATATCTTTAAAACTCTCACAATAAATTATTATATATACAACTTAAACTTTTATTAATCATTCTCATTCGTATTGTTCATCTCCTTTTTATCTTTAATAAATAAATCAAGTTCAGTAAATTTCTCAATAAAAAAAACATACGGTTTTTTTTATATCACTTTAATTTTATTTTTGTATTTTGTTCGTGTTTGTTTATTATTTATTATTTGATATTGAATTCTTATGTTAGTGTTATTTTTCATCTCTTTTAATTTAGTTTGTTGTCAATCGTAGTTTGGTTATGGCTTCTTCTTCTACTACAAAAGGGTTTATTCTTTTAAATTTGTTTTGTTCATGTTTTGTTATTTTTCACCTATTTTGTTATTTATTATTTTGATATTTACTTTTGATATATATATATATATATTTTGAGACTATCCGTCCATCAGACGGGTCTGAAGACTAGTTAATAAATATATTAAGAGTAGAATTATGTGGTTGAAATGGTAGTGTAATTATAGCCTT
>CM067174.1:107305982-107575982 GCA_034093135.1 Erigeron breviscapus | reverse complement strand
ATCTTCCGTGTTTATTACATATACTGGACGCTACCCACGCAATGCAACAGCGGTGATAACAGGAGTGGCTAATGGCAGCAATAGAGGTGAAGGATGGCAACGGCGGTGACGGTGACGGTTTGGTTATTAATATAAAGTAATTGATATAAATGAGGGTAGTGTAGTTATTATAAGGGTTGAACCTTTGAATTTAGTAGCTGTAAACGAACTGAACAGTTCATGAACCGTTCGGCGGGAAGTTCGTTCGTGTTCGTTCGTTTAGTTAAATGAACGAACATGAACAAAACTCTCATTTATGTTCATGAACGTTCGATAATCTGTTCGTGAACGTTCGTTCGTTTATGTTCGTGAACCGTTCGTTTATGTTCGTGAACATACGTTCGTTTATGTTCGTGAACATTTGTTCGTTTATGTTCGTTTATATATTAATACCTAATCAACTATAAAAAAATAGTTTAAATATAAAATTCTTTTATATCATATATATATATACATAATTTTTTATTATTATATTATATTTAAATATATATTAATGTATATTAAATTATTAATACCCATTGTCTATATTTTAAGAAAAAGTTTAAATATAAATACTTTTGTTATATTAAAAGCATGTGATCGTGTGATATTGAGTTAGAAGTTAACAATATACCTTTTTTGGAAATGAAGAAGATATAACTTCCTTTTTTAATTAGATAAATGTTGTATATTCGTATTATAAGTAGGAAACTTCCGTAAAGCTTTAGCTGATAAATATTTTGTAATCTTGAATTTGAAGGCCAACACTTATAACTATATGTTTGTTCATTGGTGTTGTTCGTTTGGTTTGTGAACATTCGTTCATGAACATAAACGAACGAACATGAACAAGCTATTATGTTCGTTTATCCGTTCATGAACACAACATTATGTTCGTTTATCTGTTCATAAACCGTTCGTTAAGTTAAACGAACGAACATGAACAGGGTCTCATTCGTGTTCGTTCGGTTCGTTTACGGCCATAGATGGTAAAATAAAATAAAATAAAATAAAAAAATAAAATAAAATAAAATAAAATAAAATAAAAAATAAAATAAAATAAATAAAATAAAATAAAATAAAAAAAATAAAAAAAAAAACTTACTAAAACAAAACAAAAAAAATCAACAATAAAATAAAATAAAATAAAATAAAATAAAATAAAATAAAATAAAATAAAATAAAATAAAATAAAATAAAATAAAATAAAATAAAATAAAATAAAATAAAATAAAATAAAATAAAATAAAATAAAATAAAATAAAATAAAATAAAATAAAATAAAATAAAATAAAATAAAATAAAATAAAATAAAATAAAATAAAATAAAATAAAATAAAATAAAATAAAATAAAATAAAATAAAATAAAATAAAATAAAATAAAATAAAATAAAATAAAATAAAATAAAATAAAATAAAATAAAATAAAATAAAATAAAATAAAATAAAATAAAATAAAATAAAATAAAATAAAATAAAATAAAATAAAATAAAATAAAATAAAATAAAATAAAATAAAATAAAATAAAATAAAATAAAATAAAATAAAATAAAATAAAATAAAATAAAATAAAATAAAATAAAATAAAATAAAATAAAATAAAATAAAATAAAATAAAATAAAATAAAATAAAATAAAATAAAATAAAATAAAATAAAATAAAATAAAATAAAATAAAATAAAATAAAATAAAATAAAATAAAATAAAATAAAATAAAATAAAATAAAATAAAATAAAATAAAATAAAATAAAATAAAATAAAATAAAATAAAATAAAATAAAATAAAATAAAATAAAATAAAATAAAATAAAATAAAATAAAATAAAATAAAATAAAATAAAATAAAATAAAATAAAATAAAATAAAATAAAATAAAATAAAATAAAATAAAATAAAATAAAATAAAATAAAATAAAATAAAATAAAATAAAATAAAATAAAATAAAATAAAATAAAATAAAATAAAATAAAATAAAATAAAATAAAATAAAATAAAATAAAATAAAATAAAATAAAATAAAATAAAATAAAATAAAATAAAATAAAATAAAATAAAATAAAATAAAATAAAATAAAATAAAATAAAATAAAATAAAATAAAATAAAATAAAATAAAATAAAATAAAATAAAATAAAATAAAATAAAATAAAATAAAATAAAATAAAATAAAATAAAATAAAATAAAATAAAATAAAATAAAATAAAATAAAATAAAATAAAATAAAATAAAATAAAATAAAATAAAATAAAATAAAATAAAATAAAATAAAATAAAATAAAATAAAATAAAATAAAATAAAATAAAATAAAATAAAATAAAATAAAATAAAATAAAATAAAATAAAATAAAATAAAATAAAATAAAATAAAATAAAATAAAATAAAATAAAATAAAATAAAATAAAATAAAATAAAATAAAATAAAATAAAATAAAATAAAATAAAATAAAATAAAATAAAATAAAATAAAATAAAATAAAATAAAATAAAATAAAATAAAATAAAATAAAATAAAATAAAATAAAATAAAATAAAATAAAATAAAATAAAATAAAATAAAATAAAATAAAATAAAATAAAATAAAATAAAATAAAATAAAATAAAATAAAATAAAATAAAATAAAATAAAATAAAATAAAATAAAATAAAATAAAATAAAATAAAATAAAATAAAATAAAATAAAATAAAATAAAATAAAATAAAATAAAATAAAATAAAATAAAATAAAATAAAATAAAATAAAATAAAATAAAATAAAATAAAATAAAATAAAATAAAATAAAATAAAATAAAATAAAATAAAATAAAATAAAATAAAATAAAATAAAATAAAATAAAATAAAATAAAATAAAATAAAATAAAATAAAATAAAATAAAATAAAATAAAATAAAATAAAATAAAATAAAATAAAATAAAATAAAATAAAATAAAATAAAATAAAATAAAATAAAATAAAATAAAATAAAATAAAATAAAATAAAATAAAATAAAATAAAATAAAATAAAATAAAATAAAATAAAATAAAATAAAATAAAATAAAATAAAATAAAATAAAATAAAATAAAATAAAATAAAATAAAATAAAATAAAATAAAATAAAATAAAATAAAATAAAATAAAATAAAATAAAATAAAATAAAATAAAATAAAATAAAATAAAATAAAATAAAATAAAATAAAATAAAATAAAATAAAATAAAATAAAATAAAATAAAATAAAATAAAATAAAATAAAATAAAATAAAATAAAATAAAATAAAATAAAATAAAATAAAATAAAATAAAATAAAATAAAATAAAATAAAATAAAATAAAATAAAATAAAATAAAATAAAATAAAATAAAATAAAATAAAATAAAATAAAATAAAATAAAATAAAATAAAATAAAATAAAATAAAATAAAATAAAATAAAATAAAATAAAATAAAATAAAATAAAATAAAATAAAATAAAATAAAATAAAATAAAATAAAATAAAATAAAATAAAATAAAATAAAATAAAATAAAATAAAATAAAATAAAATAAAATAAAATAAAATAAAATAAAATAAAATAAAATAAAATAAAATAAAATAAAATAAAATAAAATAAAATAAAATAAAATAAAATAAAATAAAATAAAATAAAATAAAATAAAATAAAATAAAATAAAATAAAATAAAATAAAATAAAATAAAATAAAATAAAATAAAATAAAATAAAATAAAATAAAATAAAATAAAATAAAATAAAATAAAATAAAATAAAATAAAATAAAATAAAATAAAATAAAATAAAATAAAATAAAATAAAATAAAATAAAATAAAATAAAATAAAATAAAATAAAATAAAATAAAATAAAATAAAATAAAATAAAATAAAATAAAATAAAATAAAATAAAATAAAATAAAATAAAATAAAATAAAATAAAATAAAATAAAATAAAATAAAATAAAATAAAATAAAATAAAATAAAATAAAATAAAATAAAATAAAATAAAATAAAATAAAATAAAATAAAATAAAATAAAATAAAATAAAATAAAATAAAATAAAATAAAATAAAATAAAATAAAATAAAATAAAATAAAATAAAATAAAATAAAATAAAATAAAATAAAATAAAATAAAATAAAATAAAATAAAATAAAATAAAATAAAATAAAATAAAATAAAATAAAATAAAATAAAATAAAATAAAATAAAATAAAATAAAATAAAATAAAATAAAATAAAATAAAATAAAATAAAATAAAATAAAATAAAATAAAATAAAATAAAATAAAATAAAATAAAATAAAATAAAATAAAATAAAATAAAATAAAATAAAATAAAATAAAATAAAATAAAATAAAATAAAATAAAATAAAATAAAATAAAATAAAATAAAATAAAATAAAATAAAATAAAATAAAATAAAATAAAATAAAATAAAATAAAATAAAATAAAATAAAATAAAATAAAATAAAATAAAATAAAATAAAATAAAATAAAATAAAATAAAATAAAATAAAATAAAATAAAATAAAATAAAATAAAATAAAATAAAATAAAATAAAATAAAATAAAATAAAATAAAATAAAATAAAATAAAATAAAATAAAATAAAATAAAATAAAATAAAATAAAATAAAATAAAATAAAATAAAATAAAATAAAATAAAATAAAATAGCAGAAAATAAAATAAACCAAAAGTAAAGAAAAATAACATCAAATCTAACTAACAAAAAAAAACAAAAAATAAAATAAAATAAAATAAAATGCAACAAAAACGGAAACACTACAACGAAATAATTAGATTCCGGCAACGCTGCCGCAATATTAACACTACCAAGTTAATCACATAGTAATTAAAGGTAATATTAGGCAACAAATACACATAAACACTTGCATATAAACATATAAAGCAGCACTAGTAACATATAGAACGAGCAGTGACCGAAAATCCCAAAAAAAGGGTCGCCGGAAACAGAAATCACATGGTCGGCGATGAAAAGAAATCCCAAAACAAGGACATGCAAACCCTCATACAGGGAGATGAAAAGCCCCAAAACCAACAGCCTTGAAAACCACCAAACAAAGAAAACAAGGGTAGTCGAGAAAGTAAGGGGGTTTTTAGATCTCGACGGAATAAGGGTGAACGTTAAGGAGCATCGGTACATCGGTTTACGACATCGTTTCCAGCAATAGAAGCCACGAAAAACACAATATTGTCCTCAAAATAAAAAAAGCATTATTATTATTATTATTATTATTATTATTATTATTATTATTATTATTATTATTATTATTATTATTATTATTATTGATGATTCATTATTATTATTATTATTATTATTATTAATATTATTATTATTATTATTATTATTATTATTATTATTATTATTATTATTATTATTATTATTATTATTGTTATTATTATTATTATTATTATTATTATTATTATTATTATTATTATTATTATTATTATTATTATTATTATTATTATTATTATTATTATTATTATTATTATTATTATTATTATTATTATTATTATTATTATTATTATTATTATTATTATTATTATTATTATTATTATTATTATTATTATTATTATTATTATTATTATTATTATTATTATTATTATTATTATTATTATTATTATTATTATTATTATTATTATTATTATTATTATTATTATTATTATTATTATTATTATTATTATTATTATTATTATTATTATTATTATTATTATTATTATTATTATTATTATTATTATTATTATTATTATTATTATTATTATTATTATTATTATTATTATTATTATTATTATTATTATTATTATTATTATTATTATTATTATTATTATTATTATTATTATTATTATTATTATTATTATTATTATTATTATTATTATGTATTATTATTATTATTATTATTATTATTATTATTATTATTATTATTATTATTATTATTATTATTATAAAATATTATTATAAAATTATAATTTTTATAAAAACATCACTTTTTATAATCATTGTTATTATTAAATGAACATCACTTTTATACACATTTATTAAATTTAAATTTATAATACTTACAATATACCAAGCAACGTCAATCATGAAACACTATCATTGCATTCCTTAATTTTCCTATTACCTTTCCCTTTCCCATTATCTATTTTGAACCAAGCACCCCTTAGATAGTTTAGATGTTGTACTAATGTAAAAGTGAGATAGAAATGGAATCTAAGTGGGGTTGTATTGCGGTTTTCATTTGGAGTTTTATGTGGTAGGGGCACTATTAATAACGAAGTATGGAAACCGGTGACTATATTTTTAGTCTCGGGATTTTTTACTTAGTATCTCATGTTTTTCCATTATTTTTAGCTCTTTCGCAATTAAGACCTTAGACAAAATGATATGGTTAATTAGTAGATTTGGGTTTGGTCGTTGATGCGTGTGATTTATCAAAGTTTTAAAATTTATTATTCAAGGAGTCACTTAATCTAGATTATCGCACAACTGGCAGTGTACCCTGTCTAAGTAATAGTATAGTCTAGGTAAATCCAGGTTCATTCGCAGGGACTGACTCAAGGAATTCATAACAATTAAAATGAAACTAGAGTTGGGGGTTCCTAGTCTTCTAAATGCAAAATAAAATAAATACATAATTCTAGTAATACCGCAAGGTTGCAACCGTTTGGTCTAGCGAGAAACCTGTGATCATTACTGCTAAAACAAGACAAGATATTAAAACTGACATTCGTTTGGTTTCAGTTCACATGCAGAAAGTGTTATTGATTATGATTGTTGAACAACTCTTTTCACATTTAGATTCTCGTTAGATTCACTAAAGTATTTAGCTTGACTGTCTCTCGACTGGTTAAACCCTTCAGTGAGTTCCTGCTAAGGTCGCTCACTGAGCTTTAAAAACTGAGCTTGTAACTATGACTGAAATCTTCTATGTAAGTCTAGGTCCTAATTAAATTCTCTAGACGCTGATTATTCTAATTACCCGGATCCGGTTTCCGTTCGCCGGATCAACTAAAATAACCTAATAAAACACATATTCGTTTGAGTCAACTATTAGCTTCCCATCAAATGTTCAGTTATAGATCAAATGATTACATTAATTATAGACCGATTAACGTTTCACAAACAGATTCAATGACTCTAAGGATGCCGGACCCGATCATCCCAGACAAACCGGTGAAAAAGGTTGTATATGAAAACCAATGACACAATCAGACTTAAATAAATATGGATCTGCGATTTAGCATAGAAACGGTTCAACAATCAACCATAAACAACAATCAAATCTGTTTACATCATCCAATACGAATGTCTAAAAACTTAGCTACCCATTAAGAGAGTAGCCATTAACAATCTAATAAAATGAGATAACATAAAATCTAAAGAAAGCTGTAAAGAGATTGAAGAATTGAAACCGTGTGATATTAAATCACTAGGTTGGATTCCTTGATGATTGATGATGTTAGATCTGCTTTGGAGTGCTCCAGGAACCCTAATCTCTGACCTCTTGGCTGCTACTTTCGACCTGTATGCGTGTGTTACTTCTGGAGGGTTTTTAAGTGGGTATTTATAAGTTTCAAAAAAAAACCTTATACTGCCCGACCCTTGCCAGCGGCGCTGGGGCTGACCTCCCAGCGGCGCTGGATGCCTCTGGAATGACCCAGCGGCGCTGGTCCTCCTGACCAGCGGCGCTGGAAGCTCCGCAATGTCCAGATCCTTTTGTTTTAGCTCCAAATCTTCACGATTAACTCATCCAAGCTCTATACTTGACTTCCTCGACTTGATTCCACTCCAACTAAATGTAGCTTCTGTCACTGAACCTGTCAACAATCCTAACGCAATTAAGTACCAAAAAGTTCACTCTAACGGTTCATTTCTACCTAAAATATGTGTCAAACGAGTGGGGAAAAAGTGATGCGGGAATGTCCAGATTCAATGAACCAAGTTTGACTGAAGTTGAACTGGAGGAATCTGGAGAAAAGCAGTTGACTAAACTGAAGAAGGAATCTGAGCGAACCATGCAGTCTGAACAAGCAATGTTAATTTTGCCAGCTGTATCACATTTTAACCATCTTTTTACTGAAACAACTCAGTCTCCAGTAGTGACCTTGCTCCAGTGGGAATTATCACCAGTGGCATCTGAAGGACTCCAGTGAAAATGAACTCTGAAGGGCTCCAGTAGTGAATACTGAAGGCCACCAGTGAAGTGCTCCAGATGAATGCTCCAGTTGTCTATAATAAAGTTTGTTTTAACTGAAGGTTGTGTGGGGTCAATAAGGACGTGGGAGTGGATGCGTGGCAGCTTTTTAGTGGATCCAAGAGGAGCGTGCAAAAGCATTAACATTCCTAACGGTATGGTGGGCCACTTGAAGAGGATTGTTTCTAGAAGCCTTATGTGTCTATTTCCTATTGGTCCAAATTAATTAGTGGCTTGCACATGACAGCTTTGTATTATTTTATTATTTGTCGTTGATTCCTAGGTAAGAGTATGTGGCTATAAATAAGGCCTTTATTTCTCATTGTAAGTTAGTTGATGTTGAATGAAAATTAATAGAGCAGCCTCTATTTCTTACAAATCTTCTTTTACCTTTATAGATCTTTGATCTTGGTGGTTAGGAGTGACCCCTTTATCAATATTTGTGGTGACCCGTTCTTTATCAAATATTGTGGTGAGGTCTTTTAAATCTTCGGTTTCCTTTATCTATAGTCGTGGTGGCTAGACCTTTATCGATTGTAGTGGTGGGGCGGAGTGTTTCCTTTATCTATAGTCGTGGTGGCTAGACCTTTATCGATTGTAGTGGTGGGGCGGAGTGTTTCCTTTATCCTTGATTCTGGTGGCTTAGCCTTTACGAGTCTTGGTGGTGGATTCTTTTTATCTATCATTTTACTTTATTGTCTTGTTTAGTTGTTTGTTTCTTATAAAATCCAGAAAATACCAAAAATAGTCTTCCGCTGTCGTTTGTCGCGTGATTTACGCATCAAAAAGTCACAAATAAATCACTCATCAGTCGTATATTAGTAAATTTCTGTTTATATGTATATTTATATTATTAAATAAAAATTATAACATCATATTGAAAGTTAAAAACAATGGGACACACGAATTGACCAACTACCCTTAATGAATTAAATCACTATCAACTCTTAATATTAATTTACACCGTCAGTCTATTATGTTATAAAATATTTATACTACCATATTTAAATCAAACAAACTTTACATCAATTACCTACACCATCATCCGTCACCGTCATCACACCGTCGTACTGTGCACGTACCGTGCTAGTATGTATTATGTATATGCAGATATGTACCATATGTAGGATTGTTAATGGGTTCGGATTCGGGTTGACGTGTTGAAAATCTCTTACCCTAACCTAACCCACTAAAAATTTAAGGTCAGAAATTTCAACCCTGACCCATGACCTGTCAACCCGAACCCAACCCACTAACCTAAAAAAAATCGGGTTGACGGGTCGAGTTTCGGATTGACGATCAAATGAGTTGGTGGGTTGGCAGGTTGATTTCAGGTCATATGGGTTGTGGTTTAGTGGGTTGGTGGGTAGATTTCAGGTCAAATGGGTCGTGGGTTTACGAGTTGGCGGGTCAAATGGGTTAGTGTGTCGACCTATTAAAAAAATTATATAAATTTAAATTATTTTTAGGTTGGCGAGTTAACCTGTTAACCCAAAGGATCAACCCGAACCCAACCAAAAAAAAATCAGGTTAGTGGGTTAGCGGGTCAAAATTTCACTCTAACTTGATTTTTTTCGGGTTGAGTTTGGGTTGGATTGAGATTGACAGCCCTACATGTACCTTCGACTACTTAGCGAATAGTTGGTAATCCATTCGTTTGACTTTAGAAAAAAAACACTCCACTCCAATTTAACGGTTTACGCAGATCGAGCCTATATATATATAAAAAAACTGTCGACAGAAATTGAGATAGAGAAAAAGCTTGAGAAACATTCCAGACCAGACAAACATCTTATATTAATCTACTCCATCGTAAATCGAAATCCCATTTCGGAAAACACTCATAAATTCCACATTTTCCCATGTATGTTTATGTTAAATGCAAATATATATAATTTCCCATTTATGCATATCTAGTTAGCTAGGGTTCACTTTATAACTATATATCTTATTTAATGTGCCTCTTTTATTTTTTGTAGCAAAAATGTCAATACAAGACCTCCAAAACGGTTCCAACACTACTTTTAATCATCCTACATCTTCTCATGATGATTTTCTTGAACAAATGCTTTGTGGTCTCCAATCTGGTGTTTCTTGGCCAGATATATCAGCCGGTGGTGGCGGTTTGAATAAGTCAGCATCAGAACTTCTTCCTTGGGATGATACTGATCAGTTTGATGACCAATCAACTTTTTTAGCAACCAAACTCAGGCAACATCAGATCAGCACTACGAGTAATCCGGCTGCTGCGAAATCTTTGCTACTTCAACATCAATTGATGCTTTCTAGAGGCTTATTAGCGGGTGGTAATAATGGTGGTGGTGATTCTGGTGTTTTTCCAAATGATTTGGTTGATACTTCATCATTCAAGTCTCTGGTACGAATTTTTTATTCATTAATCATTGTTAATTTTCCATATCCTATTTAATTATGTCGGGATTAACTACAGTTGTTATAATTTCATATTAATAAAGTTGCTTTTCAGCTTTTATAACAAATTATAGAATAATGTATGTATGTATAGAATGGAGATAATTCGATTCAAACACTTTTCAATGGCTTTTCTGGATCTCTTCAATCGAATCAATCCCAAGATTTCCAATACCCATCGGTGAGTATTGTAGTATTATTCATATAAACTTGTATATTCAATTCAAAGCATGTTATATATATTGCACTTTCACACTTTTATTTTATGTAACGATTTTCTATACAGGGACAAACCTTTGGATCTCCCGGGGCGACAACAACCATAGTCAACCAAGGAACAAACACCGGGGGCACAGCGACCAGTGTGCCCCCGGCGCAGCCACGTCAAAGAGTTAGAGCCCGAAGAGGCCAGGCAACTGATCCACATAGTATTGCCGAAAGAGTACAACAAAATTTTACTTAACATCCTAACATTTTTTTATGAATTCTTCATTAGTCACCATCTAATTAACTCTAATTATTCGTTAGCTTCGGCGTGAAAGAATTGCTGAAAGAATGAAATCACTACAAGAACTTGTCCCAAATGCTAATAAGGTAAATATGTCCTTAATTTGATATCTAGTCTCTTTTTTCTTTTTGATTTTTTTTTTCTTATCAAAATAAAAAAAAATTCAAAAATTAATATAATTAGTGATCGCCGGTGATACAAATGGTAACCGGCGTGAGAGATTAGCTAGAGTACAGTCACACGTAATACACAAGGGGAAACAATTACTAGCCAATGATAGGGCGCGTGTTGTTATAATAGCCAATGTTAGAGCGCGTGGGAATTATATTATGTTTTGTGATTCCGTGTGTAGTTAAAAAGCAGAAAATATGGGTTGGTTACAGATTATAGTCGGATTTCCCGGGAAGAGAGTGGGGTGTTAGTTGTTAATTTAATTACCAAATTAACCCTAAGGTTACGTAAAAAATTATTTGTGTAGTTGTTTAACAAAAAGTCTAAAGTGTGATATTTTTAAACACAACATGTCACCTAATAAACTCAAAATAACTTGTTGAACCAAAATGTTTTTCCTAATCCAAAAGGAGATATATATACTTTATTTTGCATGAATTTCTTTGGTTTCTTTTTGTTATCTAAGAACTATAAATGTACGTTATTATTTAGTACACCATCATTTTTTACCGTACATCTCAAACATGTTTCTCATTATAATGCATGTTTAATCAATGGTGTACGGTTAGAAGTTAGTGGTATACAGATCATCACCTTATTATTTAGTTAGTAATTAGATTAGATAGAGTTAATATGAGGCTCTAAAGACTATTAGAAAGTGAGATCTTATAATTTTTTTCTATATATCCAGTTATCCACATACTATGTAGAACTTAATAAATAATTCTGTCAGATCGAACATAAACAAATGTCTTATTATGTTGACATATTGATATGAGTTAACAATGATTAATTTATAATAATATATTGATTATAAATATCTGCTAACATTTTTAAATATATAAATGGTGATTTTATGTATGGGCTATGGAATGACAGACAGACAAGGCTTCAATGCTAGATGAGATCATAGATTATGTAAAATTCCTCCAGCTCCAAGTCAAAGTACTCTCTCCCCTTAATTATCTCTTATTTTATATACTCCATTATTTTCTTTTTATCATTATTATAATACTTTACCCATATTCAGGGGATTAATTTTTAGTTTCTTTTAGTCAAGTAAAATATTAATTACTGTATTATTTTTTCAATTTGGTTTGTTTTGACATGCATTTAGGTCTTGAGCATGAGTAGATTGGGAGGTGCTTCTGCTGTTGCTCCTCTTGTTGCTGATATGTCCACTGAGGTTTGATTACATGATCTAATCTTGTTAACAAGCTCTTAATTTAGTGGTTAATTAAGAGGCTATATCTTGAAATACAGTTGACCATTTAATTACATGATCTAATCTGGCTAATGAACTCTTGGTTTGGTGGTCCCAAGAAAGAAACTTTGCCTTTCTGGACAAAGGTTAACCTGCATATTGACGTTTAAATTCTAAGTTGAGAAAGATTAACTACTAATAACGAGCATTTGTCGTTAAAAAAATCATGCTAATATTTTAACTAATACACATATCAAATTTCACACTAATGTATTAGGCGTAGTTGTTGATGTTTGTTAGATACAAGACTTAGATTATGTTTATCAATAAAGTTGTTTGTTTGCCATATGCTTAAAGATATAGACTTAATAATCTTATTTGGACCAACATGCCTTTATTGTCCTTAAAAAGCTTTATATTCGAACTACTATATATTCATTAAAAAGTTGGATGAAACAAATTACTTTAGTGATCATTTGAACATTATTCTACTAGTTTTCTTGTCCTTTTTAATTTCCTTTATTATTTCCGGTTTATTATAGTACTAATATTTAAATGTAGGTGCATTTTCATTTTCTTGCATTTTGGGTTTCTTATTAAGTGTTAATCTTTCTATATATAGAAAGCCTAACAAAACATATCGACCTAAAATTACCAATCTATATATCAAACTTAATTAAGTACTCCGTACTACTTTACCCCACATCTTTTTCCACAAGTCCACACCAAATAAAAAGACATACAGAAAGAAGCCATCACGCGTGCTTTACTTTCCCAGATTCCACCACCGCCCCTTACCCCACTGCACCCTCATTGTAAAATTACTTTTATACCCTTTTCTCATGCAAATTGTTCACGTAGAATGTATATATCACACACATCAACTATCGATCTTTATGCATATACAGAGAGGTCGTGACTCTGTGGCGGGACGGAGTAGCACTGGAACGGCTTCGTCTTCGAATAACGATACAATGACCGTAGCAGAGAATCAAGTGGTGAAGCTGATGGAGGAGGATATGGGATCTGCCATGCAGTATTTACAAGGGAAAGGTCTTTGTCTCATGCCGATTTCATTAGCCACCGCGATATCGACTGCCACTTGTCAACCTTCTTCCTCAAGGTATGGTGATTCTACATGTATACAAGCTAGCTATTGGGAATGCCTTAGTAAAATTTACAATTCTTTGATATCTAAAGAAAGACAATTATATTACCATTAGGTTTTTCTAAAATTAAATAATTAATTATAGGAAGTTATATATATACTTATATCAACTTTATATTCATGCACGACAAATTATAGTGTTATGATCACTATTTTATCTATACCCTTACATGATAACTAGTAATAAAAGTAAAGAAAGGGTAAATAGTCAAAATATACATATAATTATATATATATATATATATATATATATATATATATATATATATATATATATATATATATATATATATATATATATATATATATATATATATATATATATATATATATATATATATATATATATATATATATATATATATATATATATATATATATATATATATATATATATATATATATATATATATATATATATATATATATATATATATATATATATATATATATATATATATATATATATATATATATATATATATATATATATATATATATATATATATATATATATATATATATATATATATATATATATATATATATATATATATATATATATATATATATATATATATATATATATATATATATATATATATATATATATATATATATATATATATATATATATATATATATATATATATATATATATATATATATATATATATATATATATATATATATATATATATATATATATATATATATATATATATATATATATATATATATATATATATATATATATATATATATATATATATATATATATATATATATATATATATATATATATATATATATATATATATATATATATATATATATATATATATATATATATATATATATATATATATATATATATATATATATATATATATATATATATATATATATATATATATATATATATATATATATATATATATATATATATATATATATATATATATATATATATATATATATATATATATATATATATATATATATATATATATATATATATATATATATATATATATATATATATATATATATATATATATATATATATATATATATATATATATATATATATATATATATATATATATATATATATATATATATATATATATATATATATATATATATATATATATATATATATATATATATATATATATATATATATATATATATATATATATATATATATATATATATATATATATATATATATATATATATATATATATATATATATATATATATATATATATATATATATATAAATATATATTAATATATATATATATATATATATTATATATATATTATATATATATATATATATATATCTTTTATACATACATATATACTTACAAGTACATATATATATTATCATATCTCTCAATACAAGATATTATCCTTGGTATATATATATATACATATATATATTAGAAAAGTGAGTGTGTGGTTGTCATGTACTCAAATATAAAATCTGTTACATACTAATATTTTATAATTTATTATATAATTAATAGATGATTAACCCTATGTTTTTTATGGATTAAAAATATTATGATGTGAGGAGTTATATATCTAAGTCAGGCAAATGACAACCTTATATTTTCATCTATATATATAAACCCTTTAGCAGTCACGGAATTCCACCTACTATTATTCCTGACTAGCAAAACGAGTCGTTTTGAGATTAGTCTGCTCGTGAAAGATTAGAAATAAGACAAAAAGACATCCTAAGAAACCTATTTTATATAATGATAATTGAAAACTAATTCTGGATCCGTCATTATTTACAGGAACAACTACCCGCTACTTGGTGGTGGCGAAGGTGGCAGCCCTTCTTCTCCAAATCTGTCTGTTTTGACTAACCAATCCGTAAATGGAGTACGACCATCGGAAGTTGCCCCCATTAAAGATTTAATCTCCATAAAGCCCTAATATCGAACGGTGTGGACAGCTGATTACGACCCATTTAACGTTTTTTTAAATGGACAAACTATCACCAAGACTTCGTCGTCATTGTTTTCTCCGGCGACCTTGTCTAGCTACCAAACTTGTGGGGTCTTTTGAACTTAATTTAATTATACGTTAATCACTTTCTTAATTGATTAGTGCTTTTGCCGTGTGGTTTTGGAATGACTTTGTCCCTTTTACTTTATTGATCTTTAATTAATTAATGTCTAAGACTCAAGAAAAATTATCCCAAGGATAATTATCTAATGCTAAGAAGTTCAAGTAATAAGATACATGGAGACTTTTTTAATTTCTAATTTTCAATTTTTCTCAACAAGTAAATTTTATCAAATTAATTTTCTTGTAGCATCAGCACTTATGTCTTAAATTATTTTGAGTCTTCATATCATTTCATGCATCAGGTATTCAGGTGTACGTATTTAAGTCCAATGTCTCTAACTTATTTTCGCAATACATATTGTGGTTTAGTAATTGAATCAATAAATAGTTATACATTTGGCAAGAATAATAATAATAATAATAATAATAATAATAATAATAATAATAATAATAATAATAATAATAATAATAATAACAATAATAATAATTTGAATTAAATAGTAACCTTTTGTTTTAAAATTGCATCTATTCCAAAATTTAAAGATTATGGTATAAACATTATAAAATCTAGAGTCTTATTAATTTGAATCAAATACGATCAGTGCCATTAAAAGCTTGTGCCACATGTTGATAGATTTTTAAAACTTGGATATAAACAAAAACTTTATATTACAATATAATAATTTAATGACACGTAAAATTATTATAATATCGAAATTTAATAAATATTGATAAAAAAAGTTTAAAATTGGTGATATTGTCATTTTTACAATTTTTATTTTTTTTATTATTTATCACAATATACATATCGGTAATATCCTTTATTTAAATATTATAAGATACTAATGATGTAAAATAAATACTTATAACCAATATTTATTACGCTATATGATAAAAAAAATCCTATATAAAGTCATAACTTGATAACAATGTACGACATAAAACAAAAAAAATATTAAAACAAAAAAAAAACGAAAAAGTGATTATAAAAATGATAAAATAAAGTTAAGAAATTACTTTATAAAACTATATCATTAAAGTAATTACACTCTATTATTACAAAATGTAAGAATTTTCATAACTAGTATAATTTTCATGTTGTTCCACGTATAGAAATTTTAATTACATAATTCCATATATAGCTCGATAAAAACTGGTTCGGGTAAATCATATTTATTGATTTGGAATAAAAAGTCCGAATAGAAAGAAGAAAAAAAAAATTGTTCCTTCAAGTTAAAAAATATTTCCCCGTATTAAAATTTATAACAGCCAGTCCTCCGTGTAAGCTGTAGCCCAAGATAGATGACCTATTTGGTAAGGGCCCTGAGATTGAAAATTGGGTCGAGATTTTGCTTGCAGATCAAATAGAATATAGATTGATCAGAAATGGGCTTCTTCATAATAGTTGGGCCGCCTTGGTACTTCTACGTTCTACGTACATTGACTTTTGGCATGGATGAAGACCCTGAGAAGGTTGGATGTCAATGTTTTCACTATATTTCCACTAATGATCTTCTAATGTGAATTCTAAAGTTTATTTGATTATTGGAGGTTAGTGAGGGGAATCGTTAAAGGTCGTGAATAGGTGTAGAAACAGGCCCGGTGATTAACATGTGCAGGAGGCCCAATTGAGCATAGCACCAAATTTCATGCGGGAACCAATTTATGAGATTCATATGTGTACTTATATATCTGTAGTCTATTTTACTTAAGTCCAATAATGAAAATGGGTGTCGATTCTTGTGTTTAAAGCCCATAGCTGATTTTTTTTATATAATATTTTTTATCTTTTATATATTGTTTTAGCTTTTAGGGATTTTGGAATTCTTCTGAATCTCATGTTGTAGTTTCATTTACTTCTAAGTTAAACTTCTTCTATTATTATTAGTTTCGGTTTCAAATAATCATACCAAATTGTTGTGTGTTTTATTTTGATTTGTCAGTTTTAATTAAGTTTTAATTTTTAGAGTTTATTTTTTCCTTTAGTTATAAACCAAATGAAAATTTTAATATCTAAAGGGCCCTATTAATGTTATCGAGCAGGGTAACTAAAATCCATGGGACGGGCCTGTGTAGAAAAAGTGTTTTCCATAACATATTCATTGAAAACTTAAAGAAAAGAAAACATATTGAAATAGGAATTTCAAAAAACTTTTCATTTTACTTAGTAGTACATTGTGGAAAACTCACTTGTATCTGGAAACCAAAAAGTCATTTTGTTTTGCCAATCTGAAAATGAAAATGCTGAAATACATTGTTATACACTTATACAGAATCCTAGAAACCCAGTTTTATATAAAGTAAACGCATACTTAGAAATTAAAAATGGGTTAATTAAAGAAACTTATATATAAACTAAACGCATCTAAAAACCCAGTTTATGGTATCCCATTATAGCTCAGTGGTTGAGCATCAACTTTATATGCTGGAGGTCTCGAGTTCGAGACATGGGAAAGACATTAAAGGTATTTCACAAATAAAGTCCTCCAGTGAAGCAGATTTGAGTCCTACAGAGGGGGCAGAGTTTTACCCCCAACTAAATGTCGTGCCTTCGGGCGATTTAGTTGGGGGTTTCTCCTCCTACTAGGTATTGAGGGTGAGGGGCTCTCTAGCACGGACCCGGTTAAGACAACGTAAACTAGATCCTCTGTTGCGATTAAATGATCCACACCTTTCAAAAACAAAAAAAAATATTATTATAGTGAACCAACCTATCGGGGTTGCTTAATTGAAATTAAAACGGGTATTAGACAAGTGGTATGTTTACCATTATATTGGCATTTCTATAAGCGTTATTACTAAAATTTATCAGTCATCAAGTGATCAAAGAGTCAATTCTGAATTCCCTAAAAATTGTCATATATAAGTTCTAAATATAAAAACACTTCAACCCATCCCTTCCTTTTCCTCCTTTTCCTAAATCAGCACACTCACACACCCTTTTTCCTCTAGCCGGGTTTAAATCTTGATAATGGTGTTACTTGGAGTTTATATATTAAAATAAAAGTAGAATATGATTTATTGTTCAAAAAAGAAAGACAGAGGTTAAGGGTTCAATCATTTTCTTACTTCTTGTAAAGCTAAAAGTTTTTTTTAACCTTAGGTAGCAACCTCCTGCCTCCCTACCATAGATAAGGATAAGGCTATCTAAATATCAACATCCCTAATATATCGTTAAATGCAGTATTAGGATCTATTACCCGTAAAAGGGAGAGTTACTTTACCTTTCTTTCTTTTCTTTTTTTTTATTTTAACCTATATAACGGTTTATTTGATTTTGAGTTGATGGAAAAGGTTGGATTGAAACATGAATATTAACTTTGGACATATTGATAAGCTATAAGTAGAGATGTAAATGGCTTGCATTGTATTAATTTATCCTTATAACATCAAGCCAAACCAAAATTTGCCAAAGTACAATTAATCCCATGACTGGTTGATATGAAAATGTCATCATATATTTATTTTTTATTATATTCTCCCAACATGTAGATAAGATTCTATCGTAAGTTTTTTAATTGAATTATTGCAATATAATTAAAAGACAAAGAAACAAGCATGTCTAGATTCAATTCGCTATTATATTTTAAACTATTAGCTAAATACATAACTTTAGTAATGAGAGTGATGCTTGACCTAAGATTGGTTGTCCTTTTGTAATCGAGAAGCGTAGAACGACCAGGGCAAACAGGGTAACCCCACCAGGGAGTATTAGCGGCGACGTCGCCGCTAATACTGTGGGCCCCATCTGACACACAGCAGGGACTTTTGACCTTTGACGAGGAACTTTGACTTAGTTTAGCGGCGACGTCGCCGCTAATGCTCAAACCTCTTTTTCGATATAAACGGGCGCAAGGAAGCCAGACGACCAGAAACATAAAAAAAAACCCTTCTCCACTAGAAATTCCGGCCACCCGATCAAATTTAACTCTAGAAATTTAACTCTTTGTCTCTATCTATCAAGAATCCTGCCATCAAGTCTTTGGTGACGAAATTTCGGGAACCCGCTACAAGTTCCGGCCATCAAATCCGGCCACCCCTCCAAATTCCGGCTACTTTTAGCAGCGACTCTTTTCCTGGCGACCCGCTTCCAAATCCGGCCACCCCACTTTTCCGGCGACCACTTTTTCGACGATTTCTTTGTATGTTTACTAACACTCATTTACATTTTTATTGTTGTTATTATTTTTAATATACGTTATTAGTTTTAGAAATGTTATATTATTATAGTTAGAAATTATTGGTAGTTTATGATTATTGATAAATATGATTGTTAGTATATTATGTTAGAAAAGTTAGTATGATTGTAATTGTTAATATAGTTGTTATTAGGTTAATATGATTGCAAGTATTATTGTTAGAAAAGAAGCTTATAAAAATAAGTTGAAAAAATGTGCTCATTTTAGGTATAATAAGTAAAAAATGATTATACAAAAAGTTTTGTGTCCAAAATTAGTGTTAGAAAGGTTATGTTATTATAGTTAGAAATGATATGATTGTTAGAAACTAAATGATTTTTAGAAATTATTGGTAGTTTATGATTATTGATAAATATGATTGTTAGTATATTATGTTAGAAAAGTTATTATGATTGTAATTAGTGTTAAAACTGTTATGTTATCATAGTTAGAAATTATATATGATTGTTAGAAATTATTGGTAGTTTATGATTATTGATAAATATGATTTTTAGAAATTATTGGTAGTTTATGATTATTGATAAATATGATTGTTAGTATATTATGTTAGAAAAGTTATTATGATTGTAATTGTTAATATAGTTGTTATTAGGTTAATATGATTGCAAGTATTATTGTTAGAAAAGAAGCTTATAAAAATAAGTTGAAAAAATGTGCTCATTTTAGGTATAATAAGTAAAAAATGATTATACAAAAAGTTTTGTGTCCAAAATTTGTTAATATCATTTGGGCCTTTTTTAACCTTGATAATTGTTTTTATTGATTTATAACTTGTGTATAACTTATGTAGGTTAAAATGGTTGTCGTTCAAGGCGGAGATGGTGGCAATGACCCTCCAAATTGGGGGTGGAATCCGCAATGGGGCTGTAGGCGTAGCGCGGGTAAGTATATATAGATGTATGTCAAATATATATATATATATATATATAATGTATATATATATATATTATGTATATATATATATATTTGTTTCTTAATTTTGTTTTGCAGGGATGAGCTCAGGGAGAGCTGCCGCTGCTAACCAGAAAATGGAGCGGGAGTTTCAAAAGAAGGGACGTTTATCTCTTTACCTTGACGCTGATCAAAGTAAGTGGCAGGCTATCGGCGATAACGCCAAATGGTACAAGAGCTATTTAGGTTCATATGTCGCTACCGTCCCGCATACTTACGAGTCGTGGAGAGAGGTGCCCCAACCTATCAGGGACGGACTTATTCCCTGGATCGAGGTAAAAAACATTTTATTTTACACAATTTAAATACAATCACTTTTAAAACTAATATCAAAATATAATTTATAATTTTAATTTTAGAACAATGTTCTGAAAACAATCACTTTTAAAACTAATATCAAAATATAATTTATAATTTTAATTTTAGAACAATGTTCTGAAAACAATCACTTTTAAAACTAATATCAAAATATAATTTATAATTTTAATTTTAGAACAATGTTCTGAAAACAATCACTTTTAAAACTAATATCAAAATATAATTTATAATTTTAATTTTAGAACAATGTTCTGAAAACAATCACTTTTAAAACTAATATCAAAATATAATTTATAATTTTAATTTTAGAACAATGTTCTGAAAACAATCACTTTTAAAACTAATATCAAAATATAATTTATAATTTTAATTTTAGAACAATGTTCTGAAAACAATCACTTTTAAAACTAATATCAAAATATAATTTATAATTTTAATTTTAGAACAATGTTCTGAAAACAATCACTTTTAAAACTAATATCAAAATATAATTTATAATTTTAATTTTAGAACAATGTTCTGAAAACAATCACTTTTAAAACTAATATCAAAATATAATTTATAATTTTAATTTTAGAACAATGTTCTGAAAACAATCACTTTTAAAACTAATATCAAAATATAATTTATAATTTTAATTTTAGAACAATGTTCTGAAAACAATCACTTTTAAAACTAATATCAAAATATAATTTATAATTTTAATTTTAGAACAATGTTCTGAAAACAATCACTTTTAAAACTAATATCAAAATATAATTTATAATTTTAATTTTAGAACAATGTTCTGAAAACAATCACTTTTAAAACTAATATCAAAATATAATTTATAATTTTAATTTTAGAACAATGTTCTGAAAACAATCACTTTTAAAACTAATATCAAAATATAATTTATAATTTTAATTTTAGAACAATGTTCTGAAAACAATCACTTTTAAAACTAATATCAAAATATAATTTATAATTTTAATTTTAGAACAATGTTCTGAAAACAATCACTTTTAAAACTAATATCAAAATATAATTTATAATTTTAATTTTAGAACAATGTTCTGAAAACAATCACTTTTAAAACTAATATCAAAATATAATTTATAATTTTAATTTTAGAACAATGTTCTGAAAACAATCACTTTTAAAACTAATATCAAAATATAATTTATAATTTTAATTTTAGAACAATGTTCTGAAAACAATCACTTTTAAAACTAATATCAAAATATAATTTATAATTTTAATTTTAGAACAATGTTCTGAAAACAATCACTTTTAAAACTAATATCAAAATATAATTTATAATTTTAATTTTAGAACAATGTTCTGAAAACAATCACTTTTAAAACTAATATCAAAATATAATTTATAATTTTAATTTTAGAACAATGTTCTGAAAACAATCACTTTTAAAACTAATATCAAAATATAATTTATAATTTTAATTTTAGAACAATGTTCTGAAAACAATCACTTTTAAAACTAATATCAAAATATAATTTATAATTTTAATTTTAGAACAATGTTCTGAAAACAATCACTTTTAAAACTAATATCAAAATATAATTTATAATTTTAATTTTAGAACAATGTTCTGAAAACAATCACTTTTAAAACTAATATCAAAATATAATTTATAATTTTAATTTTAGAACAATGTTCTGAAAACAATCACTTTTAAAACTAATATCAAAATATAATTTATAATTTTAATTTTAGAACAATGTTCTGAAAACAATCACTTTTAAAACTAATATCAAAATATAATTTATAATTTTAATTTTAGAACAATGTTCTGAAAACAATCACTTTTAAAACTAATATCAAAATATAATTTATAATTTTAATTTTAGAACAATGTTCTGAAAACAATCACTTTTAAAACTAATATCAAAATATAATTTATAATTTTAATTTTAGAACAATGTTCTGAAAACAATCACTTTTAAAACTAATATCAAAATATAATTTATAATTTTAATTTTAGAACAATGTTCTGAAAACAATCACTTTTAAAACTAATATCAAAATATAATTTATAATTTTAATTTTAGAACAATGTTCTGAAAACAATCACTTTTAAAACTAATATCAAAATATAATTTATAATTTTAATTTTAGAACAATGTTCTGAAAACAATCACTTTTAAAACTAATATCAAAATATAATTTATAATTTTAATTTTAGAACAATGTTCTGAAAACAATCACTTTTAAAACTAATATCAAAATATAATTTATAATTTTAATTTTAGAACAATGTTCTGAAAACAATCACTTTTAAAACTAATATCAAAATATAATTTATAATTTTAATTTTAGAACAATGTTCTGAAAACAATCACTTTTAAAACTAATATCAAAATATAATTTATAATTTTAATTTTAGAACAATGTTCTGAAAACAATCACTTTTAAAACTAATATCAAAATATAATTTATAATTTTAATTTTAGAACAATGTTCTGAAAACAATCACTTTTAAAACTAATATCAAAATATAATTTATAATTTTAATTTTAGAACAATGTTCTGAAAACAATCACTTTTAAAACTAATATCAAAATATAATTTATAATTTTAATTTTAGAACAATGTTCTGAAAACAATCACTTTTAAAACTAATATCAAAATATAATTTATAATTTTAATTTTAGAACAATGTTCTGAAAACAATCACTTTTAAAACTAATATCAAAATATAATTTATAATTTTAATTTTAGAACAATGTTCTAAAAACAATCACTTTCAAAACAATCACTTTTAAAACTAATATCAAAATATAATTTATAATTTTAATTTTAGAACAATGTTCTAATTTAAAACGTAATATGGAAAAAAAAAAGTTTCAATCAATTAAAAACAATGTTCTAAAAACAATCACTTTTAAAACTAATATCAAAATATAATTTATAATTTTAATTTTAGAACAATGTTCTAAAAACAATCACTTTTAAAACTAATATCAAAATATAATTTATAATTTTAATTTTAGAACAATGTTCTGAAAACAATCACTTTTAAAACTAATATCAAAATATAATTTATAATTTTAATTTTAGAACAATGTTCTGAAAACAATCACTTTTAAAACTAATATCAAAATATAATTTATAATTTTAATTTTAGAACAATGTTCTGAAAACAATCACTTTTAAAACTAATATCAAAATATAATTTATAATTTTAATTTTAGAACAATGTTCTGAAAACAATCACTTTTAAAACTAATATCAAAATATAATTTATAATTTTAATTTTAGAACAATGTTCTGAAAACAATCACTTTTAAAACTAATATCAAAATATAATTTATAATTTTAATTTTAGAACAATGTTCTGAAAACAATCACTTTTAAAACTAATATCAAAATATAATTTATAATTTTAATTTTAGAACAATGTTCTGAAAACAATCACTTTTAAAACTAATATCAAAATATAATTTATAATTTTAATTTTAGAACAATGTTCTGAAAACAATCACTTTTAAAACTAATATCAAAATATAATTTATAATTTTAATTTTAGAACAATGTTCTGAAAACAATCACTTTTAAAACTAATATCAAAATATAATTTATAATTTTAATTTTAGAACAATGTTCTGAAAACAATCACTTTTAAAACTAATATCAAAATATAATTTATAATTTTAATTTTAGAACAATGTTCTGAAAACAATCACTTTTAAAACTAATATCAAAATATAATTTATAATTTTAATTTTAGAACAATGTTCTGAAAACAATCACTTTTAAAACTAATATCAAAATATAATTTATAATTTTAATTTTAGAACAATGTTCTGAAAACAATCACTTTTAAAACTAATATCAAAATATAATTTATAATTTTAATTTTAGAACAATGTTCTGAAAACAATCACTTTTAAAACTAATATCAAAATATAATTTATAATTTTAATTTTAGAACAATGTTCTGAAAACAATCACTTTTAAAACTAATATCAAAATATAATTTATAATTTTAATTTTAGAACAATGTTCTGAAAACAATCACTTTTAAAACTAATATCAAAATATAATTTATAATTTTAATTTTAGAACAATGTTCTGAAAACAATCACTTTTAAAACTAATATCAAAATATAATTTATAATTTTAATTTTAGAACAATGTTCTGAAAACAATCACTTTTAAAACTAATATCAAAATATAATTTATAATTTTAATTTTAGAACAATGTTCTGAAAACAATCACTTTTAAAACTAATATCAAAATATAATTTATAATTTTAATTTTAGAACAATGTTCTGAAAACAATCACTTTTAAAACTAATATCAAAATATAATTTATAATTTTAATTTTAGAACAATGTTCTAAAAACAATCACTTTCAAAACAATCACTTTTAAAACTAATATCAAAATATAATTTATAATTTTAATTTTAGAACAATGTTCTAAAAACAATCACTTTTAAAACTAATATCAAAATATAATTTATAATTTTAATTTTAGAACAATGTTCTAATTTAAAACGTAATATGGAAAAAAAAAGTTTCAATCAATTAAAATAAACACTCGTATTTGGTTACATATATATATATATATATATATATATATATATATATATATATATATATATATATATATATATATATATATATATATATATATATATATATATATATATATATATATATATATATATATATATATATATATATATATATATATATATATATATATATATATATATATATATATATATATATATATATATATATATATATATATATATATATATATATATATATATATATATATATATATATATATATATATATATATATATATATATATATATATATATATATATATATATATATATATATATATATATATATATATATATATATATATATATATATATATATATATATATATATATATATATATATATATATATATATATATATATATATATATATATATATATATATATATATATATATATATATATATATATATATATATATATATATATATATATATATATATATATATATATATATATATATATATATATATATATATATATATATATATATATATATATATATATATATATATATATATATATATATATATATATATATATATATATATATATATATATATATATATATATATATATATATATATATATATATATATATATATATATATATATATATATATATATATATATATATATATATATATATATATATATATATATATATATATATATATATATATATATATATATATATATATATATATATATATATATATATATATATATATATATATATATATATATATATATATATATATATATATATATATATATATATATATATATATATATATATATATATATATATATATATATATATATATATATATATATATATATATATATATATATATATATATATATATATATATATATATATATATATATATATATATATATATATATATATATATATATATATATATATATATATATATATATATATATATATATATATATATATATATATATATATATATATATATATATATATATATATATATATATATATATATATATATATATATATATATATATATATATATATATATATATATATATATATATATATATATATATATATATATATATATATATATATATATATATATATATATATATATATATATATATATATATATATATATATATATATATATATATATATATATATATATATATATATATATATATATATATATATATATATATATATATATATATATATATATATATATATATATATATATATATATATATATATATATATATATATATATATATATATATATATATATATATATATATATATATATATATATATATATATATATATATATATATATATATATATATATATATATATATATATATATATATATATATATATATATATATATATATATATATATATATATATATATATATATATATATATATATATATATATATATATATATATATATATATATATATATGTATATCTCTATATATACTATATTATATATATATATATATATATATATATATAATGTATATATATTTGTTTCTTATTTTGTTTTGCAGGGATGAGCTCAGGGAGAGCTGCCGCTAACCAGAAAATGGAGCGGGAGTTTCAAAAGAAGGGACGTTTATCTCTTTACCTTGACGCCGATCAAAGTAAGTGGCAGGCTATCGGCGATAACGCCAAATGGTACAAGAGCTATTTAGGTTCATATGTCGCTACCGTCCCGCATACTTACGAGTCGTGGAGAGAGGTGCCCCAACCTATCAGGGACGGACTTATTCCCTGGATCGAGGTAAAAAACATTTTATTTTACAAATTAAATACATCATAAAAAATAGGGTAGATGCTAACTATTACTACTAAATTGCAGAGACGGTTCGACTTGGATTTTTATCTACATCGCGATCCAAATGACGCGTTACGGCTTGCTGTTGAACGCATGATTCTGGCGGATGCCCTAAAGAACTACAGGGATAAAAAAAACCAAATTCAAGGGGAAATGGTTCACCGATAGGGGTGGGTTAGATAGACTCGCCGAAATCGAAAATGATCCGCCACATGCAATGCCTCAAGAAGTCTGGACGAGTCTACTGCGATTCTGGACCAGGGAGGACCGGATGATTGTTGCCCAACGAAACGCGACTAACAGGCAAGAACAACGTCTTGTCAGTACTCACGGTCGCCAGTCCTACGCTCAGCGTCAACATGTTTGGGTTGTAAGTTATATGTACATATTTATATCCACACACACACACACACACACACACACACACACATATATATAACTTTGATTAATGTATATACAGACTGGTCATGAGGGACGAGAGGAGCCCCCGGCTGAGTTCTTTTTGCGGGCCCACACATACCACGATGGGAGAGTGCAAGAAGCTGCTCTTCCCTTCCATGTAAATTCTCGCACAACACTTAAATTCCTATTTGTTGTAAATTTTTATTAAGTATAGCTAACTTATTTTTTTGTTTATGATTTAATGTGTTACAGGCCCAGCTTCAGGAATCCCAGCGGATACTTTCCCAACAGCCCAACCCCACCCCGCCAACGCAGGCATTTTTGGACACTTTCGGGGCCCGATCGGGACATACCCGCGGGGTTGGGCGTATTGTTAGGGGAACCCGAGGACTGAATGTCGAGGTTCCGCGTCCAGATGACCCTCCTTTTGACGCCCCACCCAGCAGCACCAAGACCAGGCCGGCCCAGCTGGATCACAGTCGCCGGGCCCATCTGCAGCACAGTCGTCGGGCTCTGATAACGTGGATCAATACCTCAACCTTTGGCCCCCGGTCAACCCTTGGGACCAGGCAGGGTCTAGCACGTCGGGATTTCCCACACAGCGCTTGGGGGATTGGGATTATAGACAGCATAGGGATGGTAGTGATAGTGATAGTGATTAGTTTGTATTTTTTATGAACTTATTTATTTATGTTTGTATTGTTGGTAGCTTTTCTTTATTTATTTTTTTATTCTTTAATTTCTATATACCTATAAAATCTATAATACAAAACCCTAAAAGTAAAATATTATTTTAGAACAATGTTCTAAAAACAATCACTTTCAAAACAATCACTTTTAAAACTAATATCAAAATATAATTTATAATTTTAATTTTAGAACAATGTTCTAATTTAAAACGTAATATGGAAAAAAAAAAGTTTCAATCAATTAAAAACAATGTTCTAAAAACAATCACTTTTAAAACTAATATCAAAATATAATTTATAATTTTAATTTTAGAACAATGTTCTAATTTAAAACGTAATATGGAAAAAAAAAAGTTTCAATCAATTAAAAACATGTTATAAAAACAATCACTTTCAAAAACATTCGGAAACAAGAAAAGGAAAATGTTTTTTGAACTTATAATATTGTAAGTGAAAGGAGAGTCTACTTGCATTTTGGTTTATCCATCTATCTAGTTAATGGGCCGTAAAGCCCAGATTGTTTGTACTGAAACAAAAAGTCAAAAACGACTTCATTTTCAAATAAAATAAAGACGAAGACCCTCAGCCTGTTATTTTACCTTACCTTTCGCAAAACTCCAGTAAACAAACATCTGTACATGATTTAATTAACAAAATTTTACCCTTTACAAATTCGTGCATTTTTATTTATTAATATATGATCGAAATGGAGCGTAGCAGTGAAGTAGTAGAATTACAACCATCTGTACATGATTTAATTAACAAAATTTGTGCAGAATTTTCCATGGAAGAGCATTATCCGACATGGACAAAGTTTGCACCTTTACGTCCGATCATATGATTGGGAGAAATGATCCTGATGGCACGTCGGGATTTCCCACACAGCGCTTGGGGGATTGGGATTATAGACAGCATAGGGATGGTAGTGATAGTGATAGTGATTAGTTTGTATTTTTTATGAACTTCTTTATTTATGTTTGATAAGCTAGATACTTGTATGGTGGATGACACTAATAGTGATAGTGATAGTGATAGTGATAAGGTATGGTGGTCGTGGTCGGTGATCGTTGATGGTGATGGTTGTAGTGATAGTGATAGTGATAGTGATAGTGATAGTGATAGTGATAGTGATAGTGATAGTGATAGTGATAGTGATAGTGATAGTGATAGTGATAGTGATAGTGATAGTGATAGTGATAGTGATAGTGATAGTATAGTGAGTGATAGTGATAGTGATAGTGATAGTGATAGTGATAAGGTATGGTGGTCGTGGTCGGTGATCGTTGATGGTTGATGGTTGATAGGATAGTGATAGTGATAGTGATAGTGATAGTGATAGTGATAGTGATAGTGATAGTGATAGTGATAGTGATAGTGATAGTGATAGTGAGTGATAGTGATAGTGATAGTGATAGTGATAGTGATAAGGTATGGTGGTCGTGGTCGGTGATGTTGATGGTGTATGGTTATACAGGTGATATTGGTGATAGTATAGTGATAGTGATAGTGATAGTGATAGTGATAGTGATAGTGATAGTGATAGTGATAGTGATAGTGATAGTGATAGTGATAGTGATAGTGATAGTGATAGTGATAGTGATAGTGATAGTGATAGTGATAGTGATAGTGTACAGGTGATAGTGATAGTGATAGTGATAGTGATAGTGATAGTGATAGTGATAGTGATAGTGATAGTGATAGTGATAGTGATAGTGATAGTGATAGTGATAGTGATAGTGATAGTGATAGTGATAGTGATAGTGATAGTGATAGTGATAGTGATAGTGATAGTGATAGTGATAGTGATAGTGATAGTGATAGTGATAGTGTAGTGATAGTGATAGTGATAGTGATAGTGATAGTGATAGTGATAGTGATAGTGATAGTGATAGTGATAGTGATAGTGATAGTGATAGTGATAGTGATAGTGATAGTGATAGTGATAGTGATAGTGATAGTGATAGTGATAGTGATAGTGATAGTGATAGTGATAGTGATAGGTGCATAGTGATAGTGATATTGGTGATAGTGATAGTGATAGTGATAGTGATAGTGATAGTGATAGTGATAGTGATAGTGATAGTGATAGTGATAGTGATAGTGATAGTGATAGTGATAGTGATAGTGATAGTGATAGTGATAGTGATAGTGATAGTGATAGTGATAGTGATAGTGATAGTGATAGTGATAGTGATAGTGATAGTGATAGTGATAGTGATAGTGATAGTGATAGTGATAGTGAGTATAGTGATAGTGATAGTGATAGTGATAGTGATAGTGATAGTGATAGTGATAGTGATAGTGATAGTGATAGTGAGTGATAGTGATAGTGATAGTGATAGTGATAGTGATAAGGTATGGTGGTCGTGGTCGGTGATCGTTGATGGTTGATGGTTGATAGTGATAGTTGGGGGATTGGGATAGTGATAGTGATAGGGATAGGATAGTGATAGTGATAGTGATAGTGATTAGATTTATTTTTTTATTCTTTAATTTCTATATACCTATAAAATCTATAATACAAAACCCTAAAAGTAAAATATTATTTTAGAACAATGTTCTAAAAACAATCACTTTTAAAACTAATATCAAAATATAATTTATAATTTTAATTTTAGAACAATGTTCTAATTTAAAACGTAATATGGAAAAAAAAAAGTTTCAATCAATTAAAAACATGTTATAAAAACAATCACTTTCAAAAAAATTCGGAAACAAGAAAACAATCACTTTCAAAACAATCACTTTTAAAACTAATATCAAAATATAATTTATAATTTTAATTTTAGAACAATGTTCTAATTTAAAACGTAATATGGAAAAAAAAAAGTTTCAATCAATTAAAAACATGTTATAAAAACAATCACTTTCAAAACTAATATCAAAATATAATTTATAATTTTAATTTTAGAACAATGTTCTAAAAACAATCACTTTTAAAACTAATATCAAAATATAATTTATAATTTTAATTTTAGAACAATGTTCTAATTTAAAACGTAATATGGAAAAAAAAAAGTTTCAATCAATTAAAAACATGTTATAAAAACAATCACTTTAAAAAAATATCAAAGTAAAATATTATTTTAGAACAATGTTCTAAAAACAATCACTTTTAAAACTAATATCAAAATATAATTTATAATTTTAATTTTAGAACAATGTTCTAATTTAAAACGTAATATGGAAAAAAAAAAGTTTCAATCAATTAAAAACATGTTATAAAAACAATCACTTTCAAAAAATTTCAAAACAATCACTTTTAAAACTAATATCAAAATATAATTTATAATTTTAATTTTAGAACAATGTTGTGAACTTGTATTTCACTGTTCACATCAAGTTATTATATTAAAGAAGGTAATTAGATGAATATGAATGTTTATTAATTAGGAATCAATATATATTTCTTAAAATACCTTGCTCTGTTTATTTATTATTTGTTATATTTTTACACGACCTATACATCACAATGATATACGTTGATTTGTTTGGACAAAACGGTATGGAAGTTATACAACATGGTATATAAAATAAATATGTATCTAATGTGTGAATCATTTCATGTGAATGTATAGTATATTGATTTACCATGACTTTCCATTCGAAGTAAATTACACTAAATTGTAATGTACTTGAAATGCATTTGTTTGAACTAATTAACCCCGAATTTGTTTGCATTTGTTAATTGTTAGGGGGTGTCTTTGCAGTTGCACCAATATTTGTCACCGTCCTGTTCGCAAAAGGTAGACAATCAGTTATGTATATATCCTTTTCTTCAAAAGTTGCAATTTTTCATATCTAAGAGTTGCAACCCGACATTTTATTATACATGTATCTTGTCTCAAATTTAACACGAAAATTCACAATCATTTTTTTCACATTACTAGTTGCGTTAAAATAGAGATATGGTTGAAATACTTACAAATAATTAATACTCTCCAAACTCATATAGTTATGTAATGAAAAGATCTATCCGATCGATCTTCTCAAACCCGATAACCTTCGTACATATGTGAGTCATTTCATGTGAGTGTATTGTATATACTTATCATGACTATTTGTACGAATCAACCGAGAAGGGTCCTATGGACCAGGGGCGGAGCCAGGAATTCTTATTGACGGGGGCCGAGTAATGATAGATGTTGTCGTGACATTTTGAACGAAATTGGTTTGTAATTAAAAAAAACCCTTCTTTTTTAAAGTGTTTAGCTAAACCGTTTATTAATAGTTTACTGTTTATCATGAAATTCAAATGGTGAGATTTTGATATAGAAGATATAATTTTTTTATGCACTTTATGTGCAGCGCTAAGGACTGCATTTACTTTTTAGCTTTTTCCTTGGATAAAATGTAATAATTAAAATCCCCCCCCCCCCCCCCCCCCCCCCCCCCCCCCCCCCCCCCCCCCCCCCCCCCCCCCCCCCCCCCCCCCCCCCCCCCCCCCCCCCCCCCCCCCCCCCCCCCCCCCCCCCCCCCCCCCCCCCCCCCCCCCCCCCCCCCCCCCCCCCCCCCCCCCCCCCCCCCCCCCCCCCCCCCCCCCCCCCCCCCCCCCCCCCCCCCCCCCTCACCCTGTTACTTTACCTTACCTTTCGCAAAACTCCAGTAAAAAACATCTGTACATGATTTAATTAACAAAATTTTACCCTTTACAAATTCGTGCATTTTTATTTATTAATATATGATCGAAATGGAGAGTAGCAGTGAAGTAGTAGAATTACAACCATCTGTACATGATTTAATTAACAAAATTTGTGCAGAATTATCCATGGAAGAGCATTATCCGACATGGACAAAGTTTGCACCTTTACGTCCGATCATATGATTGGGAGAAATGATCCTGATGTGGCACGTGACAAGCATTAGCGAAGGCGATCATAAGATTGGGAGAAATGATACCGAGGTGCCACGTGGCAAGCATTAGCGGCGACGTCGCCGCTAATGCCTGTGACGTGGCACCTCGGGATCGGTCGTTGTCAGTCATTATTGCAGGCATGTCGGTGGCAGCATTAGCGGCGACGTCGCCGCTAATGCTCTGGTGGGGTTGACCTTTTTCTGGTCGTGTTACCATGTGCCTTTTTAATACCTTCACCATATAAGATGAGGCCACTTTTTGACAAATTCATCGCAATTTATTTGATTAAATGATGTTATGGTTGTACATTATGCTTTGCCACGTGGCACCTCGGTATCATTTCTCCCAATCTTATAATCGCCTTCGTTAATGCTTGTTACGTGCCACATCAGGATCGTATTTCACTGTTCACATCAAGTTACTATATTAAAGAAGGTAATTGATATGAAAATGTCATCATATATTTATTTTTTATTATATTCTCCCAACATGTAGGTAAGATTCTATCGTAAGTTTTTTAATTGAATTATTGCAATAATTAAAAGACAAAGAAACAAGCATGTCTAGATTCAATTCGCTATTATATTTTAAACTATTAGCTAAATACATAACTTTAGTAATGAGAGTGATGGTTGACCTAAGATTGGTTGTCCTTTTGTAATACCTTCACCATATAAGATGAGGCCACTTTTTGATAAATTCATCGCAATTTATTTAATTAAATGATGTTATGATTGTACATTATGCTTGTGAACTTGTATTTCACTGTTCACATCAAGTTATTATATTAAAGAAGGTAATTAGATGAATATGAATGTTTATTAATTAGGAATCAATATATATTTCTTAAAATACCTTGCTCTGTTTATTTATTATTTGTTATATTTTTACACGACCTATACATCACAATGATATACGTTGATTTGTTTGGACAAAACGGTATGGAAGTTATACAACATGGTATATAAAATAAATATGTATCTAATGTGTGAATCATTTCATGTGAATGTATAGTATATTGATTTACCATGACTTTCCATTCGAAGTAAATTACACTAAATTGTAATGTACTTGAAATGCATTTGTTTGAACTAATTAACCCCGAATTTGTTTGCATTTGTTAATTGTTAGGGGGTGTCTTTGCAGTTGCACCAATATTTGTCACCGTCCTGTTCGCAAAAGGTAGACAATCAGTTATGTATATATCCTTTTCTTCAAAAGTTGCAATTTTTCATATCTAAGAGTTGCAACCCGACATTTTATTATACATGTATCTTGTCTCAAATTTAACACGAAAATTCACAATCATTTTTTTCACATTACTAGTTGCGTTAAAATAGAGATATGGTTGAAATACTTACAAATAATTAATACTCTCCAAACTCATATAGTTATGTAATGAAAAGATCTATCCGATCGATCTTCTCAAACCCGATAACCTTCGTACATATGTGAGTCATTTCATGTGAGTGTATTGTATATACTTATCATGACTATTTGTACGAATCAACCGAGAAGGGTCCTATGGACCAGGGGCGGAGCCAGGAATTCTTATTGACGGGGGCCGAGTAATGATAGATGTTGTCGTGACATTTTGAACGAAATTGGTTTGTAATTAAAAAAAACCCTTCTTTTTTAAAGTGTTTAGCTAAACCGTTTATTAATAGTTTACTGTTTATCATGAAATTCAAATGGTGAGATTTTGATATAGAAGATATAATTTTTTTATGCACTTTATGTGCAGCGCTAAGGACTGCATTTACTTTTTAGCTTTTTCCTTGGATAAAATGTAATAATTAAAATAAAAAAAATTAATAAGTTTCATTATTATTGTAACTTGTAAGTGGGGTGTAAAATTATATGTGGTTAAAGATGCGATTGAATTTATTCTAAATACATCTTAAACTTTAAACAACACGTACAAATTATATACTGAACTATATAGAGATAAGAAAAATAAAAAATACTAGTGTGTAAAAGTTTTCCCTCAAAGAGAGGATAAAAACAATAACTTACGAAGTATAGGGGCTAAAGTTGACACACTAAACATATATAAAGGTTTGAACAAAAATACTATATATCAACATCATCTTCCTTGTATGCTTATCAATTATCATATAATGTCTTGTTATTGTTTAGCTTATTGTATGATTAGTGTTGCAGGAGGACTTGGAGTGTGAGTTTTATGCTTATAAGGACTGGAGCTGTACGTTTGGAAGAAGATTGAAGTACAGGGACTAATGTTGTAATTTGTCAATAGTTGTGTGTGTATATATACTTCATGTCATTCAGATTTAGGGTTAAGAACCCTAAATCTAAAATACACACACACATAATTTTCTCTCTCTCTTTATTCGATATATATATATACAAATATATATATCTGCTTAATGATCTGTAATAATAATCTAGGTTTTTGATTATTGATTGTAATAGAACATTCAACAAATAGTTGAGTGAATCATACTTGACTAGCAAGTGTGATTTTGTGGTTGATTGTTTCTAATCTATTTGAGAATAGATTAAGGTTTCTGGTGATAAATTGAGATTTATTCTTTGTTCATGGTATCAGAGAAGGTTATCGTCGTTGATCGCGATTAAATCGAATTAAGTTTGTTTAAATAATAATTTTTAGGGTTTCGAGATCTCAGATCTAGGGTTTCGCCTTTTTTGGGGTTTTTGTGTTTAGATCTGGTGTTTGTTAACGGCGTATGATCCTTTGATCACCGTTATTGGTTCTGGATCCGATTGTGGTGACAAACCCTAATTTTTTTAGAAAGTTGGGGTTAGGGTTTCACTGTTCATCGACTAAGTGAATCGATTGAATAGTTCGGCTGTTCCTCCTTGATTCTGCTATTCATCGACTAAGTGAATCGATTGAATAGTAGAGTTCCTCTTCTTCTTCTTTCTTCCGATAGCACTGTTTGTCTTCTCCTTCTTTTTCTTTACTCTAAAGGTTTTTTTATCTTATTCTCATTCAAAACAACTGTGCTAATACTTGACCTGCCTTCTTTGAGAGGTTAGGAATCCTGTCCCTGGCACTTTTGCGAGGATAAGATTTATTTTTCAAAAATATATATATATTTTTTCGTTTAAAATTTCTTGTGTTTATTATTAATTGTTAATTGAGATTAACTGTTGGTTGTTTACTTGTGACTGTTTGATTCTGTTTGCTAATATGGATGATGATAATATTCATGGTTTTGATTATGAGTCTGAAAATGGAAGTGATGATAGTATCACTAAAATAAGTCAATTGGATTTAGGAAGTCCTTTACATTTGCATCCTAATGATTCTAGTACTTTGTCTATTGTGTCAATAAAATTAAAAGGTACTGAAAATTATCAAGTATGGAGTTGTGCTATGCTTCTTGCTTTAGAGGCTAAAAACAAAGTTGGTTTTATTGATGGTAGTTGCAGAAGATCTAATATAGATGAAGTTCTAGGAAAACAATGGGATAGATGTAATGCTGTGGTTATTTCTTGGATTCTGAATTCTATTTCTGAAGAGTTATATCTTGGTCAGATTTTTTCTAGAAAAGCTTCTCTTATATGGCAAGAATTAAAAGAAACTTATGATAAAGTGGATGGTTCTGTGATTTTTAATTTGCATCATAAAATTAACTCTTTATGTCAAAATGGTATGCCTTTATCTGATTATTATCATAAACTGAATGCTTTGTGGAAACAGTTTGATGCTTTAGTTCAGTTACCTAGGTGTACTTGCCATGCTGCTCAAGATTTCTCTAAACATTCTCAATTGATTAAACTGATGCAGTTCTTGATGGGTCTTGATGATGTTTACATGAGTGTTAGAAGTAATATCTTAACTAGAGATCCTTTACCTGACTTAAAAACTGCATATTCTATTATATCTAGGGATGAGTCACATAGAGGGTTATCTGCTACTTCTAATGCCAAGTCACAATCTTCTGCTTTTGTGTCAAAGATTAATAATGCTAGAAATATGCCTTCTGTGAATAACTTTGCTAAGAATTCTAGAAATAATGGCTCTTTAACCTCTAAAGGTCCTTCTGTGATATGTGAAAATTGTGGGTTTAATGGTCATACTGTTGATAAATGCTTCAAATTGATTGGATATCCACCTGATTTTGGTAAAAAGAAGTCTGGACATTTTCAGAATGGTCAAAAGAAATTTTCTAGCAATAATACTTCTACTTCTCAAGCTTCTACTTCTAGTACTACTAATTTTTCTGATGAACAGCTGAGCAGAATTCTAAACTTGTTGAAAGATAGTTCTGATTCATCTCAAAATGTGAATGCCAACATGGCAGGTGTGTTGTTCAATAATAGTAAGATATTTCATAAAAATTTTAATCAATTTTTTTGTTCAAATTCTAATATGAGACAAAAACTTGTGAAAAAGGGTTGGATCAATGATTCTGGAGCCAATCATCATATTACTCATTCTGATTCTAATCTTGTTGATGTTTTGGATGTTTCTGCTTTAAAAATCAAAGTTGGTCACCCAAATGGAACCTTTGCTTATGTTCATAAAATTGGGAATTTACAATTAACTCCTTATTTAACTCTTTTTGATGTTCTTGTTGTTCCTGAATATTGTGTCAGCCTGTTATCTGTTCACAAAGTTGCTAAGCATAGTAAATATCTTATTGCTTTTGATGATACTATGTGCTATGTTATGGCTCAGGGTTTGAATACAATGAAAGTTCTAGGGACTGGTAGACAAGAAGGTGGATTGTACTATATTGATGAATGTTTAGAAGGTATTGATAGAATGATTACTTGCAATGTGTCTAAAACTGTTTGGCATCATAGATTAGGTCATCCTTCTGAATCTGTTCTAAATAAACTTCAGTCTGATTTGAATTTTAAACAATGTAAAGATTATGTTTGTGAAATTTGTCATCAGGCAAAACAAACTAGAGATGTTTTTCCTCAAAGTGATCATAAATCTACTGAATTAGGTCAGCTTATACATTTAGATGTTTGGGGTCCTTACAGGGTGACTAGCAGAGATGGTTACAGATATTTTTTAACCATTGTTGATGATTACACCAGAGCTGTCTGGGTATACTTGTTAAAAACTAAAGATGAAGTGTTTGAGAACACTGTTGTTTTTTATAACTTGTTAAAAAATCAGTTTAATAAAACCATTAAGACTTTAAGAAGTGACAATGGGGCTGAGTTTGTTAACAAAAATTTTACTAATTTTGTTGAGACAAATGGTATTGTGCATCAAACTTCTATTCCTCATACTCCTCAACAGAATGGGATTGTAGAAAGAAAGCATAGACATATTCTTAATGTTGCTAGAGCTCTTTTGTTTCAAGGGGGTATTCCCTTAAATTTGTGGACTGAATGTGTTCTGACTGCTTGTTATATTATTAACAGATTACCTTCTTCAGTGCTAAATGGAAAAACTCCTTATGAGATGATCTTTAATAAACCTCCTTTTTTCTCTCACTTAAGAAACTTTGGTTGCTTATGTTTTTCAAAAAATTTAAATGTCTTGGATAAATTTCAAAGCAGGTCTTCTAAATGTATTTTAATTGGTTATTCTAATTCAAAAAAAGGGTACAAGCTTCTTTCTCTCAATGATAACAAAATATTTTTTTCTAGAGATGTTAAGTTTTTTGAAAACATTTTTCCTTTAAAACATAAACAACAAGTTAAAGATTCTGAACAAGTTTTAGTTCAAGAAACCTTTTTTGATTTATATGAGCAGCCTTCTATTCCCAATGATGAAGTGAGAGGAAATGAGGTAAGTGATGGTAGCAACCATTCTCATTCTGGCAGTGCTTCTTCTAGCTCTACTAATGAGAATCTGGATGCTGCTGCTAATGATTTGAATGGAAATAATTCTGAGGGTGATGATTATGTTGTCAATAATGAAGATGCTCATATGCAGAATCAACAAATCAATGATTTACAAAATGAAAATGAAAATAACAATAATGTTATTGATAATAATTCTGATCAGGTTCTTAGAAGGTCTGAAAGAGTTTCTGTGTTTCCTGCTAACAAATATAAAGACTTTGTTATTAATAGCAGTGTTAAATATGGCATTGAAAAGTTTGTTTGTTATTCTAATTTGCATCCTACTTGTGTTTCCTTTATTTCTGAGCTTAATAAAAGCACTGAACCTAGTAGATATAGTATTGCTTGTAAAGAAAAACATTGGGTAGATGCTATGAATCTTGAGATGGAAGCTCTTTATAGAAACAATACTTGGGAATTAACTAATCTTCCTGAAGGAAGAGAACCAATTGGATGTAAGTGGATATATAAGATTAAGTATAAATCTAATGGTGAAATAGAAAGATATAAAGCTAGGTTGGTTGCTAAGGGTTATAGTCAAAAGGAAGGTGTAGATTTTGATGAAACTTTTTCACCTGTTGTAAAGATTGTAACTGTTAGGTGCTTAATTGCTTTAGCTGTTCAAAATAATTGGTGTTTGTATCAACTTGATATAAATAATGCTTTCTTGTATGGTGACCTTGAAGAAACTGTTTATATGAAACTGCCTGAAGGTTTCTTTGACAAGAGTGATACTAGAGTATGCAAGTTGAATAAGTCTCTTTATGGCTTAAAACAAGCTCCTAGACAATGGAATGCTAAGCTTACTGAAGCTTTAATTGGTGATGGTTTTATGCAAAGTAAAAGTGATTACTCACTTTTTACTAAGACTGGTAATGGTGTTTTTATTGCATTGTTAGTATATGTTGATGATATTATTATCACTGGCAATAATGAAGCTGAAATTGATAAGTTTAAATCTTATCTTAAAACCAAATTTTTGATAAAAGATTTAGGGAAGCTCAAGTATTTTTTAGGCATTGAAGTTGTTGACACTAATGATGGTTTATGTTTAAACCAAAGAAAGTATTGTTTAGATCTTTTATCTGAATTTGGCCTTCTGGCTGGGAAGCCAGTCAGTGTACCTTTGAATCCTAATGTTCAATTGTCTAGTTGTGAGTCAATTGATGATCCTATTCTTGAAAATATTACAGAATATCAAAAGTTGATTGGCAAGCTTATTTATTTGACTCATACTAGACCTGATATTGCATATACTGTTCATTGCTTAAGCCAGTTTATGCATAAACCTCTTGCTTCACATCTTAAAGTTGCACTTAGAGTATTGAGATACTTAAAAGGTGCACCTGGGAAAGGTATCTTGATCAGCAGGTTTGATTCTTTTAATCTTGAAGCCTATGTTGACTCTGACTGGGCCAAATGCATTTCAAGCAGGAGGTCAGTTACTGGTTACTTTGTATATTTTTGTGGTTCTTTGGTGTCTTGGAAGAGTAAGAAACAAAACACTATATCTAAGTCATCTACTGAAGGTGAATATAGGGCAATGGCTTCTGTTACTTGTGAAATAATTTGGATTGTGAAAATCTTGCAGGATTTACAAGTTACTAATGTATTGCCTGTTAAGTTGTTTTGTGACAATAAATCTGCAATTAAGATTGCTACCAACCCTGTGTTCCATGAAAGAACAAAGCATCTTGAAATTGATCTACATTTTGTTAGAGAAAAGATACTTGCTGGTGTTATCAAAACTGAGAAAATAGAGTCTGCTTTAAATATAGCAGATATTCTAACAAAAGGGTTGGATACAAAAACTCATGAGATTATTTGTAACAAACTAAAGCTTGTTAACTTATTTGAGAATAAGATTAAGGGGGGATGTTGAAGTTATAATCTCATTCTCTTGATCTGCTTATCAATTATCATATAATGTCTTGTTATTGTTTAGCTTATTGTATGATTAGTGTTGCAGGAGGACTTGGAGTGTGAGTTTTATGCTTATAAGGACTGGAGCTGTACGTTTGGAAGAAGATTGAAGTACAGGGACTAATGTTGTAATTTGTCAATAGTTGTGTGTGTATATATACTTCATGTCATTCAGATTTAGGGTTAAGAACCCTAAATCTAAAATACACACACACATAATTTTCTCTCTCTCTTTATTCGATATATATATATACAAATATATATATCTGCTTAATGATCTGTAATAATAATCTAGGTTTTTGATTATTGATTGTAATAGAACATTCAACAAATAGTTGAGTGAATCATACTTGACTAGCAAGTGTGATTTTGTGGTTGATTGTTTCTAATCTATTTGAGAATAGATTAAGGTTTCTGGTGATAAATTGAGATTTATTCTTTGTTCAATATCAACATCATCTTCCTTGTATAGCTGCCGCCCACCTGTAACTTAAAAGATAAAAGCACAACCTGCAAATCGTAGCTTTGTTTCGAAGATGGACGATCTGTATAGAAAAATATGACTGATTGGAGGGACCAAGCACCCCATAGTCCCCCCATTGGCTCCGCCTCTGCTATGGCCACAAGATGCTAGTGGGCCATGCATGATGGTCAATTGGTCATCAATGTCAATTAACTCTAAATGTTTCAAGTTGAATTTTTGTAGTTCGTAATAAGCTTTAATTTGTCTTTTGTGCAAGCAGTCCAAGCTCGGAAACATTTCAGGCAAAACGATCAACCTCATAAAGGAGAATGAAATGGTTCTGTTTGACGGTATCAGACGAAAGTGGTACCAAGTCATAATGTTTGGCTACAGGCTACTAGTCATGAGGATTAAGTGCCCAGCCCAGCACAATTAGAGCAGAGAAAAATAGACCTGACTTCTAACAAATTCATATTTATATAATCAAAAATTTGTATAACTGATGATCTAAGTTATTACCATTTTTTTTGTGCACTTAAAAATACTCACCGGGGTCGAGTTTGCTCCTCCCTCTCTTTCCTAGCTGGAACATGGAGTGGTAAATGAGAATTTATACTAATAGAATTTTGTCAACTTATTCTAGCCTTCTAAATTTTCACCGACTAATATTAGATTTTCAGTCTTCCGAATTTCTTTTTTTGTTTTATAAATTAACTAAACAAATTAACTGAAAAGCATAATATTTCATTATTAATTAAAAAGAAATACACATTACATCATGATTTTAAAAACGATTATTTTAAACTAAAAAATGAATAATTATAAGGATTAAAATAAAAACTAATTTATATAAATAATTAGAAATGTATCAAAATTTAGCGGCTAAATTATTTTTTCTTAAGTAGAACCGGTTAAGTTAAATATTTGTATATGGTTTTTTTTATATAACATATATTAATAATTAATTAAAAATGGAAAAAAAAAACTATATAACGACATTGTCTTCTTACTTGACTTTTTCTTTTTCCTCTTTTTCTTTATTTTTTTTTAAAAGAAATTGCTACGTTAAAAAAAACGGTAATAACACCTTCTCTCTCCATCTATGATGGCCACAAGACTAGATACCCGCTCGCCAACCCTCCCACCCCAGCCCGGTGTATTGGTAGCGGTGAACCTGGCGGTGTTTTCCCCCACTCCTTGCGCCCTCATACACATTTTGAAGTTAATTTCCAATTTGGTGAAAGAAACAAAAGGTCGGTTTGTAACTAAGTCATATCTTATGGTTACAAAATCGAAGAGACCTTGACAACAAAAAAGGTGAAGGAGGTGTGCTGCTTCAATCGCAAAACTAAAAGACAAAAGTACGTTAGTTAAACCATTTGGTCTTAGATCAAGTGGCCACCTGAGGCCTTCTTTGGGGGTTCAGGGAGAGGTGATGTTGGCTTGGAGACCAGGGATCGAATCTCAATTCTCCATGGTTTCGGGCATTTACCTCTTCAGACGCGTGCGAGTCGTGTTATCGCACCCTTGGTCTCCAGGGGTGCCTTCGGGTTCCAACCTCTAGCATACTGCCCGCTTGGATGTCACTGCTAGGGTTCGAGTCACTAACCAACTAGTATGCGGCCACAACATCTTCATATAGTTCCATTGCTTCAATTCTCAATTACATTTCAATAGGACAAAGCCTGTCTGAGAAGTCAAGTGCTCAAAACAAGCCAGGGAAAAGAGGGAAGCTCGTGGTCTTAACGAATTCAAATATACAAGAAAGACTTATTTATAGATGTCAACTAACATTGTAAACAAAATTCTTATTGTACAACTACATAATATGCCCCAAACTTGAATTACTTCAACTTGTAAGACGAAACCTTATTTTTTTTTAAAGAATAAGTCGTCATGAACGTAAATACCAAATTCCTCTTCTCCTATGCAAAAATATAATAATAATAACAATAATAAATAAAATAGATTGCACGGATGCGAACTACGGTGTTCGTCTCTTGTATTACTTACATCATACATGTGAAATAACTTAAACTTGTTGCTACCATTTCAACTCGAATACTTTGAGTCTCGGTTTCTTATATTTAGGTCGTAATATGTTGTATCTTGATATATATCAGCAGGGACGTAGCCAGAAATTTAATTATGTCTAGATGAACAAACATGAATTTATCTTTTGTGAATATATCATAATTAACTTTGGTTAAAAGAAATATATAAAACATATTACTAATAATATATAATTTTGGGGCGTGGCCAACTTTCATTCGTCTTTATGTGCTTTGTGGATATCAAAATTTACAAAAAAGGCTTTGTGGATATCAAAATTTACAAAAAAAAAAAAGAAGAAAAGAATTAGACTCTATGTAAAAAATTGTTCATCATCACATCACTTTTTTAGTTTTTTAGGCAGCTAGAGAAATCTCTCCTAAATCAAACTTTGTTATAAAAAGTATTAGCTAGTATCTAGAATTGCAACTTTAACTTTGGAATTGAGAGGAGCAGATGAGCAAATATATGACACGAATTTTATTGCTTTCTTATAGACATATCTATGTCTATATATATATATGATAAAGTATAAGCAAACAAATGAATAAATAGTAGATGGCTGCTACTAATAATTCATTTTTTTTCTTTTTTTTTTTTTTTTTTTTTTTTTTTTTTTTTTTTTTTTTTTTTTTTTTTTTTTTTTTTTTTTTTTTGTTTTTTTTTTTTTTTTTTTTTTTTTTTGTTTTTTTTTTTTTTTTTTTTGGTTGCTACTAATAATTCATAACACTCCCCCTCAGACATATTACTATTATTCACTTTATCAATAATTCATACGTTTCATGTTGAATGATATTTTTCAACTTTGGTATTCAGCTTGGAAATACTGCCTCATTAAAAACCTTGCTAGGAAAAACCCAGTGGGATAAAAACCATAGCTAAGGGAAAAAGAGTGCAATTTGTAGCTCCCCCTCAAGATGTCATTTGTACACATGTCGCATCCCGATATCATAAACATGCTTCCTGAAGATTGCTGTAGGTAGCGCTTTCGTGAAAAGATCTGCTGAATTGTTGCTGGATTGGATATGTCTCATTTCAACCTGATTGTTTTTAATGAGTTCTTGAGTATATGAGAAGAATCTTGGTGGAATGTGTTTTGTTCTGTCACTTTTGATATATCCTTCCTTCATCTGTGAGATACAAGCTGCATTGTCTTCATAGATTGGAGTTGGATTTACTTCTTTCTCTAACCCACAAGATGTTAGAATGTGTTGTGTTATTGATCTTAGCCACACACATTCCCTTGAAGCTTCATGTAGTGCAATGACTTCAGCGTGATTTGAAGATGTTGCGACAAGTGTTTGTTTTTGAGAACGCCATGAAATCACAGTTCCTCCATTCTTGAATATGTATCCAGTTTGAGATTTTGCTTGATGGGGATCAGATAAATAACCTGCATCTGTATAACCAACTAACCCTTCTTTTGAGTTATTTGAATAAAATAAACCTAAATCAACAGTTCCTTTTAGGTATCGTAATATATGTTTAACGCCATTCCAATGCCTTTTAGTAGGGGCTGTACTAAATCTTGCTAACAAATTAACTGCAAAAGAAATGTCAGGTCTTGTACAATTAGTAAGATACATAAGAGCTCCGATTGCACTGAGGTATGGTATCTCTGGACCAAGGATTTCTTCATTATCATCACAAGGACGAAATGGATCCTTTTCAACATTGAGCGATCTACCAACCATTGGTGAGCTTAAAGAATGGACATTATCCATATTAAAACGTTTCAAGAGCCTTTCTGTATAATTTGATTGATGTATAAGTATACCATTGTTCATATACTCAATTTGTATACCGAGACAATATTTGTTTTTCCCAAGGTCTTTCATTTCAAATTCTTTCTTTAAAAGAATAATTGCTTCATGAATTTCTTCATGTGTCCCAAGTATATTTAGATCATCAACATATACAGCTATTATCACATATCCCGATGTTGTCCTTTTAATAAATACACACGGACAAATACTATTATTTTTATAACCTTTACTTATCAAATAATCACTCAAACGATTATACCACATCCTCCCAGATTGTTTCAATCCGTATAAAGATCTTTGTAATTTGATTGAATACATCTCTTTAGGCTTTGAATTTAATGCCTTTGGGATTTTAAGTCCTTCTGGGATTTTCATATAGATATCATTATCAAGTGATCCGTATAAATAAGCAGTAACTACATCCATAAGACGCATTTCTAAATTTTTAGAAACTGCTAAGCTGATTAGATATCTGAAAGTGATTGCATCCATAACAGGGGAATATGTTTCCTCATAATCAATTCCCGGCCTTTGAGAAAAACCTTGAGCTACAAGTCTAGCTTTATATCTTGTAATTTCATTTTTCTCATTTCGTTTTCTTACGAAAACCCATCTATACCCTATAGGTTTTATTGCCTTAGGTGTAAGAATAATGGGTCCAAAAACCTTTCTTTTGTTAAGTGAATTTAATTCAATTTGCATAGCATCTTTCCATTTATCCCAGTCTTGTCGATTTCGACAATCATTTACACATTTTGGCTCAGGATCATCGTCTTCATTCATAATCTCACTGGCTACAGAATAAGAAAATATATCATTATTTTCCATTTCAACTCGGTTCCATAATATATGTGTATGACCATAATTGATCGACAATTCTTTGTTGGAATCATTTACTTCTTCCTGAGGGAAGATTTCTATATTTGAATTGTTTTCTTTATGGTCAATTTCCTTTTCAGGACCTTTTCTTTTTCGAGGATGTTTATCCTTTGAACCGATTGGTCTCCCACGTTTCAAACGTTTCTGGGATTCATGAGACATATTTTCATTTATTTGCTTACTTGGAATTTCAATTCGAGCCGGAGCATTAACAGCAGGTATATGAGATTTAGTTACTCTTTGTGTATCAGTAAATGCATCAGGTAACTGATTTGCAATTTCTTGTAGATGTATTATCTTTTGAACATCTGTCTCACATTGTTTTGTTCTGGGATCAAGATATAACAAAGAAGGTTCATACCATGAGACATTCTTTTCTTTATTTTTATTTTCTCCCCCTAATGTAGGGAAAATTGTCTCATCAAAATGACAATCTGCAAAACGTGCTGTAAAGACATCACCTGTTAAAGGTTCAAGATATCTTATGATGGAAGTTGTTTCATATCCAACATATATTCCCATCCTCCTTTGAGGTCCCATTTTTGTGCGCTGTGGTGGTGCAATAGGGACATATACTGCACATCCAAATATTTTAAGATGAGAAATATTTGGCTCTTGGCCAGAGACAAGCTGTATGGGGGAGTACTTGTGATCTGCACTTGGTCTCATACGAATTAATGATCCAGCATGTAAAATTGCATGACCCCAAATAGATACAGGGAGTTTTGTTCTCATTATTAATGGTCTAGCTATTAGCTGGAGATTTTTAATTAGTGATTCAGCTAAACCATTTTGTGTATGTACATGAGCAACTGGGTGCTCAACAACAATTCCAACAGACATGCAATAATCATTAAAAGCATGTGATGTGAATTCACCCGCATTATCAAGTCTTACCTTTTTAATGTATAATCAGGAAAATGTGCTCGCAATTTAATAATTTGTGCCAGGAATTTTGCGAAAGCTACATTACGAGTCGATAGTAAAGATACATGAGACCATCTGCTGGATGCATCTATTAGGACCATAAAGTATCTAAATGGTCCACTTGGTGGATGAATTGGTCCACATATATCACCTTGAATTCTTTCAAGAAACATAGGTGATTCCTTTTCAACCTTTAATGTTGATGGTCTTGTAATTAATTTTCCAAGAGAACAAGATGTGCACATAGGCATTTTATTTCCCTGGGGAATCCTTTCACCTTTTAATGGGTGTCCATGCGTATTTTCAATGATTTGTTTCATCATTGTGGATCCTGGATGGCCTAGTCGGTCATGCCATATATTTAACATACCAGGATCACAATATTTTCTTTTGATTGCCATATGTGCTTGAGGCACATTTATATATGTATAATGCAAACCAGAACTAAGCATTGGCAATTTTTCCAATATATCATTTTTCTTCACAATATATAAATATTTTTTATTACCAACAGTCCTTGACTGAGTATCATATCCATTGTGATAGATATTCTTGAAACTCAACAAATTTCTTGTTGATTTTTGGGAAAATAGAGCGTCCTCTATTAAAAGCTTTGTACCGTTAGTTAATTCAATATTAGCTTTTCCCACTCCTTCTATCAAGTTTGAAGGACCTGATATTGTATTAATGTTTCCCTTTGTTGGTTTCAATTCATAAAAATATTTTTGAGATTTTAGAATAGTATGTGTGGCACCACTGTCTGCTATACATATATCTGCATTGTTTGTTTGATCTTCTGTTCCAATGATATCCATTTTTTAATCTTCATATGTAAAGAAAAATAAGAAGTGTATTAAAAACATTATAAATTTACAAAACAAATAGTTTTTACATTGCATAAGAAAAATAATTAAAACATATTTTTATTTTACATTGCATAAGAAAAATAATTAAAACATATTTTTATTTTACATTGCATAAGAAAAATAATTAAACATATTTTTATTCGTAAATAAAACTACACACATATTATTAGGTTTTAATAATATTTCTTTCATGGTTCCAGTTCATTGAAAAAATCTGAGTTGTTGAGCTCAGTATTGATGTTGTCAAAATTCTTGATATGGTTTAAACCAGTATCGACATTGTCAATATTGTCGATATGATTTACTTCTTTTTCCTTTCCTTTCAGAGATGCTTGATATAGCTGACATAGATGTGAAGGTGTACGACAAGTCTTTGCCCAGTGACTTGCACTTCCACATCTAAAACAAGAACTTTTATTATTTGTGGATGCACCAGCTTCATTTCCATTCTTATTTTGCTGGTTAAAATTGTTATTCTGTGGAGCGTGGTAATTATTAGTTCTTTGACTACGACCACGACCGCGACCACGACCGCGACCACGATTATTGTTCCATTTAAATGAGTGGTTGCGACCACTAAAATGAGTCCGGTCAAAATTGTTTCGACCACGTCCACGGCCTCGTCCACGGCCTTGTTCCCATTTTCGTCCTATATGATCATTATTATAAGCAATATTTGCTTCTGGTATTGTCAATGATCCTGTGGGACGAGCTTGATGGTTTTTCATTAATAGCTCGTTATTTTTCTCTTGAATAATGAGAATCATATTCAATTCAGAATATGTTTTAAACTTTTGCAACCTATAATTTTGTTGTAAATGTATGTGTGATACATGGAAAGTAGAATAAGTTTTTTCTAACTTTTCCTCCTCGGTCTTAGGTTGCCCACAAAATTCAAACCTTGAACATAATTTTAACAGAGCAGATGTTGTAATCATTTACACTTTTGAAATCTTGGAATCTGAGACTGTCCCATTCAGCTTTGGCCATAGGGAGTAGTGAATCCCTTTGATGGCCAAATCTGCTTTTTAAATTTTCCCATAAAACACTTGGATCATCATAATTAAAATATTCCATCTGTAGTATTTCATCGATGTGTTTATGGATAAAGACAGCAGCTGTTGCTTTTTCTTGCTCTTCACATATGTTGTTTTCTGTAATTGTATCTAACACACCTATTGACTTTAGGTGTCTTTTTACATTTGCTGTCCAAGGCATATAGTTTTCTCCAGAATTTTTGAGAGCTAAGAATTCAAGCTTTGCAATGTTTGACATTTTACTATTAAAATAAAAAAAATGAAACAAATAATAAGATAAATGTTAGGATATATATATATTATATATATAGATATAATATATATAGATATATATATATATATATATAAATGTTAGATATTATAAGAATAAAAGGGTTAGATACATAAATAAATGTTAGGTACATATATAAAATGTTAGGTACATAAATAAAATGTTAGATGCATAAATAAAATGTTAGATGCATAAATAAAATGTTAGATGCATAAATAAAATGTTAGATGTTAGTAGTCCCAAAAATGTTATTTCCATAGCATAGGTCCCTTGTACTTATTTTAATTTATCATAGAACTCTTATTATATATATATATATATATATATATATATATGAAATTCTTACCTTGAGTATATATGGTGACTGCTTCTTTGCTTCGTTGATCTTATTGATTGAGCACTCTCGTGCTGATAACGTGTTATAAAAAGTATTAGCTAGTATCTAGAATTGCAACTTTAACTTTGGAATTGAGAGGAGCAGATGAGCAAATATATGACACGAATTTTATTGCTTTCTTATAGACATATCTATGTCTATATATATATATGATAAAGTATAAGCAAACAAATGAATAAATAGTAGATGGCTGCTACTAATAATTCATAACATTTTTCATTTTTTATACCTTTTATAATAATGTAAACCACATGCTTATAACTCGAATCGGCATTTCATATATATTTTGGTTTTTTTCTTGTTTTGTAACTTTGTCATATATGGGTCAAAGGTTTGGTCAGTTCTCACTTTGGTTGTTTATGGATCATGTAAATCGTTATAAAATAAGTTAAGATATGTTTAAAAAAAGAAAAGACAGCATAGACTCTGATTCTAAAGATGATATGTTGCATGTGAAATAATTGAGACAGAGATTATGACGTTACATAAAGTGTGTACTACTGTAAGAATTAAAGCTGTGGGTACACTTGCATTTGGGTACTATTGTACAGTTTAAACGCCTTGCTGACGTGAAACATCGTGTTTCTTTAGTTATGGTTTTATTTTGATGAAAACATTTTTATTTTATACACAATTGCATCATAAACTTTTTTTTTGATTGATATGATTGTCTAATAAGTTTTGTAAATTTATCTATATATATATACACATCATAGTTTATTAATATCATCAAAAGTATTCCCATTTCATCCGCATAGCGAGCCTCACATGATTATCAAGGTATATTTTTCTGCTTGTTTCTCGAAAGTGGCCGGCCCAAGTACATGTTCTTCATGTTGATCTTGGCCTAGTGATTGTGTGTGTGTTTGTTTGTTTGTACTCTCCTTGTTTAATGTTTTAGTTTTTATACATTATTGTGATTGTGGAGGACTTTAGTCAAGATATAGGTCGTATTCGCTTTCAACTATGCCTCAAGACAACCGATCATTGTTGGGGATTTGGTCCTTAGAGAATTATGGTTTTATTGGGTCCAATAGACCGTAGAGTTAAGGTTTTTTTTTGATGTTTCCTTCATTAAAATAGTGATTCATGCATTACAAATGGGAGGTGATATTAGTATCATCCCTTGTGATTAATTTACCGAAAAATTTCTTGAAAGGGTCGTTTTTCGATGTCCTTTTGTCAAAAGAGTTTTCGCAAAAAAATTTTATGAAAGTGGGGAATCCGGCACTCCCACTACCGGACTCAAAAATCAAACCCGAGACCGGTGTTGCCACTACCGGCCTCGGTTCGATTAGCGAGACCGGTAGTGGGAATACCGGCCTCGAGGAGAAGACGACAAAGGTGCAGGAGAGTGTACAGAAGATGGCAGCGTGACACCGAGACCGGTATTCCCACTACCGGTCTCGCAGGGAATATTGGTCCTTTTTTGACTGATACAGTGAACCGACAAAATAGTGTCTGAAACCCTACACGTGGCAACTTCTTGTGAAACCCTAATGTGATTTAAATATATATATATATATATATATACTATGTAAATGTGATGATGTATTTTCAAGCATTTATCAGTACTAAATATATTTTCAGATAATACTCAAACAACAATAATCAACAAAAATTCCCAAAAAATGACATCTTCTTCATCATTCAACCCAATTATGGTTCAGTTAATATGAGATGATTGTGTATCATTCGCAAATGGGATCCTTCAAAATAATGATCCATCAAAAAGAAGAAGTTTTCCTCTTTTTCACATAAAGAGTTATGCTGAAATTTGTGATGTCACTTACAGTTGTTTTGGTGTTTCAAAACAAGAGTTCAGACTGCAATTATATTTATGGTATGAATTTAAGGGTGTTCCTTTTAGAAATTTAATTACGGATGATAATACTTTGGCAATGATTTATCATCTGGGTGAAACGCAATTTGAAGTGAAGTCCGTGCCTACTTTTACAAACCAGTTGTTAAGCTTGACTCAAAGCCAATGTTTTTTTCAAGGGAGTAACCAGCCACAAGATAATGAACATGATGAAGATAACGAAGATGATGAAGACAATGACGATGATGAAGACAATGACAATGAAGACGATGTACATGTTCAACATGATGATGAAATTGATCCAATGGGTGATGGTGACGAGGCACCTTATACAAGTGATGATACCATCGACGAATATAGCGTTGATGGGGATGTATCTGGAGATGAAGAAGAAGAAGGGGCCCATGCACAAGGTCCTTTGGAGCATGAACAACATCTTAATCTTGTCGATGATAATGATAATGATGATCAACTAATGCCATTCAATGAAGTTCAAGAACATGTGGTATTTTGGTCGAAAGAAAGAAATGTGATAGAAAAAGGAATGTTTTTTAAAAGCAAGGCGGAACTTGTACACGCTGTGAGGCTTTGGAACATAAGAGAAAACAGAGAACTTATTGTTATGGATACGAGGCCAACGTTTTGGAAAGCACAGTGCATGACCAGGGGGAAGAATTATCGTGGTGTTATGGACCGGGTCCCGTGTAGGTGGGTTGTAGTTGGATCTAGCATAAACAAATTAGGATTGTTTCAGATCACAAAGTGGGTGGAGAGTCACAATTGCTATGGAGAAGTGATATCTAACAACAACCGATGTATGACAGCAAGTATGATTGCTTCTGAAATTTTCCCTAACGTGCGGGAAGAATTAACTTATAAAGTCAGACAGATCCAGGCGCAAGTAAAAACAACTTTCAATGTGGATGTGACCTACGCCAAGGCGTGGAATGCAAGAAGGATAGCAATTGAAAGGTTGTATGGAACTTGGCCGAGTAACTTTGATGCATTGTGTTAGGACCAGTTGATGTGTGAAATCGAGTTTAAAAATTTAAAACAAGAAATACCTCGAAACTCACTACTACACACTATCGGGCAGTGGACCCGATCGTATGCAATATAGTTACAAAGTAAGTCCAGGTTCGTTCACAGGGATTGGTTTGAATCAATTGTCTAATAAAGTAGTTTGGAAAACAGGGTGGAACACTTTGAATCTCACTTTGACAATTAAATTAAAGTAAATTTAAAAGACAAAACACTTAAAAGTAAAGAAAAGCTTCAAACAATAATAGTAAAGATCATCCACCTTGAATTCGCTAGACTTCAAACATGATTGCATTCAATTAAGACCAAACTCATTTAGAGTTGACAAGATAATCGTGAAAGGATAAAATGCTCGCGTGGTACCACCAACCGCTCACAAATCACCCAAACACCTAAGTTGCTAGTTTAATTACCCAAGCCGGTACCACCAATGCCTAGACAACCTTACCAACAATTAGTTTACTTGATTCTCCAATTAACAATTGTGCCTATGTGAATTAAAACGTGGTACCACCGACCGTTTCTAAACACGTTGACAAAATGATTCCTATTATTAAAATGACATTCACTATCATACCATGAACTAGTGATAATTGCTCATAGACAAGCAACCGTTTGAAAATCACATATGTATCCAACTAGTACCACTAACGAAGAATACACATGCCACCAATATCATAATAATATATATAAAGGAATTAAATCATCAAGATCTCGACACAACGATAATTGAAATCAACTCTTTGAATTAAAACATATAGCAATCACATCATTCGTCTAGTTTCATCAAGGTGGATGATTAAGAGATTAGCCACTCATGATTAAATTGAAATAACAATCAAAATAAAGGAAGAACATGATGTACCAATCGTTTGAGAAATAGAAATTTCAAGACAATAAAATAGATACGATCTAAGTGGGTGCACGTGAATCTTCAATGAATCGGAAGATGATGAAATCTTGATTCGATCCTTGAAGGTGTTCCCTGAAGTGCAGCTCTTAGAAAGAAAACTTGATATCTGGGAAAATAGGGTTTTTTTCTTTTATACTCCTTGAAAACTGATGCAAAAAGCTGACAAAAACCCTCAGGTCCGTCATCCCACTGCGGCGCAGTGGACGAGTGATGCCCCCACTGCGGCGCAGTGGAATGACACTGGTCTAATGCTCGTCTGTCTTCAGCTTGACTGCGGCGCAGTGGCCACATAAACTCCCACTGCGGCGCAGTCCCAATATTCTGACCAACGTGCCTTTTCCTTCACACGACTGCGGCGCAGTGGATACACGTACTTCCCACTGCGGCGCAGTCTTACAACTTCTGACCAGCATGCCTTTTCCTTCACACGATGCGGCGCAGTCTACAACTTCTGACCAGTATCTTTGACTTGAAATCTTCTATCCTTTCAATTAAAACAACTCTCGAACATATGAATCAACTTCTTGGCCTAAATTCATCCGAAATTGCACCGAATGGACACGTAACCTGCTTAGAACCTGAAACCACTAACAAACACCATAAACGCGCCAAATGCATACAAAATCGACTCAAAACACATACGAAAAAGGCCAATAATGATGTGGGCGATCTATATAAATTGGTCACATCACCAGTTCACCTGGAACTGTCCAGTCACCAGCTTACACTTGCCAGTCACCAGTTGCATCTGGAGACCAGTGAAACTAGTGACCAAGAAGATTTGTCCAGAAATATATTGAAGTCCAGTTGCACCGTACAGTCAACGCAACTGAAGACTTCCTCTAGTTGAGAACTGACCAGTTGAAGAATCATTCCAGTTGAAGTCGAAGACAACAAATGGAAGATAGAGAATGGCAATGGCAGCGAAGCCCAGTTGGCATTCTAGTCAGTTACAAACTGGAGACCATAAGTGGAAAGCCCTTACAAAGCTTTACACTGATTACGAGGAATTGACTTGTATGCTTTATGTACCTTTACCCGGATAATAAGCCTTATCTTATTATTTAAGTAATAAAAGGTACATAAAGGTGGTTGTGTAAAGTTGCTTTATCATGCGACTTTACACTGCTTTTTAAGGAATTAAATGCTATTCCTTAAATGCTCTCAACCACATTTGTACGGCTAAAGTTAACATCCCAATGTTAACTTTGCATATAAATACAAGTCATTGCACAACTAAGAATATAACTTCTTCGAATACACTTCGATAGAATTCACTTTGCAAACCTGCAATATTCTTGGTGAACTTGTGCAATATTCTCTCAATCGCTAAAAGGAACATTTCACAACTTTAAGTGTTTCGATTGTCTTGAGAAATTTCGAGTGTAGATCAATTGTATTTCATAGGTTGTTAGGATATTTACATTCTTGTATTATCTTGGTTCCGCATCAACCTTGTAATTTATTTAACATCAATAAATAAATTACACATTGAAAAATACATATTGTCTCATCAAGTTATCTTACAAGTTATTTGTATTATTGCATTGTTCTTTACTTATCGTCATTTAAATAAGTAATCTATCTAGAACTTGGTATATACACACTGCAACTGGTCGTCTCCAGTTCAGTGCATATATGCAATATACACACTGCAACTGGTCGTCTCCAGTTCAGTTCTGGTCAAGGTGAAATCCCTTTGAATAATAATGCCCAACCTTTTCAAAATGTGAATACTAATCCTCCTCCTCCTTCTACCCCAAACCACGTCCATGTACACTACTCTAACACTCATGTTCCCAAATTCGATGGAAACAGTGAGACTTTCGGTACATGGAAGGCTAGAATGCTTTTGCATTTTGGTGGTATTGAGAGGTATATGTTGAAAATCCTTAAGGATGGACCATATATACCCATGTCTCTTGGGGTGAGTCCTCTTCTAGATCCAACTTGTTGATCTGGACACCAGACTCAAGAACATGATCCTTGGGGCTGTTCTTGAAGATCTAATTCCAACACTTGTGCTGTTCCCCATTGCAAAATCAATGTGGGACGAATTAGTTATTCAGTTTGAAGGAGGTGATGACACTATTGTCACTAGAAAAGTTGCCTTGAACAAGAAGTATGAATCCTTCTTTGCCTTGCCCAATGAAAGTCTAACTGGTACATACACCAGATTTTCTAGCCTCATCAATCAGTTGAGAGGTTTGGGTGTAGAGAAGGATAAGGATATTCTTCTTGAGAAGTTTTGTGATATTCTTCTTGAGAAGTTTTGTGATATTCTTCCTTCCAAATGGGAAAACATGGTTCTTGTCTTGAGACAAGGTAAAACCTTGCACAGCCATACTCTTGCATCGCTCTATGGAGCCTTCAGATTCACTGAAGATTATAATGCTGCAAGACTGGTGGCTGAGCAAGATGCCATGAACCATGCCCAGAGTTCCAAGGTTGCTAGTGTACCTGAGCGACCTTGTGCTGCTTTAATGTCTGCAGAGAGTGTCCAGGCACACTCGATGAAGGAGATGTTAAACAGTTTCTTGAACTCTGGCCTGACCACTGAAAACAGTGATGGTTGTAATGAAACTGACGATGATGATCTGGTCGCCATGATTGCTAAAACCTTTAACAGGTTTAAGCATAAATCTAAAAGATTTAATGGCCCCAACAATGCTTCCAGCTCCAGCTCTCTGGATAAGACCAATCTTACATGCTATAAATGTGGCAAGAAGGGTCACTTTATGAAGGAATGCAGATCTAGTCAGTTGAACAACCAAACTGGCCCCCCTGTCCCTAATTTCAATCGGCCTAATGATAGCTACAAAGCTAAATACAAGAAGCTTAAGGCCCAGATTGCCCTCATGTCCATGAAAAAGGAAAAGGATCAGTGCTTAATGGCACAAACTGAGGAAAAATGGGAGTACTCTGATGACTCATCAGTTGATGAAGAAGAGGAAAGGGACATGTGTTTCATGGCCTTGGAAGATCAACAGCAGCAGCACGTGGCAAAAGAAGATGTCATCACTGGAAGATGGGTGGACATCATCTTGAAAAAGGTATGTGATTATGATCACCAGATTGACCCTGAACTAAAACTGGACCTGGCTGAATCATTAAGTGGTGATTTAGCTTTTGTGGAAACTGTAAGAGCTGATAGTGAAAGATATCTTGACACTATCTTAATTGAACTGAACATTGTTAAACCACAACTGAATGATTTACAAAGTGTCCAGTTGGCTCTCAAGGGGTCAGTTTTAAAGATTGAGGCTTTAGAACTTGATAATCAAAAACTATTTTCTGATCTTGAAAAGGAACAAAAGATTATCAAGTCATGGGTAAAAGCATCTGGTAAAAACTATGATGCATTTTCAAGAACTATCGATGCCCAGAAGAATGCATGGAAATCTGGAGATCTGAAGATGGCAGCTCTCATACCAGATCTTCATGCATTGCCTCCAGCTCTCAAGGTTGAAACACCTTATGATCAACCTGAAGCTGTTGAAACTGAAACCTCTGAGACCACCCCCATTGAGGTTAAAACTGGAGTCAATCAGGCTAAAGCTCCAGTCAAAAAGGCCACTGGCAACAAGCCTTTACCTCAAAAGTCTAAGGTGCCCAAGACCCGACAGCTAAAGCTCCAGTCAAAAAGGCCACTGGCAACAAGCCTTTACCTCAAAAGTCTAAGGTGCCCAAGACCCGAAAGACTAAAGCTCCAGTCAAAAAGGCCACTGGCAACAAGCCTTTACCTCAAAAGTCTAAGGTGCCCAAGACCCGACAGACTAAAGCTCCAGTCAAAAAGGCCACTGGCAACAAGCCTTTACCTCAAAAGTCTAAGGTGCCCAAGACCCGACAGACTAAAGCTCCAGTTGAACCAAGGTCCAAGGTTCAACTGCCTGAAGAAAATAATATTTTGGTTAATCTGGAAAGTCAACTCCAACTTTTGTCTCGGCAGGTTCAGAGTTGTACTGCCCGGATTAACAATCTGGAAGGAGGTTTATTACCTCCAGTTTTCAAACAAAATATTAAACCACTCCCTTCAATACCTAAACTAAAGAATGTTCCATCTGGAACAAAATCTGGTAAAAATAAGGCGAGTAAGTATCAAGTACCAATCGTTTTTACTTCTGCACCTGGAGCTGGTGATAAAGTTCCAGATGCAGCCTCCAGTTCAACACCTCAACAATCAACTGTGACTTCTGTAGAGAAGTCCAGTGAACCCATCAAGAAAAGATGGGTTCACAAAAAGAACTAATGATTTTTGTGTGTGTGTAGGGCGATCGAAAGAAGAATATCTGGTATCTGGAAAGCGCTGCTGGCCGGACTATGACCGGATGTAAGCCCCTACTGGAAGAGTTCACTGTCCAAGATGGACCGACAGTGACGTTTGGTAACGATCAATCTGGAAAGACTGAAGGATATGGTGTGCTCAATAATGGACAAGTCGAATTCAAAAGAGTTGCATTTGTGAATGGTTTGAAATACAACCTGATCAGTGTCAGCCAACTTTGTGATGATGGCTTCAGAGTTTTGTTCGATATTGCTCAAGGCACCATATTTAACAAGGATTGGAAAGTGGTGATGATTGCACCAAGAAAAGGAAATGTGTACATCATGGATATGGAACCAGCTCCAAAAGAGCAATGTTTCTATACCAAAGCTGATGAGGACACCAACTGGCTATGGCATAAAAGATTATCCCATCTTAATTTTAAGAATATCAACAAGTTGTCTCGCAAACAACTGGTTGATGGGATACCTCAAATTTCTTTCAATAAAGAAAAACCATGTCCAGGGTGTGAGATGGGCAAGCAGAAAAGAGCCAGTTTCAAAACTAGGCAAAATTTTAGCATCACTGAACCTCTTCACATGTTACATATGGATCTCTTCGGTCCAGTGAATGTTCAAACTAGAGCTGGAAAGAAGTACACTCTAGTTGTGGTTGATGAATTCACCAGATACTGCTGGGTGGTATTCATCAGATCCAAAAGTGATGCACCTGCTGAAATCATCTCTCTCATCAAAAGAATTGAGCTCAAGTATACTCGAAAAGTTTGTCAGTTGCGAAGTGATAATGGTACTGAATTCCAAAATAAGGTACTTGAAACATTTTGCAATGACACTGGCATCTCTCAAAACTTCTCACCAGTTCACTCTCCAGAGCAAAATGGAGTTGTTGAAAGAAAGAATCGTACACTGATAGAAGCAGCCAGAAGTATGCTATCTGAATCTGGTCTTCCCACCAGTTTTTGGGCTGAGGCAGTTGCAACTGCTTGTCACACCCAAAACCGGTCAGTCTACAATCAAGAGACATAAGAAGACTGCCTATGAAGTACTCAGGAATCGTAAACCAAATATTAGATATTTCCATGTATTTGGTTGTCCAGTTTATATCTTAAACGATTCCAGTCAGCTTGGAAAGTTTGATGCAAAAGCTGATGAAGGGGTATTTTTAGGTTATTCAGATATTCGAAAGGCCTTTAGAGTTTATAATTATAGACTCCAAAAGGTTCATGAGACAATTCATGTCACATTTGATGAGTCAACTGAAGCAATCAACAAGAGACCAAGCCTTGATATTACTCCAGTCGTTCCAATCAACTTTGGTGAAACTGACCAAGTTCATCAGTCAGTTGTTTCACCAGAAGATGTTTCCAGTTACAACAAATTGGAACCAGTTAAGAAGAAGAACACCACCTGTGACACATCATTCTATCCCTCCATCAATTTCAACTTACCACAAGAATTGGTGATTGGATCTGATGTACGTGCCACTCCAATATCAGCACCAGTTTAAACACCTACTTCTCCAGTTCTTCATGAAATGCCTTCTAATGAGGAATTTCATGATGCCAATCGAGACCTCATTGACTCTGATGAGGATGTAGAAGTTGTTTGGACTGATCCTTCTCCAGATGCTATTGCAACTGAAGAAGATCGCCAGGTGACTTGCACTGATATTGTAGTTCACCAGCCTAGTCAATACACTAGATGGACTCGAGCACATCCAATTGAACAGATTGTGGGAGATCCAACTAGTGGGGTTCAGACTAGAAGAGCCACCAGTGAGCAATGCTTAAACGTCACCTTCTTATCTCTAATTGAACCAAAGAAGATTGACGAGGCTATGGCAGACCCAAGCTGGGTGGTAGCTATGCAAGAAGAGCTCCTCCAGTTTGAAAGGAACAATGTTTGGGAGCTTGTTCCTTGTCCACCAGGGTTAAAGAAAGAACCTATTGGTACTAGATGGGTCTACCGAAACAAAATGGATGAAGATGGCCATGTTGTAAGAAACAAGGCCAGACTAGTTGCCCAGGGTTATTGTCAAGCAGAGGGCGTTGACTTTGATGAAACTTTTGCTCCAGTTGCAAGACTTGAAGCCATAAGAATATTTCTGGCTTATGCAGCCCATCTGCAGTTCAAGGTCTTCCAGATGGATGTCAAAAGTGCGTTCCTTAATGGAACATTGGAAGAAGAAGTTTATGTTAAGCAGACTCCAGGTTTCATCGATGAGAAGCATCCTCATTGGGTTTATAGACTGAACAAAGCATTGTATGGTCTAAGATAAGCCCCAAGAGCCTGGTATGATACTTTAACTAAACATCTTCTTAAAAATGACTTTCAAAGAGGTGCAATAGATAATACCTTGTTTATCTTGAAAGAAAGAGGTAATATCTTATTGGTACAAATTTATGTTGATGACATTATTTTTGGTTCAACTGATGATGCAATGTGTAAAAAGTTTTCTAAAATCATGTCATCTGAGTATGAGATGAGTTTAATGGGTGAATTAACATTTTTCTTAGGTCTTCAGATTAAGCAAACTGAAAATGGAATTTTTATAAACCAAGGAAAATATGTCAGAGATTTGTTATGAAAATACAAATATGATTCAATCCCATCGAAAAACACACCTATTGCAGCACCATTGAATTTGGACTCTGACCCAACTGGCAAACCAGTTAACATAACTGACTATAGAGGTATGGTTGGTTCACTGATGTACTTAACTGCCAGTCGACCAGATATAATGTTTGCAACATGTTTATGTACCAGGTTTCAGGCTAACCCTAAAGAATCACATTTGCACGCTGTAAAGCGTATCTTTATATACCTGAAAGGGTGTCCTAATCTTGGTCTTTGGTACCCCAAAGGCTCAGGATTAGATCTAATGGGTTTTTCAGATTTTGATCATGCAGGTTGTAAGATAGATAGAAAATCAACAACTGGTGGTTGTCATTTCCTTGGAGGAAAACTGGTGAGTTGGACCAGCAAGAAGCAGACTTCAGTCTCCATGTCCACTGCTGAGGCAGAGTACATTTCTGCGGCCAGTTGCTGTGCCCAGATTCTCTGGATCAAGAACCAGTTACTAGATTATGGTCAAAAGTATACTAGGACGCCAATCTTTTGTGACAACACCAGTGCAATTGCTATATCTCACAACCCAGTGATGCACTCCAAAACAAAGCATATTGACATCAGGTATCATTTCATTCGAGATCATGTTATGAAAGGAGACATTGAAATTCATTTCATCCCCACTGACAAACAGTTAGCTGATGTTTTTACAAAACCTCTCGATGAGAAAACCTTTAAACATCTCATCAGCGAACTGGGAATGTTAAATCCTTAACTGGAGCTTTCTTTGTTATTGAACGCGTCAGTGACACTGATGAAGTTCTCCAGTTGAGGAGGTCCAGATAATCTTTGCTCGCCAGGCTATCGAACGCCTTTGTGATACTATCTTGGCACTAATTGATTTCTGGATCATCACTTTAGGGGGAAAGACTCAAAATAATTTTGTTTGAAAATGCAACTGGAGAACTCTTCAGTTGAAAACTGGTACTGGACTGATCCTCCAGTTACCAGATTCAGTCTTGTCTAATTTTTATAACGTTAGAAATACTTGGTCAATATGTGTGACACGTGATGATACTCGAGTGTTTTAAACCACTTGGTATTGTGATCTGACGTGTTGCAAACCATTTTAGTACTTGACAACTGTTTGTATTGGGAAAATAAAAAGTGAGTGGGCGCGTGGGTAAGATAAGCCGTCGTAGCATTTAATGCTGACATGGTAGCATTTAATGTTGACATGGAAAATTATGATTTTATTTCAAAATTCAAACTAACTTTGTGAAAATATCTTCAAAAGAGATTTTGTTTATTAAAATATGATTTTTGGTATTTCATTGGGATCTTGAATCCCTTATAAATACCCTTATTTACTCCAAACTCATTTACTTCTCTTCTACATTCTTTCATTTACTTCCCAATCATCAAAATTGCTTCATTTCTCTCTCTGCTTCACAAATCAAGAACCCTAGTTCACAAAATTTCAATTTCAATTTCCTATGGCTCCTAGATCATCTCGTTCAAGAGATGTAAATCTCTTGACTATATGCTCCTTCACCAGATGTCAAACCGGCATCTGGTGCTCCTAGTAATGCCTCTGTCATCAAACTAAATCCAAATAATCCGATGGCAAGCTTACGAGGATCTCAAGGGTCCGATACCCTCATTGGTAGAATTCAAAAGTTTTTGAAGGATTCTCCAATAGGACCCTCATTCTCTCTTAACCCACGCAAGTTGTTTCACAACTACTTGTGTGAGTTCTGGTACACTGCCAGTCTTTCTTCTGATTGTTCCTCCATCAGTTTCACATTAAAGGATGGAACAATCCAGTGTACCTTATCCACCGATGTATTGAGGGATGCCTTACGCCTCAATTACTGGAGAGAGGGTGAATCTCCAGTCGTCTTACCCCCAAACATAAATTTTCGTCAAGTACTTCTTGAAATGAGACACAAGGAGTGCTTGGACAATGGGGTGTTGAAAACGAAAGGTGCGATGACCATGAAGGGCCTTACACCTTCATGGAGGTATTTTTTCATCCACCTGGTGGAGAGCATGGGTGGGAGTTCTGGTGGACTTGACCAGATTAACTCCTCACAAGAAGAAATGGCTTACTGCTTGTGGAACGGATTGAGAGTGGACTTTGCAGATATCTTTGTTTTAAGCATATTCTGGGCAGAGAAGCATATAATAGTACAGATTCACCGTACACTGCTCCAGATATGCTAAGGAATTTAGACTCTCTAGTATCTGAAGTTGGAGAGGTCAAAATTCCTGAACGAATGCAACTGGCATTCGCTTCAACTGATGCACCTATTGAAGGTGAGTCAGAAAGGCAACTGGGCGGGCCTCAAAATAATGAGGGACCCTCCAGTTCGTCTAATGTTGTGGTTGAGGATAGAGCAGCCATAACTGAAGCAACCCCAATTACATCTATCCCTGGTGAAGATACTTCGGTATCTGATCCACCAACAGATGCACCCATCCAGGAAACTGGGGAAGGTCATCTGGAGACTGACCAGGAAACTGGTCAGCCCTCAGTCACATTCATGGATCTGGACATGAATGTTAATGACGAGGAAATCCTTATAGAATCTTCGGATTCTGAAGGTAATGAAACAGACTTGGAGATTCTTGATGCTTCTGTACAAGCTCAAGACCCTTCATCTCCAGTCTCCCTTTCAGACGCATCAATTTCACTTTCACCCTCCCAAGAAAATGTGCCTACTGATATATCTTTACCAACATATACCGCTCCTTCACCAACTAGGCAATTCTCATTTGCTCGAGAAATGCCACCCCCACCGTCGCCGTTGTTCACACCTGAGCATTCTCAGCATGAACAACACTTTGATTTTCCAGTCCTTTCTTCATCCACCACTCCTATTATATCTTCAACTGCTGGTTTGACAACTGGGGAGACTTCCTTAAGTTTGCCTCCTCCAGTTGCTCCAGTAGTAACTGCTGCTGGTCCAGTGACACCTTCTCCTTCGTCACTGGACAGTCAAGTTGTCTCACTTCAAGCCGATCTCCAAAACCTTCTAACCAGGGTGGAGGAGATTCAGAAGACACTTGACAAAAACACCAAGTCATTCTCCAGATACCACAAGGATCACCTAACAAACATCAAAGTGGTTGATCTGGGGATAAACAAGTTTTCATCTAATGAAGACTTGGTGTTTAAAAAGCTAAATGAGTTGGTCACTGGCTGCAACAATCTGGCTGGTACTTTAAAGGAAGCCTTTGACCTAACTCACTCCAAGGTTACAACCTCAATCTCCAACTTGCTGGGAAATACTGTCAGAACTTCAGAAGTTGATTTGAAAGAGATTGAAAGGCAGGTTAAGGAATTGATTGAAAAACCTGGCCTAGATGTAACTGGACTTGGAGAGCAGTTGATGACTTTGGTTGGTCAGAAAATAGAGGATACGTTGGGTGCTAGAGAAGCACAATTGGTTGAAAGGGTGATATCTGAGATCACCAAGCTGGCCACTCCTCAGGTTGATCTGGCCCCACTCACCAGTGAGATCAACCAGTTGAGAGGCAGCATTGAAAGTTTGAACACCCAGGTATCTCTACATGCTCAATCTTTAGATAGACTGACAATTGAAGTAGAAAATCTGAAGAAGAAGGATGATGAAGTGAAGGATAAGGTTGTCTCTGGGTTGGATGAAGACTCCAAGATCCTAAATGAATTGAAAACTGGTCAAGAACAAGTTAGTGCAAATGTCTTGATTCAGTCAAAGGAGACGAACCATTTATGGAGGTCCTTCAGGATGATGTGTGGGATCTTTAAGGAGTGTAAGGACATGCAGTCATGGCAGCCTCTTGACCGGTTGCCATCTCACCCCTCTGAATGGGTAGGTATTCGGGCAGGTCTAGATGCTGCCAAGGGGGAAAGAAGTGCAGTCCTTCCACCAGTTGCACCTAGAAGGACTCCATCTGGAAGAGAATTGATTGTGGCTACCAGTACTGAAGCTGGTGAGCAAAGAGTTGGTGGATCTGGTGATGATGGTGATAGGGGGAATGTTGTTTTGGATAAGGGTAAAGGTTTGGCTGTTGAAGCATCTGCCCAGCCGGCCACTGATGTAATGCTTGAAACTGGTAATGTTGATGTACTTCCTCCAGTTGCTCCAGTAGTAACTGCTGCTGGTCCAGTGACACCTTCTCCTTCGTCACTGGACAGTCAAGTTGTCTCACTTCAAGCCGATCTCCAAAACCTTCTAACCAGGGTGGAGGAGATTCAGAAGACACTTGACAAAAACACCAAGTCATTCTCCAGATACCACAAGGATCACCTAACAAACATCAAAGTGGTTGATCTGGGGATAAACAAGTTTTCATCTAATGAAGACTTGGTGTTTAAAAAGCTAAATGAGTTGGTCACTGGCTGCAACAATCTGGCTGGTACTTTAAAGGAAGCCTTTGACCTAACTCACTCCAAGGTTACAACCTCAATCTCCAACTTGCTGGGAAATACTGTCAGAACTTCAGAAGTTGATTTGAAAGAGATTGAAAGGCAGGTTAAGGAATTGATTGAAAAACCTGGCCTAGATGTAACTGGACTTGGAGAGCAGTTGATGACTTTGGTTGGTCAGAAAATAGAGGATACGTTGGGTGCTAGAGAAGCACAATTGGTTGAAAGGGTGATATCTGAGATCACCAAGCTGGCCACTCCTCAGGTTGATCTGGCCCCACTCACCAGTGAGATCAACCAGTTGAGAGGCAGCATTGAAAGTTTGAACACCCAGGTATCTCTACATGCTCAATCTTTAGATAGACTGACAATTGAAGTAGAAAATCTGAAGAAGAAGGATGATGAAGTGAAGGATAAGGTTGTCTCTGGGTTGGATGAAGACTCCAAGATCCTAAATGAATTGAAAACTGGTAATGTTGATGTACTTCCTCCAGTTTCAGATAGTGATAGCAGAAGACTGGCCAGACTTGGAAATGATATTAAAGAAAGAAAGAAGATAAAACAAAGAAACCAAGCTGAAGCCAGGGCACATCTTACACAAATCAAGTTACTTGATATGAGTGATGCCAATCTTTTGGGTATCACTAAGGAGGAGTATGTTAGGATCAAGAATGATCCCAGGATAGTTGACCAGTTGAAAGAAATGCTGGATGTAGAACTGGACAGACACTATCCTGAGGATGAAGCTGAATACGATGCCAGAAGCTTGAACATTTCAGTGGAGAAGGCCAAGGAGAATAGGGCCAGTGGGATTCTTAAACGTATTGAAAATGTTAAGAAGGTTGTGAAGAAGGTTTTGAATCCACCAAGAAGGATTCCACAACCAAGGAGACCACTGTCTAGAGATGCTGACCTTAGCACATTTGTTGAACCAACTGGCGAGGTTTCAAATGAAGACATCAAGTCCGCTGTACTGGCTGCTGGTGCTGGGAGTATAAGAATTACAAATGAATCTGAAGCTAGAAGCTACTACTCCTAGATCATGTCAACCAGAAGACATAGTGGTACTATTAATGGTGTAAATGTAACAATCAAGCCAGGCACCAAAGTTTTTCAAATCGAAGTTAGTTATACCAGGGGGCCACTGGTTAAAACTGACAATCCTGGTGCTATGCAATATGGGTTCAGCGAATGGGTGGAGATGGTGAATGTTTTGGATGCGAAGGCACAAAAGAACAGGTTTGAGAAAGCATGGGCAAACTTTCTAAGGGGCAAAATTCAACATAAAGAAAATCTTGAGCAAAAGTTGAATATTGATCCTGAAGACTCTCAGCCTATTTCTTTGGTGACCAAGAGAAGAAGAACTGGCGAAGGGCCATCTCATTAAGTTCTTTCTTCAGTTATCTACTTGTAATTTGTATTTACATTCTGTAACTTGTATAAATTCCATTTCCTTGTATAAATGAAGTTACCAGTTTGTAACCACAAGGTAGATAAAAGATTAAAATCTAACAAACCTAAAAGAAAAACCTAAGGCATTTATTGATCTATAAAAATGCCTTGGAAACTTAGATAGATTTAAATCGAACAAGTCTCTATAGTTCACACTTGTATAGATACAAGAACTAGAAAAAGACTTAGACTATATTTCTAGACAAATAGGGGGAATTTGTTAGGACCAGTTCACCTGGAACTGTCCAGTCACCAGTTTACACTTGCCAGTCACCAGTTGCATCTGGAGACCAGTGAAACTGGTGACCAAGAAGATTTGTCCAGAAATATATTGAAGTCCAGTTGCACCGTATAGTCAACGCAACTGAAGACTTCCTCCAGTTGAGAACTGACCAGTTGAAGAATCATTCCAGTTGAAGTCGAAGACAACAAATGGAAGATAGAGAATGGCAATGGCAGCGAAGCCCAGTTGGCATTCTAGTCAGTTACAAACTGGAGACCATAAGTGGAAAGCCCTTACAAAGCTTTACACTGATTACGAGGAATTGACTTGTATGCTTTATGTACCTTTACCCGGATAATAAGCCTTATCTTATTATTTAAGTAATAAAAGGTACATAAAGGTGGTTGTGTAAAGTTGTTTTATCATGCGACTTTACACTGCTTTTTAAGGAATTAAATGCTATTCCTTAAATGCTCTCAACCACATTTGTACGGCTAAAGTTAACATCCCAATGTTAACTTTGCCTATAAATACAAGTCATTGCACAACCAAGAATATAACTTCTTCGAATACACTTCGATAGAATTCACTTTGCAAACCTGCAATATTCTTGGTGAACTTGTGCAATATTCTCTCAATCGCTAAAAAGAACATTTCACAACTTTAAGTGTTTCGATTGTCTTGAGAAATTCCGAGTGTAGATCAATTGTATTTCTTAGGTTGTTAGGATATTTACATTCTTGTATTATCTTGGTTCCGCATCAACCTTGTAATTTATTTAACATCAATAAATAAATTACACATTGAAAAATACATATTGTCTCATCAAGTTATCTTACAAGTTATTTGTATTATTGCATTGTTCTTTACTTATTGTCATTTAAATAAGTAATCTATCTAGAACTTGGTATATACACACTGCAACTGGTCGTCTCCAGTTCAGTGCATATATTGCAAAGTAACTCCACCATCGACATTGAGATGTCTTCAGTAGTACCATCTATCGAGTTGGGACTTATACATTGCCCAAGTATGTTGCTGAATTACAACGTGCTAACCCAGACACTGTTGTGGAATGGCTCCATTCTCCAACCAGTTCAAGCCATATACATACATTCAAGTTTGTATTTTGGGCATTTGGACCGGCAATTAGGGCATTCCAACGTTGTATTCCAGTGATCTTTGTCGATGGCACTCATTTGAAAGGCAGCTACAAGGGTAAGTTGCTAACTGTAGTGACGAAGAACGCCAATGGACAACTATTGCCGGTCGCTTTTGCCTTGGTTGATGAAGAGTCTAATGAAAGTTGGGGATGGTTTCTAAATCTCTTTCAAGAGCATGTCGGATCGCAGCGGCAGGGTGATTTGTGTATCATTTCAGATCGTCACCAAGGCATACTTAATGCAGTGAACAAAATTGACGGGTGGCATCATCGGTATTGTTTGAGGCACGTTTGTAGCAATGTGAACTCGCACTTCAAGAACAGGAAAATCAAAAATCTGGCTTGGGTTATCGGTTCCACATCCCAATCATCCAAGTATACTTGGGCGGTGAATCAAGTCAAAGGTGAAGATGATGCTGTTTGGCCGTATTTGAGAAACATTGGTTTGGATAAGTGGACTCTAAGGCACGACTCGGGGCTTCGTCGTTGGGGTAACTTAACGACAAACATTGCCGAGTGCCAAAACAATATCCTTGGTAAGGCTCGAATGCTACCTATTAGAGCTTTAATTGAGACCACTTATACTTGGACACGAGACCATTTTGTCAGCCAATACCGGAGGGCCAGCAGTTGGAACCCACCACTAGCTCGCAAAATGTGGGAGGTTTATCAGATGCGTGAAAGAGCCTCAACAAGCCATAGGGTGGAAGTGTATGATGAGCGAACAGGAAATTACACAGTCATAACAAACCAAAGAAATGCACAAGGCGAGTACACATGCAATGTTGTCATGGCGGAAAATAGGAAAAAATGCTCTTGTGGAGCTTGGCAACATCAAAGGTTTCCATGTTCTCATGTCATTGCTGTTTGCGGATATAGACAAGAGAGAGCTGCTAATCTTCCTAGTAAGAGGTACACAACTAGGACGTGGATAAATCAGTATAATGCTGCACTTGCTCCCCTCCGAGACGTGCATTACTGGGCGAAGGTAGATTGGCAGATCCAGGGAGACCCGGCAAAACTGGTCACGCATAGGGGTAGGAGACGCACCAGAAGGTACCGGAACGAGATGGATGGGAGTTCTACCAGCAGATCTTCAACCTCAAGACAACAAGCTAGATGTGGCTTTTGCGGCGGATTGGGCCATAACAGGAAGACATGCCCTGAACTTTGAATATGGCAATAATGTTGTCGCTTATCTATTTCCGTTTTTGTGTGTTGTTTTTATCCGTTTTTTACATTAAATAATACATACTGTACAAGCAATTGATGCATGATTTTGGTTAATTATTCAAAAGATATGAAATCAATATCATTTCTCATTATAAATGCAACGCGGGCTGGGGTTAAAGTTTTTTTGATGTTTCAAATCTTTCAATCAAAACTATGATTGATATATTATTAGTCCAAAAATATACATAACATGATGACGACTATATGACGAGTATATTGTGATGTGAATTGTTCTTAATATTATTGATACAATGAAGGGCTTTATATACAATTGTTAAACAAGGAAATAAATAACTTAATAAACAAGAATCATAATTAACTTTATGAACAAGAAATATAATAAACTAAATTAAATGGTTTCCTTAATACGCCCCCGCAAGATGGCTGACCCGTTAGGGAAGCCCATCTTGGACTTGAACTCGAAATCTTGGACTTAAACTTGTAGATAACTTCCTTAATATGCCCCCGCAAGATGATTGATCATATCTTGGACTTAAACTTGTAGATAACTTCCTTAATATGCCCCCGCAAGATGATTGATCATATCTTGGACTTAACTTGAAACATTTGATATTTGGCTACCGGTTTTGTTTTTGAGGTAGCGAAGAACCCGACTGGGGGGCTAAAAATTTGATGAAAAAAAAAGGTTGCTCGTTGGAGCAAAAAGAGAAAAAAAAAATTGTACGAATTGAAACCGGCCACTACGGTATGGGCTTATGAATGAAATTGCTCGTTGGAGCTTTTGATTAATGAAACCGGCCACTACGGTATGGGTTGAGAAAAAAAAAATTGAAACCGGCCACTACGGTATGGGCATATGAATGAAATTGCTCGTTGGAGCTTTTGATTAATGAAACCGGCCACTACGGTATGGGCATCGAGAGACTGTTGCACATTGTTTGAAGGCAACAAGTTGAAGAAACCGGCCACTACGGTATGGGCATAGAGAGGCTGTTGCACATTATTTGAAGGCAACAAGTTGAAGAAACCGGCCACTACGGTATGGGACATATTAGAAGAAAAAAAAACGAAAACGACCGCAACTCGTATTATTGTTATTGTTTTGGTGGCTACGAATTTGAAAGTAACAATGGTGGGGTTTGATGATGATGGGAATTAATGGCTAGTCGAATAGATTGCTCTATGGTTTTCGAAAGATAAATTATTAGGTTTACGAAACAAATTTGGGGTGTTTGAACGGATGATTATCGGACGGGATTTTTTTGGAAAGAGATAATCGGATGGACACTCCAATCAAAGTATCGAAGATGGTTACTTACCAACAAAAACAATCATAACTATGTTGAAGGATAGATATTTGATTCTTAAGCTAAATATCTACGCATGTTTCAAGAATACAGTTTTCCCACTTTAAGTTAGCTGTTTCTTTACTGGCCCTCAAAATAACCGTTAAGCCGATCGATGTTTGAATTGCATAGCAAATATAATTGGATTAAGATCCTTTAAAGTTATTATTAACTTCATAGATGAAGTTGAGAGAATCTTGACCGTTAAGATTCAAAGTTGATATTTGAATCTTGACCCTTGATTTTAATCCAAAGGTCAAAATCATCAACTTTACCTATAAAGTTAATAATAACTTTAGAGGATCTCAATCCAATATAATTAGACTTTTTTTTCATTATCAAAAAGTACATAAGCTATCTACTTGTTAAATCAGACGTTAATTTTTATGAAAATGAAATAATGATACCAGCGCTCAGATGGTTGAGTCAATGAGTCATCAAATTTTACATGTTAGACATGAGTACCATACCCGTTTCTAAACGGGTGTTTTAAATTGGGTGTTTTTTCTTATGCCTACTTAATGTCATCGTTGTAACCTCCTTGGCTAAAGACTTTTCTTGTAATGATACTCTATCCCATAGTCACATGAGTCGCGGTTCGCTCAGGTGCGAATTCGCGGTTCGAATTCGTAATTCGCTAGGTCTCCAAAATTCGGTTCGAAGGGGGTAGACTCATTTCGGTCGCTTCGGTACGATCCAGTACGATGTACCCGATGTTAATATACAATAATAGATTCGTATTAAATACTCCAATTTCAAAGTATATTTGATACTTCAAACATCAGATTAAAAGCCTTCAAAATAAAAGGCAATAACACCATATACATAAACTAAAATAAGTTCAAATCCAAATACATAAATAAAACAAGTTCAGATCCAAATACATAAAATAAAACAAGTTTTTTCGAACCAAACTAATATAATTCACGATTTAAACCTATACAATTCGCCTTACCATACCATTTGGGTTCGCTAGATTCGCTTATCTCGGATCGCCATTCTCAGTCTTGGATTCGCGAACCAAAGACGAATGGAATCGCTTTCGTACCCGATTCTGGTTCACTCGAACCAATTCGAAAATCGTGGGGGTTCAGCGAATTAGACTTTCCCAAAAGGAGTAAGTTTCTTGAGTGGCGGCGAACAATGCTACTTGTGTCGTTGGGGATAGCCGCTAGTAGGGACCGGCCATTTATATAATCGTCTTTAAAAAGAATTGGGGTTCTTTCTTTTGAATAAAAAGAAATACCACAAGACAATAAAACGTGATTTATTATTATTATTTTTCTATCAAAACATCAAAAATGTAATGAATTGATATATTGACATACTTTTTGTTTGTTCGTATTTTAGACATTTCAATGTCATCGTATAACGTTGTGTAACGTGTCCACCAATAATAACTGCAATTAGGACGTCGGATAGTGTGATTTTTGTCCACATGCAAATCTTCATTCACAACCGTCCGATCACATCTTCATCTAACGGACAAACACACTCTCAAAATCCTATAAAAACTAACCTTTTTCCCAATATCCTAAATACCAGAAAAAATAACATACAAAAAGAGAGCAAAAATACGAAAAAAACACATTTCTAGAGAATTCCATTTTCTACTTTAGGGAATGCAGAGAGATGAAAGGAGACTCGCGGCTGTCTAACCGTGGTAGTTCTAAGCGAACTATCGGCGACAGGAATTGTCATCGGAAACACGTCGAAGACGGGTGATCGATATATTTATTTAGTTACAAGTTATTGTATCGATTTTCGACCAAGTATTTTTACTTTTATTGTATCACTAAGTACGTAAAAGCATTTTATCAAACAGATGGCGGATGAAAAAAACAATGGTGTACTACACGGAAAGTATGAGCTGGGACGCCAGCTCGGACACGGCACTTTTGCCAAAGTGTACCACGCGAAAAACGTGCACACGGGCAAAAGTGTCGCGATGAAAGTTGTTGGTAAAGAAAAAGTGATTAAAGTGGGAATGATGGATCAAATCAAGCGCGAGATTTCGGTTATGAAAATGGTGAAACATCCTAATATTGTCGAGCTCTACGAGGTCATGGCGAGTAAATCTAAGATTTACTTCGCCATGGAGCTCGTACGGGGCGGGGAGCTTTTCGACAAAATTTCAAAAGGACGGCTGAGAGAAGACGTTGCTAGAAGCTATTTCCAGCAACTTATCTCAGCCGTTGATTTTTGTCATAGTCGCGGTGTGTATCACCGTGACTTAAAGCCTGAAAATCTTTTACTAGATGAAGAAGGCAATTTGAAAGTAACAGATTTTGGTCTGAGCGCGTTCTGCGACCATCTCAGACAAGATGGGCTGTTACACACTACGTGTGGAACACCCGCTTATGTCGCACCCGACATAATTGGCAAAAAAGGATACGATGGCGCGAAAGCCGATATATGGTCTTGTGGAGTCATTCTCTATGTTCTCTTAGCCGGATTTTTACCATTTCAAGATGAAAACATTGTGGCCATGTATCGAAAAATCTACAAAGGCGATTTCAAGTGTCCACCGTGGTTTTCGTCGGACGCACGAAAACTAATAACAAAATTACTAGACCCAAATCCTAGTACTCGTATCACAATTGCAAAAATCATGGAATCAAATTGGTTCAAAAAATCAACACCAAAAAAGAACACAACGTTTTATTTAGAAGACGAATGTGTCCAATCAAAAGGCCTAGAAGCCAAAACACTTAATGCATTTCACATAATTTCCTTATCAGAAGGATTCGACCTCTCGCCTTTATTCGAAGAAAAAAAACGAGAGGAAAAAGAAGAAATGAGGTTCGCAACCACCGAGTCAGCGACCACGGTCGTTTCTAAGCTCGAGGAGGTTGCGAAAATGATGAAATTTAGTGTTAAAAAGAGTGGGGACCACAGCAGCTTAAGGCTACAAAGACAAGAAATGGGAAGGAAAGGGAAATTGGGCATTGCGGCGGAGTTATTCGCCATAACACCGTCGTTTTTGGTCGTCGAAGTTAAGAAGTCGAGTGGCGATACGTTGGAGTATAATCAGTTCTGTAGTAACGAACTCCGGCCAGCGCTTAGGGATATTGTTTGGAGGTCTGCAGCCGGTGGTCACACTTTTCCGGCGTGATCGAATGATTTTTAATTATTGTTTGTGTTGTTTATTAGAAAAGTTGGTCATGTGTTATTTTTAAGAATGGAATAATTGTTGTGATTCCGTTTCTTTTTTTTATTAGAATGATATAAAAATAATTTTTTTAGATTTATACAAAATAATTTTTTTAGATTTATACACATTTTACAAGTTTGATACAAAAGTGTGAAAAGTCGCGAAACCCATCCCTGTCATATCACACCTGTTGCAATTTTGGTCCAAAACTAACGTGCCGTTAGAATTCAGTCGTTAATGCCCCCTGTGCTTGTCACATGGGGGGTAGTTTCGTCCATTTATTGCTCATAGGACCATTTCTGCAAAAAAAAAAAAAATTGTATAAATCTAAAAAAAATTATTTTGTATAAATCTAAAAAATTATTTTTATATAAATCTAAAAAATTATTTTGTATAAATCTAAAAAATTATTTTTATATAAATCTAAAAAATTATTTTGTATATCTAAAAAATTTTTTATACAAAATAATTTTTTTAGATTTATATAAAAATATTTTTTTAGATTTATACAAAATAATTTTTTTAGATTTATATAAAAATAATTTTTTAGATTTATATAAAAATAATTTTTAGATTTATACAAAATATTTTTTTAGATTTATATAAAAATAATTTTTTAGATTTATACAAAATAATTTTTTTAGATTTATATAAAAATAATTTTTTAGATTTATACAAAATAATTTTTTAGATTTATATAAAAATAATTTTTTAGATTTATACAAAATAATTTTTTAGATTTATATAAAAATAATTTTTTAGATTTATACAAAAATTTTTTTATATAAATCTAAAAAAAATTATTTTGTATAAATCTAAAAAATTATTTTTATATAAATCTAAAAAATTATTTTGTATAAATCTAAAAAATTATTTTTATATAAATCTAAAAAATTATTTTGTATAAATCTAAAAAATTATTTTTATATAAATCTAAAAAATTATTTTGTATAAATCTAAAAATTATTTTGTATAAATCTAAAAAATTATTTTTATATAAATCTAAAAAATTATTTTGTATAAATCTAAAAAATTATTTTTATATAAATCTAAAAAATTATTTTTATAAAATTATTTTGTATAAATCTAAAAAATTATTTTTATATAAATCTAAAAAATTATTTTGTATAAATCTAAAAAATTATTTTTATATAAATCTAAAAAATTATTTTGTATAAATCTAAAAATTATTTTGTATAAATCTAAAAAATTATTTTTATATAAATCTAAAAAATTATTTTGTATAAATCTAAAAAATTATTTTTATATAAATCTAAAAAATTATTTTGTATAAATCTAAAAAATTATTTTTATATAAATCTAAAAAATTATTTTGTATAAATCTAAAAAATTATTTTTATATAAATCTAAAAAATTATTTTGTATAAATCTAAAAAATTATTTTTATATAAATCTAAAAAATTATTTTGTATAAATCTAAAAAATTATTTTTATATAAATCTAAAAAAATTATTTTGTATAAATCTAAAAAATTATTTTTATATAAATCTAAAAAATTATTTTGTATAAATCTAAAAAATTATTTTTATATAAATCTAAAAAATTATTTTGTATAAATCTAAAAAATTATTTTTATATAAATCTAAAAAATTATTTTGTATAAATCTAAAAAATTATTTTTATATAAATCTAAAAAATTATTTTGTATAAATCTAAAAAATTATTTTTATATAAATCTAAAAAATTATTTTGTATAAATCTAAAAAATTATTTTGTATAAATCTAAAAAATTATTTTTATATAAATCTAAAAAATTATTTTGTATAAATCTAAAAAATTATTTTTATAAATCTAAAAAATTATTTTTATATAAATCTAAAAAATTATTTTGTATAAATCTAAAAAATTATTTTGTATAAATCTAAAAAATTATTTTGTATAAATCTAAAAAATTATTATTATATAAATCTGAAAAAATTATTTTGTATAAATCTAAAAAATTATTTTTATATAAATCTAAAAAATTATTTTTATATAAATCTAAAAAAATTATTTTGTATAAATCTAAAAAATTATTTTTATATAAATCTAAAAAATTATTTTGTATAAATCTAAAAAATTATTTTTATATAAATCTAAAAAATTATTTTGTATAAATCTAAAAAATTATTTTTATATAAATCTAAAAAATTATTTTTATAAATCTAAAAAATTATTTTGTATAAATCTAAAAAATTATTTTTATATAAATCTAAAAAATTATTTTTATATAAATCTAAAAAATTTTTTAGATTTAAAAATAATTTTTTTAGATTTATACAAAATATTTTTTAGATTAAAAAAAATTAGATTTATACAAAATAATTTTTTAGATTTATACAAAATATTTTTTTTAGATTTATATAAAAATAATTTTTTAGATTTATACAAAATAATTTTTTTAGATTTATACAAAAATAATTTTTTAGATTAATAAATTTTCTATTACTCTTAAATATATCCGTAATATTTATAGGATACATCTTATCTATTAGTTTAATTCCTAATGTTCTTAAAACTCTTACAAATAATTAAACTTGAAAGTCCGTTTGATATATATGTATAGGATATGATACATCTATTAGTTTCCTAATGCTTTTAGAATTTTACAAATCCAATGTCTATATATTATTGCGAATCATTCCGCCATCGCTTATATGTTTACATCTATTACGAGTCATATTACTGGTAAGCTTCTAATACTTTTTCTTGATTATGTATGTTATAGGTTTTGTTACCACTGATAAGACATAATGGCTACCGTCGAAGACACCCTAACTATTATTGATTTGATAGTAGAGAATATTACTCCGGAAGCAATTGATCTTTCTATTCAGATCGAAAATTGTCAAGCAGTAGAAATCATATTGTACAATCCGTACATCGTACGGGTATTAGGACTAGTTCTCTATATAAATATATATATATTATAATTTAGCTTCGATCATCGGGTACACTTTTTTAGCAATATTAGATCTGTCGTTTAATATCTTGCAATATTACTCCCATCGATAAAATGAATTAAAAAATCTAATAGATGCTAACGGCCGTTAAGTTCTCTTTGGATGTTTAACGAAAGTAACAATAACGGTTGCAAATCAGGTCCTTTCCTCTAACAGAGAGTTATGTCCTTTTCTCAAAGGGGTGTTAACGATCATTAGATGCAATCATAGTGTCTAACGAGAATTATAAAAGTTGTTGCAAACCAGGTCCATTTTTCTAACGCGCGTTGGAGTGTAATTTTCGTGTCAAATTAGTATTGTCTATTGGTCGCCCAATTTTATCAACAAGCGCAACTTTGTTTTTCATTTTAACTAAAATTGTCGTTCTTTCAGTTGTTTTTTACTTTCTACAATTTATTGTACAAAATTAATATAGTGTCCGCGTTTATTTGTCTCTCTTTTCTACAATGATTTATATGGTACTTTCCATTTCTTATAGTATTTCACATATAAAGTATAATTTTAGTGCGTTTTCATTTTCCCCCCCTTTTGTCACATTTTTTCTCAGTAATTATATATAGCTAATACATGATTAACATTTGTTTTTTCCCTTCAACTATTCATAGAATTGATCATGTAAATGGTTACTATATCTTACGTGAATAAATTTCCAGACACACGTTTAAATAATAAACAAATGAATGTATATCCCGAATGTATAATGTTTTTGAAAGCAATGATATATCTCCCAGGGCAAAGCCCGGGCAACATAACTAGTTTATATTAATTGATGTCGTTTATAAGTTGGTTGGGAACATTGGGTTACGTTTGTTTGTTTTTAACACAATATAACAAAGTCGATAATTATAATAATTGCGACAATAATATAGCCTTCATGTCTCCAATGCTTCTTTCAATTCATGCTTTTTTTAGTGTAGCTTATTCGTTTTTTTTTTATCTTATAATTGCAAATTACATGGTTTGATCTTCTATAACTCGTAAAGACAGCCCTGTTAATATATTTACTGTGGGAGCCACTAGATTAATTATGTCAAGGGTGTGAATTTAGAACAATAGACCTATCAAAAAGTTTGTACCAAATTGACTGTTTAAGGTAGCAAATTGAGAAACTATCATTGATACCTTTAAAGATAATTCTGATTTGCACTGATAAGATAGGTTGTGGGAAGGCAATTGATTAGGAAAAAAAATTAGTGAAATCCACATGTCACTATTTTATGGTTTTAGGAGGATTTTTAGGCTAATTTTTAGAAGGATATATCATTTTCCATATAAAAAATCATTTCCCTAATGTTTGAAAAGTTACACTTTTGGGATATGCGAAATGACTAGTATACCGCTCTCACATATTTTTACATCATTTATCCCTTAACTCTTACAATACATACATTACCCATTTACACCAATTACCTACACTATTCGCCGCCGCCGCCATCACCACCACCAATTGCCGACACCACCACCAATTGCCGACACCACCACCGTCGCAGCGTTGCGTGAGTACCTGCTTAACTCCTATTTAAATAGACAAGAAACAAAGATAATTTTCTCTCTTAATCAATCACTCAATGTAGGAAAATAACATTGTTCAGTTACTATTAATTTGGACCTGTGAATAAGAATAGAATGAATAAAAGGTTTTTTATTGATTTGTGATTTATCATTTACATTGAGCCAAGGCCCCTTTATATACTGAGAAAACCATTCTAAATATGGTAACAAAATCAAAAGCATTTAATTCGAGTCTATCCTTTGTCGATCCTTTTCTTGGTGCCTAAGAAGAAATCGTTTAATCTTGGAAATGATGAAATTCTGATCCTGGAAAATTATTTCTAACACTCCCCCTCAAGTTGAATAGTGGGATCACCAAAATTCAACTTGTCCAGACATTTGTGGAACATGGCCGTTCCTACTGCTTTGGTTAGGATATCTGCCAGTTGATCTTCATACTTCACAAAGGGTAACTTTATAATGCCACCTTCAAGCTTTTCTTTGATGAAATGACGGTCAACCTCCACATGTTTAGTTCTGTCGTGCTGAACTGGATTTTCTGAGATTTGGATAGCCGCTTCATTGTCGCTCATGATCTGAATACTTTTCTTAGGAGCAAATCCCAATTCTGTCATCAGTTTCTTTAACCATAATGCTTCTGCTAAGCCTTTAGATATACCCCGAAATTCAGCTTCAGCACTTGACAAAGAGACAACCTTTTGCTTTTTACTCTTCCATGTGACGAGATTCCCTCCGATCATAGAGAAATATCCTGATGTTGATCTTCTGTTTCCCTTGTCTCCAGCCCAATCAGCATCTGTATATATCTGAATATTAAGATGACCATTTGCTTTAAACATAACTCCATGACCAGTAGTTCCTTTGAGATATCTGATAATTCTTAGAACTGCATCCATGTGTTCTTCTTGAGGTTGGTGCATGAACTGACTTACCACTCCAACAGCATATGCAATATCTGGACGAGTATGAGCAAGGTAAATCAATTTTCCTACCATTCGCTGGTACCTGTTTTTATCAGCAAGTTTTCCATCTAACTTCATAAACAATTTCTGATTGATAACCATGGGAGTGTCTGCCGGTTTACAATCAATCATCCCTGTTTCTGCCAAAAAATCCAGTATATATTTCTTCTGACAGATGAATATTCCTTGCTATGACCTTAACACTTCAATACCAAGGAAATATCTCAGATTTCCCAAGTCCTTCATTTCAAACTCTGCACATAAATTTTCTTTTAACTTCTTGATTTCATTTTCATCATTCCCAGTGATAATCATGTCATCCACATAGATTATCAAACACGTTATGCCATCTCTTTTATGACTGAGAAACAAAGTCTGATCAGAATTACTTTGTTTATATCCATACTTTTTCATTGCAACTGTGAACCTGCCAAACCATGCTCTGGGAGACTGCTTCAGTCCATACAAAGATCTCTTCAACTTACAGACTTCTCCATCTTTGAAAAGCTGAGAGAAACCTGGCGGTGGATCCATATATACTTCCTCTTTTAACTCTTCGTGTAAGAAAGCATTTTTTACATCAAACTGATGAAGAGGCCATCCTTGATTTGCTGCTACTGTAAATAAAACCCTTATTGTATCTAGCTTTGCAACTGGAGAAAAGGTTTCAGAGTAATCAATCCCATATGTCTGAGTGTACCCTTTGGCAACTAATCGAGCTTTATATCTTTCTATTTCACCATCTGGTCTGTATTTTACTGTATAGATCCATCTGCATCCTACTGGCTTCTTTCCTTGCGGGAAAATACATTTATCCCATGTATTGTTTTTAACCAGTGCATTCATTTCCACATTCATAACATCTTTCCATTTTCTTACTTTCAAAGCCTGCTCTACATTGGGTTGAATTTCTTCTGAATACAATCTTGCTATAAATGCCTTTGCTTCTTTAGACAGATATCCTTCTGCTAGGTTCGCCATTGGATATTTAGAGCCTCTAGAAACTCTTTCTGGAGAGTATCGCTTTGCAGGTATTCCTCGAGTTGACATGGGTGGCAGAACATACTTTTCTGGAGCTTCTGTAGTATTTTGTTCAACCTGTTCTTCACTTTCCTGCACACGTTCATTCGTGGAATCTGGTACACTTTCGTTTGAAACACCAAGAGAACTACTCAGTAAAGAATTACTTACCTCAGACATCAGGTTTGGAACAGTATTTTCAGTGGCATTGGAATTCTGAGACTGAGAGGACTGTTCTTGAGGCTCAGGGGACTGTTCTTGAGAGTCAACCATGGGATTTTCTTGAGGCTGAGAGGACTGTTCTTGAGAGTTAACCATGGGATTTTCTTGAGGCTCAGAGGACTGTTCTTGAGAGTTAACCATGGGATTTTCTTGAGGCTCAGAGGACTGTTCTTGAGAGTTAACCATGGGATTTTCTTGAGGCTCAGGGGACTGTTCTTGAGAGTCAACCATGGGATTTTCTTGAGGCTGAGAGGACTGTTCTTGAGAGTTAACCATGGGATTTTCAGAATCAACTGTGGTATTTTTACTTATTAGGTCCAGATTTATTGTACTTACTCCAGACTTTATGACTGGAGTCCTACTGAAGATTTGTTCAGAAATAATGGAAGACCAGTGAGCAAAATACTTGTATAAGAAATCTGGAGTCTTCCAGATTTCAGCTCACTGGACTTCACCCCAGTCCAGATCTATTCTACTGAAGACATTCTCACTGAAGTTAGAATAAAGAAGACTGACAAATGGCGGAGTCCACTGGAAGTCTTACCAGATCTACGACTGGAGCTTTGTCAGTGTTCTAGACCTTACAAGTCTGAACACTGATTACGAGGAATTGACTTTTTGCCTTTACACACTTTTCAAAGAACATTTCACTTGTCTTTACAAAAGTACTTACGTGTGTAAAGGTGGTTGGTTAAAAGGATAATAAGTCATATTGATGTGACTTTATCCTTGTACTTTAACCAATGCATTTAATGACCTTGTCGGTTCATTAAATACATGCAACCATATTTGTACGGCACAAATTCACTGGTGAATTTGTTTGCCTATAAATACAAAGTCAATTCCTTGTTAAAATTACTTTTTAGCAATTAGGTGAATTTGTCTAAATACTCTCGATCGTAACAGGGATACTTCACAACTTTAAGTATTTCGATCTAAAGAGTTTATTTAGCAAATATAGATCATTTGTAATTCATAGGTTGTTAGGATACTTACATATTTGTATTATCTTGATTCCGCACAACCTTGTATTTTATTTAACATCATAAATAAAATACACTTGAAAAATTACATTGTGTTCCACCTTTACTTTATTCATTGCTTTAAGTATTGTATTACTTTGTTTATATACTTGCATTTATATTCAAGTAATACTAGTCCAAATCTAGTGCATATTAGACTTGTTGTATTTTACACTATTGGGTTAAACCATCAAGCGAGGGACTCTACATTACTAACTTCAGAACTATAACTAAGCCAACTCAATGTGTCACATTGTTCCTCCCCCTGACCATTGTGTTGTGGGGAGTAAAAATAGCTAGTTTCAAGAAAATCACAATTCATTGTGGTAAACATGTGCTGAGTTTTTGGATTATAACATCTATACCCCTTTTGAGTGACTCCATATCCCACAAAAACACATTTCTCAGCACATGGATCAAGTTTATTTCGATAGGATTTTGGAATATGAACAAACACTGTACATCCAAAAATTTTGGGTTGAAGAGTAAGAGCTTGTGGAAGAGTATGATATTCAGTGAAAGTTTCTAATGGGGTTTTTATGTTCAGGATTTTTGTAGGAAGCCGATTGATTATGTAAGTGGCAGTGGCTAGAGCTTCAGGCCAAAACAGTTTAGGAACACAAGATTCGATTATTAAAGCTCTAGTCATTTCCAATAAAAGTCTATTTTTCCGTTCAGCAACACCGTTTTGTTCTGGGGTATGAGGGCATGTGGTTTGATGGATTATACCTTTGGATTGGAAAAACAGGTTCATTTGTGAGTTTATATATTCTCCACCATTGTCGGACCTCACAATCTTAATAGATTGTTGAAATTGGTTTTGAATCATTGTATAAAAAGCAGTGAACCTATCATATACTTCTGCTTTATTTTTCAAAAAATAAATCCAAGTCATCCGGGTGCAATCATCAACAAATATCACATAATACCGGAAATTTTGACCTCCAATAACAGGAGCCGGGCCCCAAACATCTGAGTGAATTAATGAGAAAGGTGTTTTAACTCTAGTGTTACTAGGTTTAAAGGTCTGTTTATGGCTCTTAGCAAAAAAGCAAGTTTCACAAGAAATTGGTTTATTGGAAGGAAAAAGATCAGGGAACAAGATGTGTAAATAACTACCAGAAGGATGTCCCAGTCGCCTATGCCATAACCATGCTTCTCTTTCACTTGTTCCATGAGCCAGCATCACGGTTCCACTTTGAGTTACTTCATCAACATAATACAGTCCTCCTCTTTCAGTGCCACGCCCAATGATCTGTCCTGTCCTGATATCCTGTAAGATACAAAAAGTTGGATGCATGAGTACTGAGCAATTGAGTTCTTTTGTCACATGGCTTATTGAAAAAAGTTTATGTGACAAAGATGAAACATAAAGACAAATTGACAATTTAATGCTCGGGGAAATCTCAATGGTGCCCCCGGACTTCACATCCATTATTCCCTTGTTTGCGGCTTTAATGTGTGTTTTCACGGGTTTTGATAATTTAACAAAATCAGACACTTCATACGTCATCGTGTCAGTTGCTCCACAATCAAAAATCCATGACTCGTTTGTATTTTTAGAACTGTTGGGGGCTGAATGAGTGATATGGGCTGATCCAGATAGATCCTGGGCCATATGGGCCATGTGAACCGATCCATTACTCCTATTATTACATAAAAAAGAAACAGAACCGGATATGGAATGCGTGTGTGTGTGTTTTTCACACACTTTTTCTTCTCTATCTGTCATTGCAAAAAACGCCCCCTCTTTTTCTTTCTGGGCTCCCTCTACCCTCACAGATCCATTAGATTTCGCTGCCATGGCTACCCCCCGGTGACCGACAGCCACCCCAATAGCGGCGGCCAGTGGTGGTCGAGTGGTGGCAGGCGGCGGTTGTATGGTAGAATAAGGGTTTTCAATCGATTTTGATGGTGAAATCGGGGCAGTTTGATCAGAATTGAATGGATCTCTGGCCGCTTTTAGCTCTCCACAGCCAGCTCTCGATTTTCGACCAAGGTTTTGGTTACTCGATTGACCCGATTTGGTGGTTTTTCTCTGTTATACCGGCCAGGAGTTCCGGCGGTAAGTTCGGTTGTTTTGTTTGATTGGTTTGGGTGTTGTGGTTGTTTAACCCAGTCGCCGGAATAATATTCCATAGTGGCTTGGGTTTTAATTATGTTAAGAGATGATTGAAGTTCCAATTCGTAACCCGAGCTTTGGTCACCGGCTTTGGCCATGGTGACTGCTCGATGGTTTGTGAGTTTAGGCGGAAGTATATCGGGTAGATGTGTAACAGCCGTCACCTGAGCGTATTTTCCGAAGCACTTTTCCGGTCATTTATAGTTCATTTTCGTTTATGTACATTATTAGTCTGTAAGACTTTATCATGGAATAAATGGATTTATGTTTTATTCGGGCTTAATGAGCATTTAGACTTTAGAAGAATGTAACATCCGCAAAAATTTCAGGTTGACTAAAAAGACTATTAATTTAAATATATGACTCTTATGCAAATAAAACAATGTGAACAAACATCGTTATGAGTTAACGAACTGACAAACATTCATCGAGGTGATGAACTAGACAAGGGCAAACTTTATTTGCACAATCTAGACATGATTAATTTTTATGATTAATTGTTTGTGTTAAACATTTTGTATTTAGGTTACAAAATCATTAAACCTCCACTCACCACTCAAATTTGTCTTCTTTACCCCACCTTCAATCACCACACTAATTTGTCCCCCACAATTTACCTCCACTTACTCCTCTCATTAGCCTATAAATACCACCCCATGGCAAACCATTTTTCTCACACCAAAATATTCTTTCTCACTCTATACAACACTCTCTAAACCAACCCCCAAATCTTACTAAATCATCCTATGTTAACTAATTGGTTCAAGTAAGTATCTAACCTTTGGTTTTAGGTACTTGAATTTTGATAAGAAAAGAATACAAAAGTATTCTTACATTTTCTTTCTTATAGTATTTCTCATCACCCAAAGATGTATACCAAGTTTTATAAAACTTGAATACTTTTATTACATGACAATGTAAATGATATATATAATGAAAACCATGTACATATATATATTTACTTATACACATGATCCCATATACCTACTGCGTTGCACCAACATCCTTGATTGATAGGAACCGGTGTACATGTATGGATTTACAACACTACATCCTTGTTTGATAGGAACCAGTGTTTACACTACATCCTTGTTTGATGGGAACCAGTGTACATACCTAATCTCATGTGTAGAAGTTATTTATATATGTGTAAATTAAACAAATGTCATGATAACAATCTAATTTGGGTGATGAAGATTACAAAAACAAACTTCATTTCATTTATCTTCTAACAAGAACATATTAACTAAATCAAGTATTACTTTCTTTGAAAAGGTTCCACGAAGCACAACATAGTCTACTTACTTTCTTCTTTCTTCATCCCACGATTCACTCCAATTAAGGTGAGTTTCGTAGCCCCTCTTTTTATCAGTTTTGGGGTGAAAAGTATACTTATTTTTTTAAAACAGTTTTGTCGATTTCTGTTTATGTTCAATATTGAGCCTGTGCGTTTAGAGTTACTTGTGCCATTTGACGTGCTTTAATCTTATTTGTATGTGTGTAATTATGTGTTTGTTGTTGTGTTTATGACGTGCTTATTGTGTGAGTTGGAGACTTGGACTAAGGCAGGTACCGTAAGGCCAGACTTTGAGACTTTGAGTACTTTGGTACTTATGGCGTAATTCTGCTCATTAAAATATTGAACTACTACTTGTTTATACTTAAAGAATTGACAAAAGACTTATTTCTTTGACTGGATTTTTGACTAAAATCTACGAACTCACCAACCTTTGTGTTGACACGTTTTATTATACTTTTCAGGTACTCAGGCAAATCAGGGATAAAGACTTGAATTTTAGGCTGGACTTCGGAGATTAGTGCTCCTTCACTTATATCGGACTTTAAGGCTGCATGCCTTGGTTTATTTTCTGTTATGGACGTACTAGTAATAAGCTCTCCTAGCATTGTGTGACTTAGAACTCGTGTATTAAGACTTATGTTTTGGGAATATATCATTATATTCTATTTCATTTAGCAGTATCTATGTAATTCCATGTCGTGCTGTACTTTTCATGACACCTCATGTATCCGCCAACGATGGGGTGTTACAAGATGACGAACCGATTGACGACTCTGATACCATGTGAATAAGAATAGAATGAATAAAAGATTGTTTATTGATTTGTGATTTATCATTTACATTGAGCCAAAGCCCCTTTATATACTGAGAAAACCATTCTAAATATGGTAACAAAATCAAAAGCATTTAATTCGAGTCTATCCTTTGTCGATCCTTTTCTTGGTGCCTAAGAAGAAATCGTTTAATCTTGGAAATGATGAAATTCTGATCCCGGAAAATTATTTCTAACAGGACCATCGTTCGGTTGACATATGGAATGTTTTTGGAGTTTGATTAAAGTATTATAGTTCATTCAATCAATCAATCAATGTTTACATGTTAGATTTTGTTAATATCTAGTTTGATTGATGTTGAATCGACTCGATTAAGATATATGATATAGCTGAGGTGCGATAATAGGGTGTAGTGTCTTTCTCTTATACCGACCGGTGTGACATAAACCCATCTATGGACATTGAAGGTGGTTGGGTACGACATACAGTCATCTTATATGGACATCGAAGGTTGTTGTGTCATGATCAACATGTCAAGGTAAGAAAAGGAAACCAATGGTCGATGTTGTAGCAATTTTGGATAAGTTAATAATGCAAGGATTTCACCTTTCATTCTCATTTATCTGATCTTAAGCGAATGACATATATAACTTAGTACAAAATATAAGGTCATGCAACAAAAGAAAAGTTGGTGATCTATTGGGAAAAAAAGAAAAAAAAAACTAAACTAACATGGGACAAGGACCACATTAAGGGTATGATCGTTTGTATATCTTGTCACTTGTTTTATATGTTATATATTCGATGTATAGAAATTTTTTTACCCGTCACATACAACTAGGGTCTTGTTAAATAAATACGAGTATGATATTTCTTAAGAAGGAAAATGTTTAACTACAATCCTAAGAGTTGTAGTTAACGTGTATAAAAAAAAATTATAACTTTCAAATCTTCCTCCTGAATTTTATGTTAATAAGTATAAAACTATTTTATGCAACTTAAATACAGCCTTAAAAGACAACTACTAACTAGATTTCTGTAATTAAAAAATCATTTAAATGGTAAATACTATTGGTGACATACCATAATAACTGTATCTTTGTCAAACTGTATGATTCTTGTCATGAGACAATAATTTTGAAATTAACGGGTAAAATTTCTACGAAGTTTTATTATAAATTCACTATTCTCGATTTCTCGAGCTTTAACGTCCCCCAAGCTTGTATACTTACTAATTTAATTATGGGATCTCATGTAGATCATTTTTTCAAATGTTCCTTTCTTTTTAACCTTGTAGCCGCAACTAGCTGGTTGACTTACTTTTTATTACACCCAAGTTCTTATAAATCGTAATCAAGATGATAACATGTAAAACAGATATCGTTGGGTCATCACATGGGCATGAAGTTATTGATGGATGTCGAGGCCTATCAAGTCATGATCAACATTTTTGGAAATCAGTGAAGACTAGTGAAACAAGTGGACCATACGAGTTTGATTTTCGTTTGTAAAAGAATATTACTTCACTTTCATCCATGTGATCTTAAACAAATGACACGTACGTATACAGTCTACTAAAGCAATGATAATAAAGTCGTATAATTATATGAAAGTGATACGTCTAGTGGGCCTACAAAGCCCATGAAGATGTGTTTGATGAATGGATTTACATGTAAAAGAAAAACATAAAATTATAAAAAGTCGTCCCAATGATCTTTCAGTTTTAGCAAATCATTCTTTCTGATCGTAAAAAGTAAGTAACATCCACTGTCATCTTTTACGGATAAAGAAACTGCTTCTAGGTTCTACTAAAATTATTTAAAAAAAACCTCTGGCACATGAGAATCGAACCATTGTCCTCTGTCTCCAGAGTCAACCTCTTGATCCAATATAGATGGTTTTTTCCGCATCATAAATAGCAATAGAATTCTTTAGGCGGATGTTTTCGTCCCAATAAATAAAATTCAAATTTTAGTTTAGAAATGTAATTTTGTCACATAACTAACCAAGACAATCAAGTTGGAAACATCTTGACCCTTGGATTGAAATCAAGGGTCAAGATTCAAAGATGGACTTTGAATCTTGACCTTTGATTTTAATCCAAGGGTTAAGATTTGGCTAACATGTCATGTTAGCCAACTTGAGGGAATCCCCTTCTCCAAGACAATTGCCAATGGGGTTGGTGGCCCATTGGTAAGGTCTTTGACCTTGGGGAATCCACCTGGGTTCGAGTCCCCTTCCCACATTTATGGGGGTGGATTAATAGGGATTTTTCGAGAGTCCTGAGTTTCATCTCAGGCATGCGTGTAATTTAGGAGTAGAAGTAGATTATAATGACGTTCTAAAAAATAGACAATTGCCTAGTGGTTAAGTTTTTATTATCCCGTGATGATTATATTTCTTAATACTTTACTTCTAGGCTCTAGCTGGTTTTAACTATTGTAATCTTGTCTTTTGAAAAATTTAAAAGCTACTCCTAATACTTCGTTTATTTCATGCAATTGAAAGTGTTATACTCATCTTGCAAGTATAGAAAGAAAGAAAGAAAGAAACTGCTCAGTGCCGCCTTCTGCGGGTTTTGAGCCTCAATACCTCGACGGTGTATGGGGGAGGTTAAGATGTAGGCAGACCTTACCTCTACTTAAGTAGAGAGGCTGCTTCCATTTTTTATCTAAATGGTAAAAAAGGCCCTCCAACCTATGCATGGGATGAGGATTGAACCCATGACCTCTGTCTCCAGAGGCCATGGTGTTTACCACTCATCTTGCAACTATATATTATGAATTTACATTGTTAGATTATACTGACATCCTACACAACATATTGACATCTTCAGCTAGTAAAAAAGTTGGAGCATGCTTGACTTCTTTCAACTTATGCAATTTCTTATGTAAGCCTTAAGCCTTAGTTACACAACAACAACAACAACAACAACAACAACAGTACCCAATCCCTGTGCGGTGTATGGCGGAGGTTAAGATGTAGGCAGACCTTACCTCTACTAAGTAGAGAGGCTGCTTCCATTTTTTATCTAAATGGTAAAAAAGGCCCTCCAACCTATGCATGGGATGAGGATTGAACCCATGACCTCTGTCTCCAGAGGCCATGGTGTTTACCACTCATCTTGCAACTATATATTATGAATTTACATTGTTAGATTATACTGACATCCTACACAACATATTGACATCTTCAGCTAGTAAAAAAGTTGGAGCATGCTTGACTTCTTTCAACTTATGCAATTTCTTATGTAAGCCTTAAGCCTTAGTTACACAACAACAACAACAACAACAACAACAACAACAACAACAACAACAACAACAACAACAACAACAACAACAACAACAACAACAACAACAACAACAACAACAGCACCAGCAACAACAACAGCAACAACAACAACAACAACAACAACAACAACAACAACAACAACAACAACAACAACAACAACAACAACAACAACAACAACATGTCCAACAACAACAACAACAACAACAACAACAACAGTACCCAATCCCTGTGCGGTGTATGGCGGAGGTTAAGATGTAGGCAGACCTTACCTCTACTAAGTAGAGAGGCTGCTTCCATTTTTTATCTAAATGGTAAAAAAGGCCCTCCAACCTATGCATGGGATGAGGATTGAACCCATGACCTCTGTCTCCAGAGGCCATGGTGTTTACCACTCATCTTGCAACTATATATTATGAATTTACATTGTTAGATTATACTGACATCCTACACAACATATTGACATCTTCAGCTAGTAAAAAAGTTGGAGCATGCTTGACTTCTTTCAACTTATGCAATTTCTTATGTAAGCCTTAAGCCTTAGTTACACAACAACAACAACAACAACAACAACAACAACAACAACAACAGTACCCAATCCCTGTGCGGTGTATGGGGGAGGTTAAGATGTAGGCAGACCTTACCTCTACTTAAGTAGAGAGGCTGCTTCCATTTTTTATCTAAATGGTAAAAAAGGCCCTCCAACCTATGCATGGGATGAGGATTGAACCCATGACCTCTGTCTCCAGAGGCCATGGTGTTTACCACTCATCTTGCAACTATATATTATGAATTTACATTGTTAGATTATACTGACATCCTACACAACATATTGACATCTTCAGCTAGTAAAAAAGTTGGAGCATGCTTGACTTCTTTCAACTTATGCAATTTCTTATGTAAGCCTTAAGCCTTAGTTACACAACAACAACAACAACAACAACAACAACAACAACAACAACAACAACAACAACAACAACAACAACAACAACAACAGTACCCAATCCCTGTGCGGTGTATGGGGGAGGTTAAGATGTAGGCAGACCTTACCTCTACTAAGTAGAGAGGCTGCTTCCATTTTTTATCTAAATGGTAAAAAAGGCCCTCCAACCTATGCATGGGATGAGGATTGAACCCATGACCTCTGTCTCCAGAGGCCATGGTGTTTACCACTCATCTTGCAACTATATATTATGAATTTACATTGTTAGATTATACTGACATCCTACACAACATATTGACATCTTCAGCTAGTAAAAAAGTTGGAGCATGCTTGACTTCTTTCAACTTATGCAATTTCTTATGTAAGCCTTAAGCCTTAGTTACACAACAACAACAACAGTACCCAATCCCTGTGCGGTGTATGGGGGAGGTTAAGATGTAGGCAGACCTTACCTCTACTTAAGTAGAGAGGCTGCTTCCATTTTTTATCTAAATGGTAAAAAAGGCCCTCCAACCTATGCATGGGATGAGGATTGAACCCATGACCTCTGTCTCCAGAGGCCATGGTGTTTACCACTCATCTTGCAACTATATATTATGAATTTACATTGTTAGATTATACTGACATCCTACACAACATATTGACATCTTCAGCTAGTAAAAAAGTTGGGCACATGACTATACATCTGGATCTAGGATTAGAATATGACACTTAATTAGCTTAATTAGTCCCAAAAGTTTCAATTGCTATATTTTAGCTATAAAAAATGAAAATTGTACTGTAATTTATATCTATATTACTCTATAAAGCAAACTACCCCTTCCCCCTTTAAGTAATTAAGATTTTAAAATGACCATATTACCCCTCTTCTTTATTTACTAATTTAAACATCTTCACCTATTTACCTATAATACCCTTAATGAAATAAATTACAACATAGATCATCCAACTCTTAAAGAATCATATTAATCCCTCTTACATCAATTAATTTTCATTCACCACCACACCACCACCACCGTCACCACCACGTCACCGCCGCACATCGCTGCCACCACTGCCACCGTCGCACACATTCGTTCGCTACCACCATCACCGCTGCATCGCGCGGGCATCCGTCTAGTAACATATGAATACACCTTCCAAAGAATCCCATTATCAGTTACCACATACTATAGGTTTTGTTAAATAGTGACCACATTCCATTATTAGGCACGGGTTATAGTGCATAATTAACTTAATCTTTCCTAAATTATCAAAAATTACATTTAATCCTCATTAATTTAATCTAATAATTACCATTTTCATATGAATCATAAATGCATATTTTTATATTTTTGAAAAATCAGACTTCATTAAATGCATATAACTAGTGCTCATTAATTAAGCATTACTATTTTTTTAACGTTCAATTTTGGGTCATTCACTCATACGAAATTCAACTAAAAATTCAAGTAAAAACCTTACAACTTCTCCAAGACTTGTGGGTAACAATTAGTGAAGCCTCCTCACAATTCTTAAGCATTTGGCATTTGATATGTGAATTAGGCACTAATTAGCTAACCCCATATATAAATCGGTTGCATTATTGAAGCAATTATTGCATTTATGACCTTGTGGATTAGAATCATGTCAATCAAACTGTTCTTTTGACATACTAATTTGGTAGAGTGATAATCAAATAGTAATAATTGCCAATACCAATTCGAAAAGACAGATATCCTGTCACTTAAGGCTATCTTTCCAAACTTCAAGAGATTTTGGCATTTATCAATTATCGAGCTAAACAACAGGTTAAATTGTTTGTTTCGAAACAAAAAAAAAATCAAATAAAGTAACAACGATAATATCAAAACGATATAGTAAATATTAGATCAAGTGTAACATCATACTTCTGGAGAAAGGGGTCATAGGTTTGATCTTTACTCATGGTCCTTTTCTACTCAAGTAGAACATGAGAACAACATCTCTACCTTAGGTAGAAAATAAAGATAAAGTTGGCTACATCTCAATCTGTCACATACATCATCTTGTATTGGGGGCATAATCTGTGAAAACGATATTGAGAGTTATTTTATGTAATTTTTTAAAGAAATAACTTCGGATCAAGTCCGGCCTGAAAATCAAAAAACTAAATCTTCCTTTGAAGCTATTTTGATCTTGGTTTATGCTTTTAATTTTTTGAACATGAGGAAACAAGCATATATTTTGGTTCATTGTTATGTAAGTAGCTAGTGTTGAAGTTTCAATAAAATAAACATAATTACTTTACAGTAGACGTGATAAAATAGGGATCACATCCATAAATAACACATTTGTGTGTGTGTGTGGTTGTACAATCACAATTTACTGCATCATTTATGATTGCAGTAACCATGACAATATGGCCTAGTGTTGGTAAGTGTTTCCCTACTCACACCAATAACGCAGGTTCGATCCTAACGAAGGACATATTGTAATGGCCAGGGAATTGGCTGTAACCGTTCACAAATCAACCGTGTGCTGGAATAAACGTACTTAACCTGCAATACAAACGAAACATCATCCCTCTACAAGAATAATTTACAAAATCATATCGACTTTAACCACGATTCCTAAACCAATCTTTCTATAACTAATTCAAATCGGGCCAACAAGCAATTCCCCATTCCTTCTCTCTTTTTTGTTTTTTTGCTTTCTTGTTTCTCTGCAAATTACACAAATCCGACAAATTCTATGCCACAACGTCCAGGGATCACTGGCCGATTTAGAGAACACACATTATGCTTTTTCCCTCATGTTACCGATAATAATGGCAGAGTAACCTAGAGGATGAACGAATGGCTCTTTATTCATTGTCACTATGATTGAGAACATGTCTTCTCGTCCAAAAAAAATTGCAGGAGATCTCTTGGTCATAATATGTAGCTCCATACTCAATATAACACAAACTGCCAACCAAACTAAAAACATGTGCCGATTTATCTTGGCTGCAGAAAAGTATAAAACAAATACACAAGTAAATGACAGATTAACTTTGTACTCCAGCTCATATAATTTTTAGCTCTCTTATGCCAACTTTAACACAAAAACAAAGCAACCCGAAGTGCATTTTTAACGCATAAAGCCTATTGATTAGTTATCTTCTAAAATATTATAGGTTGAAATAGTATAATGATAAGACCCGGCTTAATGACTTACCAAATAACTTGTATATAAGTAGTTACAAACTGCTAATTTAAAAAAAGAAACTATAAAAAGATTGGTCAAAAAGTGTTTGAGGTTAACACAACCTACAAAAAAAACAAATTATATGTTTTGATGTGTTACCCAACCCACCCAACATGCACATTCTTCCACCTTGCTACATACATCCAAGTTTCTCTAGATAAGTTTGACTAATATTAAACTTCATTGCAGATATGATAAACAGATGTTTGAGGAATTCAAATCTATTACAAAACATGTAAAATTTATATTTGTAAAGCCTTATTCATATCTCGGGAGTCAAAAATGTATTTTTCTTATAGAAGAAAGTATTGATGGAGAGATGGGTTGAGAGGCTAACCTTCAATAGACGGGCAATGGTAATGACAGTTGCCGCAGAAACAATGATACTATACATCTTTACATTGTTGATATACATCGTGGGAGCAACCTCCGTTTAAAATGTAGGCACCAGTGACCTTAAAATGCTGCAACCGGAGCCCTTTTTATTCCCACCAATAAAACTTTAATGAATTGGGAAATAAGTAGACAATTTATTTGACAGTTTTGACAGGAGAATTTTTTATATTTTCTGACTCGATCTTGGAATCACTTGGTTTTGATAATTCATTTGAGGCATCCTTCTCCGCCTTCTTTTTCTCAGCTTCTAATTTCTTGCAGTTTTCTTCATGTGCTTGATTGAACATTCTCACAAAGTTTCGCAAAGTGGATACAACTGTAGAGGGAATGGTATAATAGATGCAATATGAACTTTTGTTAGAGGCAGAAGTTTCGACCCGTTTACTAATTGAAGCTTTATATGAAATAATAGAGAAATGATGCTAGCTCCTACTATAAAAATCTTAATCATCCAGAAATGATCAATCTAAGATCAAATGAAAAGTTTCGACCCGTTTACTTATGAAAGGTTTATGCATTTCTTGAGAAGATTATAAAAGAAAAATAAAAAAATAATAATATTAAGATCAATCTAAGATCAAGACTATTCACATATTAAATGCAAATCAATAATTACCATGCTCATAAGGGCAACGGGCTGGATCCTCTCCGAAGTAAAGAATTAAAGCATCAACATTTTTACCCTGTAAACAACTTGGAGTTACAAATCTTGGAAAGTACAAGCCTTTGTTAGCAACTATAATATCTGAGAGACATAATTGAGACATACCACCAAAGAGTACAATGAGGCCAATGCCCGTGCTTCACCTTCAGCTGAACAAAGAAACTCCTTCAATGCCTAAGAACAAAAGCAAGGTGTGCAGGTTATGTATCAATACATATATTGGGATAACAGATGACTACCCTTAAAATCTGATATCACTAGACTCCTAGTAGAGGTGGAAAAGCAGGTGGTTGGATGACGAGGCAAAATGGGTCTATTCGGGCTAATCCACCAGCTTTTGTTCTTCTTATTGTTATTTAAAAATTTATGATCTAAATATGATTACAAAAACTATATTACCTTAATAAATTTTTCAGAGACTGGTCCGTCATTTTCTGCAGTTGACAATTCTTGGACAACTTTCTCGAGCCCTTTGCTAATAGATTGCATTTCCTCTGCTAAGTATTTCAATTGTACCTATATAGAAAAATTGAGCACAATCTACACATGAAAATGAACCATCTTATCATATCCAATGATTATATAGACGTCGATCAAAAAATTACCTTTGATGCAGGTTCCAAACTCTCCAGTTCCTTGGAAAAATCAAGAAGTTCTGGAAGTTTCTCAGAAAGCACCTAGAGTATCCACCAGAGCTAGCATGAACAAATATGAAAACAAGTACCGAGTTCCACCAGTTTTGTATTTTAATTTTTCTTTTCTTGTTTAGGCTTAAAGACCTAAAATAAGAACCGCCTTTCCTGTATCTATCTTTTTGTGCCTTGATTAATAAACCGTTCGTAAGCATTAGAAGTTTTTAAGATTTTACCTTACAAAGATAATGCATGAGGGTCATTTTGTTGTTCCTTGCACGAGTATCTGTAAGTTTAAGGAGGCTATCTAATCTAAAGCCAACCGCAGAACCTAAGAAGAAAACCAAAATCATTTTCTGTTAGTGCAGACCAAGAAACGGTAATGGTCATAAATGCTAGTTGATGAAGGAAATTTGGAATCTGCCAGAATATACGTTAACAATGTAAAAACAATGTCTCCACTTATGACTTATCTTAGATGTTCTACTGATAAAGAAGGAAATTTTGGCTAGTTACTTATTTATGGCTTGATTCATGTAGCATTTTATTTCTAACGGGTCAAATAAGTAAAAAAGTACCTTAGAAGTAAATGGGTCATATAGATAAAAAGAAATTACCTTACAAGTAAATGGGTCGAACATGTCGACGAGTATATATATATGAAGGCATAAAGCATAAACTCTCTTAATCTTTTTTCACCAAACAGTAGATTAAGATCGAAATAATGGTTTTTCATAAGCTGATTATCAATCAACTAAAAGTGATACCCAATCAGTACCGACTATACCGTTTTGACCCATTACCCAACTACATAAAACCCAACCAGTTTGTCAAGTCTAGTTATTAAGTTTGTCCACTCAATACTATTCAATCAATAGTCCTTCATCTACACAAACTTGTTGCAGCTAACAAGAAACTAACTAAAATATGAACGCTTATGAAAGAGTTCAAAAGTCATGATGTTTAAAGGAAATGTTGGAAACGATGTTTAAGGGTAATAGCTCACCTCTTGCTGTCCCTTGGTTCAAAGCATTTCCCAATGTGAGAATAGTTTGCATGACTCTCTTGAATTTAGATGAACTCCTGACCTGAAATAAACGTTGATTAAAAAGTTTAGCCTGATTAAAGTTTTGCTGATTTGCAGATTAATGTAACGGGAAAATAACTTGCCTCTTCCACTGCTGAATTTACCGAGTTTAAGCTCTTTCTAAGATCAGAAACCTGAAGCACACAAATGATAGAGCTTTACTTCAGATCTAGAACCTAAATAAGCAAAACAAAAAAGCATGCAGTAGTGTTTTGACCTGTGACCCAAACTGCAACTTAAAAGAGAAAACTCTGAGCTTAGATTCTGTTCGTGGAACTTTCATTAGCTCCATGAAGAACTGTTACAAAATGAAAAACAAATGTAAATTCCATATGTTTCAGCTGCGGTAAAATGCGGGTACTATTTAAAACTGATTGGTCTCCATCCGGTAAGATTGAAAATAGTTACTACAAACCTGTTCACATTTGCCTAATTTATCCTTCTCTCCTTTGTAACTCTGAGATTAGAAGTTGTTAGTTATACATTAACGCATTTTTAATATGAACTAAAATTGAGGTATGTGCGATATAACAACATATACCTTTAGCAAATCTATCTCCTCTTTCGTAGGACAAAACTTAATAAGGTTATCTACCTGATCAACATCCAGTGCTGATTCATCTAAAGCGAGGACATAATCCTGCCAATTTTACGAAATAACACAAACGGAAGTCACTAATCCCGTCTATGGCTTTAAATATATAGTAAGATTGTCATCTCAGAAATGCGTAGGTTGCTTTGAGTTATGCATATAACAAGAGAGACATAACTTAATATATTAAAATACCACATCATTTACATGTAACTTACGACCTCATCAAAAATATAATTAGGTTAGTTTTTCTTTCACGGGTTAGTCATTAACCTGATCTTTTAGTACTTTTTAACCAAAAGCACTGAACCTAAGACCATAAATGTTAAAAGTTTAGCTTACCATCAGTTCATTTAGTGGTATCTTCACCTTTGAAAGCATGATCTCACAGTTGCATGCCCGTCTATGTTCAATCTAAAAGAATTTCAAATGCAAAATTTATATTTAGATTTGTGATTGTATTCAAAGAAAAAAGGTACAAGTGCATCCTCCAAAGCACAAAGTGAAGATAATATCTTACCAGTTGTACTTTTTCTGGTTTGTTAGCTACTGATGCAGATTTTGATTTTGGACCCCCCTTGTCTTGATTAGGATTTGCTGCTGAGAAGAGATTCTCAAGTTCCTTTATATCAATTTCTGGAGTCCTTTTGAAAATGAGCAGTAAGCGCAATGAGAACATCAAGATATCAAGCTGATAATAGAAATTTTCATCCTTGTTTAAGAAAGAACAACTTACTTTACAGCTTCACCAGATTTTTGTGTTTCGGCCCATAAGCTACCTTGGACTGCCCTCGTTAACTTTAACCAATGTAAAGGCTTGAGTTTCTTCCCTTGTTGATTTTTCATTGCCAACGGTAGACCACGTCCCCTACCTAAAGGTGGCGGGGGAGCTGGTGCTCCAGGCAAACTGCTTGCTCTTGATGGTGGTGGTGGCGGCGGTACAACACCCCCTTTTTGATTAGAAGAAGGTATTGGAGGCGGGGGAGGTGGCACTGGAGATGCAACTCCATTGTTTTTACCTGGCCCTGCAGGCGGAGGAGTTGGCGGCGGCGGTGGTGGTGGTGCAACTTTTGGTATCTCTTTTAGAGATATCGTTGGAGGGGGTGGTGGTAGTGGTGCTGGTGGTGGGGCTGGTGTATAGGATTGAGTTGTCACCATCTCTGGCCTCTCTTTCGTAGGGGCAGTTGAAGGAGGCGGTGATACTGGTGGCATTGGAGATGGTCCAGTTGTTCTTTCTGGCTTATCTTTTGTAGGGGCAGTTGATGGAGGCGGTGAAACTGGTGGCATCGAGAGATGGATGTTCTTTCTGGCTTCTCTTTCGTAGCGGGAGTTGAAGGAGGCGGTGATACTGGTGGCATTAGAGATGGTCCAGCTGTTCTTTCTGGCTTTTCTTTCGTAGGTGCAGTTGCAGGAGGTGGTGATACTGGTGGTGTTGGAGATGGCCTAACTGTCTTTTCTGGTTTCTCTTTCGTAGGGGCAGTTCCATGAGGTGGTGATACTGGTGGCGTCGGAGATGTTCTAGCTGTTGCAGCCGGCTTCTCTTTCTTGTTTTCAGTTGGAGGAGGTGGTGAGGGAGAAGGTCCAAGTTTGTCAGTTGATTTCTTTGGTGAAGGTGAGGTTGAACGAGGTGGTGTACGTGGCGGAGTAGGTTCACTTCCCGTAGCTAGCTTCTCTTTTAAAGGTGGAGTTGGAGGAGATAGTGGTGGAGAATCTTGTGATCTGCGTGGGGTGCGTGATGTTTGTGATGCTGCAGACCGGTCCTCCCTAGATGATCTTGAAGGACTTTTTTGAGAAGGTACGGTTAGAGAAGGCTCAATCTTGACTTCAAGGTCTTTAAACGACGGGCTAGGTTGGATGGATGGAGGGAATGAAGGATGAGTTGGAGGACGTGTTTGAGAAAGCGGTTCAAGTTGAATCGTAGTTACTTCATTATCAGCAGTTTCCTTTAATAGTTGGGTTGACTTGGCTGATGGAGATTTATCCACACCAGCAGCTAGATTTTTTGAAGATGCTGTACTTTCATGTAAATGTGTCTCCTGCTGTCCACGAAGGTAAGGATGCACAGGTTCACTTTCAGAAAGATACTTTGGTGACGTCGATGTAGAAGACGATACAGATCTTCGGGAAGCATCTAAGGGTTCTTGTGAAACAAAGGGCTTATCCTTAGCCAATTGAGAAGAGCTCTTTGGATCATTCTCTGATGATCCGGTACGTTTTTTACCCTGATACATTTTAAGTATGTGAACATAAAGTAAGATGGGTGGGTTGGGTAACGGGTTGGGTCATTGTAATATGGTTAAAGATATGATGGTTTGACCTGCAAACACTTCTTCTGTACTACTTTCAAACTTACTATAAATCAGTTAATGCATTCAATATGATTGCAGACAAATTTTAAAGACTAGATCCTAAGCTTTGAACAAAAAACAATTTGTGAGGTGCCACATAGAAAATAGAACTTGCGTGAGTTACAACCAGTTCACCCATTTGACATGTTCCCGTTATAGCTTACTTTCAAATTTGACCCGTTAAAGATAAAACATTACTCAAACCAGCCATTTATAATGAAATGGGTCTAAAGTGACATATCTAGGAAATAGTCTCTACCTTGTCAATTGCAGCATCCCGGGTAGGAGATGGCCAATCCACACTACTAAATATCTCTTGGACTTTAGAAAAGGCTTCTATTGGGATAGTGTCCTTCTCATCAAAAAAGTATGCATCGAATGCGACTATAGAAGCTGCAGCGTCCATTTCAGAGAAAAGAAACTGTATATATATAATAAATATTAATGCCTTCTCTGGGTACTACAGAATGTCATGGCATGTAACAAATGTCAAGAAAGATACCTCAGCTTTGAAGTCCTTGGGGAATTCATAGTTGGCATCCCACAGTATATCAATTTCATCACGATTCACGATTAAAATATTTGATCTGATGAAAGATGTGTTAAACATAGCACGGTACATAATATTTTCATGCTCCACTTCATCATCATCTATCAGATAGTTGATACACTCTAACACAATGTCACCTTGAATATGACAATTTACGTCAATTATAACAACTTCACATTCTGCCTGCGAGAAATAGTAAGAGGTCACTATTCACTAAAGAAATGATTATTCCACTTTTTAGTTTTTATTGTGGTGCCAAAATCTGTGGTCCAGATGGTTGACTAAGGAGTTGAAACGGGTAATTTCGGTCAGTGTCAAAACGGATTACTTTGGGTTGATACGAGAAAATATTGCCCGATAATTGGGAGTTTTTTTTATATAATCAAATCTTTGGAATAAAGTGATTTAAGAAGTTTTAAGCATTAGAATTGCAGCTTGGTGAGTTGTGAACCATTCTCGTTTAGGCTTTTTTGTTTTTAACTATATGACCCGTTAGACATAAAGCATAGCCCGAAGGAGTCATTCATAAGTAGATGGCCCTATATCTAAGTTTTGAGAAATAAGACAATTCAGGTATAAAGTTCAGATGGTGTACTAAAATAGAATAAATATAAATAGTACCTGTTTATAGTATCGAACATTCTTACTCCATTTTGGGGTGGAAAACAAAAGTTTGGTAGATTTATCACCGGGCATGTAAGGATCTTGTCCGTAAATCCTGAATATGGGGCGGCAACCACCATTTCCATCCACATCAGGAATCATTCGCATGATCACACAATCCAGACTGAGTGCCCGATCCAAAGGTGGCCATTCTGTAGCCACATTCCTTCGTGATACATATTGTAAATACCTCAGTTGAGAAGGCAGAGGATTCAATGATGAAAATAAGTGTACCACCTCAGTAGGAGCTTGCTTATAAACCATGTCAAGCGTCTTAGATTCCCCAGAATATTGCTTACGGTAAATCAAAAGTGCAGCCAACATGAATGCCAAAACGGGCCAACCACCACGCTCACAATGCATTAAAAGAACATTTTGCATCCCAAACGAAAGCCAGCTTTCACAAGATCTTAAAAAATGGTGGATTGCCTCCATGGAGAGTATTGGGCAACCTTCATAATGCCGAGGGTATTCCACTATGGTCATATCATGATCTGATAAAGCAGAGGCAAGTTGGCTTGTTGTATCTCCCTCTCGAAAATTAAATATCAGAATTGAAGCTTCAGGATAATGATCCTTTAGATGATTTACTATGTTTCCTATATAACCTTTATAATTATCATGGTCCCAAGGATCAATTGTGAAACAGCAATCAAATACTACATGAAACAAAACAATCTTATAAGTAAAGTGAAAATTGTGTTAGATAGACCTAATGTATATGATATATTAGTATTAATGACCCGATAGAGGCTCATTAACACATTCCTAAATCTATTCCATGTTAACAAAAGTATCCCACCAACTAGTCTAGTTGTTGTCGTGAAGGATGTAAATGAAGTAAACATCATACAAGGGATTCCAGACAGAGATTTGAACCCATGACCTCCGCTTTTATGTTGAATGAACCCGATCACTAAGTTATTATTATGTGAATGGACCACACTACTAACCAACATATGATCAACTATAATGCAACTCACAACCTAAAACTATTCATGTAACTTTAGTTTCTTTCTTAACTTTCTAAAAATGTTCTAAAATCTAAATCATTTTAGTGTTTACCACTTCGGTAAAACGAATACTTGAGTCATTCGATTCGACTACCAAAACAAACCAAAAGCAATTAGACATATAATTCAATGATCAAGAAATAAAAAAGGGCTGAATGATATACCATAAACTCTTTCTGAAATCTCTAGAAGTCCATCGGGCGGCTTCTTGTAGAACAATTTACCTAACAATGCCATTTGTATCAATCAATCAATTATGTTGAGTTTCTTGTGAATTCGTGATTGAAACATTAGAAACTCCAATGTAGCATCTAAATCATCAAATCGTGTGTATAAGGCATAAATATAATGTATAAACATATATGATATATCTGATTTTATGTATGTTTGTCTCTATATGCTTTGAATTTCTATGGATCAACAACATAAAGATATGGCGATTGATTTTAGTGCAAGATTATAATCGATTTGCATGTGTGTGGACGTGTGCATGATGTTTTGTCGTGGAAGAAGAAAAAGGTGAAGAAGAATGTTCTCAGATCAGCTTAGGATGGAGACTTGTTGCTTAAAGAATACAAATTGTTACACCCATCAAGATACTCAATTTACATAATCCAAGTACTTGAGATTAGGTTGCGATCATTTTTGAAAACTTAAATTTGTGTGAAAACTAGAAAAATGGTTAAATATATTGTGAAAACGTAACATAATGTGTTTATAGCTGTCCACCCCTACCGCCACCAGCACCATTGCCAGAAATTGTGATCCGGTACGGGCGAAGCCTTAATCGAACGGATGCGCCGTTTAGGGGGGCTTCGCCCTTTTCGGTAGCCTACCTCGAGGCATTTATAAAGGGGTTGGAAGCCGGACGCATATGAAAATGGTGTAGATTTGATGTGCGGCGATCCAAGAGATAGTGTGGTGGTTTGATACGGTACGGGCGCTACCCTTACTGTCATGGCGTCGCCGGAGGATGAGGAGTGGAGAGAAAAATGGTGGTGGTGGTGATGAACAGCTATAATCATATTGTGTTAAGTTTCAAATCACAGTGTGTTTAGCCAGTTTTTTTATTTTCACAAAAATTTTAATTTTCAAATAAACATTTCACAATATTAATATGGTAATCTTATTTTTATCTTTCTTAACCAATTATAAGGTTTTATTTCATTAAATTAAAACTTGTTTATATCATAATTCATAATTAAAAGTAAAACTCTTGACCCATGCAAAAATCATTATATATATTTTAATTAAAAAATTCTCACTAATTTACAGTTTTTTTATCTTCCATCATAAATTTTCACTTTACATATAATTATTAGGTAGTCTTCAACTTGAAATTTATTTTGTTTTTTAATTGTCACCATTTTAATTAGTTAAAAATTTTCCAACATATTTTTGATAATTCTATTTTTCTTTCATACAATATTGAAACTATATGTTAACTTACATTTTCAATAAATATATATAAAAAATTATATTGTATAAAAATACTAAAAAAAAAAAAAAAAAAAAAAAAAAAAAAAAAAAAAAAAAAAAAAAAAAAAAAAAAAAAAAAAAAAAAAAAAAAAAAAAAAAAAAAAAAAAAAAAAAAAAAAAAAAAAAAAAAAAAAAAAAAAAAAAAAAAAAAAAAAAAAAAAAAAAAAAAAAAAAAAAAAAAAAAAAAAAAAAAAAAAAAAAAAAAAAAAAAAAAAAAAAAAAAAAAAAAAAAAAAAAAAAAAAAAAAAAAAAAAAAAAAAAAAAAAAAAAAAAAAAAAAAAAAAAAAAAAAAAAAAAAAAAAAAAAAAAAAAAAAAAAAAAAAAAAAAAAAAAAAAAAAAAAAAAAAAAAAAAAAAAAAAAAAAAAAAAAAAAAAAAAAAAAAAAAAAAAAAAAAAAAAAAAAAAAAAAAAAAAAAAAAAAAAAAAAAAAAAAAAAAAAAAAAAAAAAAAAAAAAAAAAAAAAAAAAAAAAAAAAAAAAAAAAAAAAAAAAAAAAAAAAAAAAAAAAAAAAAAAAAAAAAAAAAAAAAAAAAAAAAAAAAAAAAAAAAAAAAAAAAAAAAAAAAAAAAAAAAAAAAAAAAAAAAAAAAAAAAAAAAAAAAAAAAAAAAAAAAAAAAAAAAAAAAAAAAAAAAAAAAAAAAAAAAAAAAAAAAAAAAAAAAAAAAAAAAAAAAAAAAAAAAAAAAAAAAAAAAAAAAAAAAAAAAAAAAAAAAAAAAAAAAAAAAAAAAAAAAAAAAAAAAAAAAAAAAAAAAAAAAAAAAAAAAAAAAAAAAAAAAAAAAAAAAAAAAAAAAAAAAAAAAAAAAAAAAAAAAAAAAAAAAAAAAAAAAAAAAAAAAAAAAAAAAAAAAAAAAAAAAAAAAAAAAAAAAAAAAAAAAAAAAAAAAAAAAAAAAAAAAAAAAAAAAAAAAAAAAAAAAAAAAAAAAAAAAAAAAAAAAAAAAAAAAAAAAAAAAAAAAAAAAAAAAAAAAAAAAAAAAAAAAAAAAAAAAAAAAAAAAAAAAAAAAAAAAAAAAAAAAAAAAAAAAAAAAAAAAAAAAAAAAAAAAAAAAAAAAAAAAAAAAAAAAAAAAAAAAAAAAAAAAAAAAAAAAAAAAAAAAAAAAAAAAAAAAAAAAAAAAAAAAAAAAATTTCGGTCCAACCCTACAAAAACCGAACCCGACCCGGTCTTACCCGGACCGACCCGGACCGCCCGAGACCCATTCGGTCCGGTCTTCGGTTCACAGAAATGGTTCATATCGGGTTTCGGTCCGGTTCGGTCCAAAACCCGAAAAACCCGGGTTGAACCGAGAGACCGAAAATGATGAGATTCGTGATCTAGAAATCCATGCTCCATGCTTTCTCCTCTCCTCCATGTACTGATGAGATTCGTCTTTAATGTTTATGTATGCTTTTTGTTGATAAATAAACCATGTAACTTTTGATAGTCAAAGAACTCCACCACCATTTTAGTAATCTGGTGGAATCTTAAAACTAGGAATATGTTTTTTTTTAATATTTAGATGGTGTTTATAAAATAGGATATATGCCGTTGAAGAGAAAGAAAAGAATTAGATACTGTATAAAACAAGCCCACAGATTGTAAACGAGGAGTAGTGGTTTAGACTTTAAAGTTTATTATTATTATTATTATTATTATTGTTATTATTGTTGTTGTTATTATTATATTATTATTATTATTATTATTATTATTATTATTATTATTATTATTATTATTATTATTATTATTATTATTATTATTATTATTATTAGTTTATTACTCCATGAGGTGTCTCTTTCCAAAAAAAATGAATTGCCTTTTATATTTATGTTATCTCTACAACTTTCAAACACACAAACAATAATCATCTTTCCGTCTCCCACTCTGTCTCTCAACTTTCCAAGGACAGACAGACGCAAGGAAAGACTCAATAAAGAGATGCAGATTAACGGGTCAAGCCTTAAAAAACCGAGCCCATATTTTATAATTTGAAGATAATAATTTGAAGATAGAAAACGATGATGGACACTGAAGAAGATGAAGCCTGAAGAAGTTAACTGTTTTTCCATCTCTAATATTTCTCACGCCATTTGCAAAAAAAAAAAAAAAAAATTTCGGTCCAACCCTACAAAAACCGAACCCGACCCGGTCTTACCCGGGACCGAACCGGACCGCCCGAGAGGGTTTCGGGCCGGGCTTCGGTTTCACTTTTCTTGCCATTTCGGTCTTCGGTCCTAGCCGGGTCGGTCCGGTCCGGTCCGGTTATTTGACCGTGTTCTGCAACTTCATAACATGTGGGCCCAAGCTGCATTGGTAACGGGTACCACTCCATCTATTGATGGATTGGTATTTTGTGAACTGATTTAGACATAACATAATAAAAATAAATAATGATATAACATGTTCGCAATCTTTTTAATATATAATAATTTAACATGTAATAAGATTTATATAATTCATATGATAAAATTTTGTGTTTGTCTATATATATATAAGACGAGAAGGTTACCCGCGCAATGCGGCGGCAGCGACGGGTGGCGCCGGTGTTGGTGACCTAGCGATTTGTTTATTAATTTAAAAGTAATTGATTTAATGGGGGTAATGTAAAAGTAATTAATTTTATTAAGGGTATTATAGGTATATTAGGTGGAGATATTTAAATTAGTTAATAAAATAGAGGGGTAATTTAGGTATTTCAAATGATGAAAGTTAAAAGATGAAAAGCGGTGATTTGCTTTATAAGGGAGTATAGATTAGTAATTTTTTTTTTATGAACTCATGTTTTCTAATTTAAATCTAACATATATTTATCTACTCTTCATTCCTCCAAATAAAACTTTACTTATGTTTATAATAATAATTGTAGAAAAATCTTATTAATTTATATATTTTTGTAATCCATTACTAATTTATACTTTTTAATCTTTTGTAAAGGAAATTTTTTATTAAATACTCAATTTAAATATGATTATTATACTTTTGTAGCATTCCACTTGAAAAAAAAAATATACCATTTAATTATTTACAAATTTTTCATCATATTATTAATAACCCTTTTTTCTTTTCATAAATATTAAAACTAGGTTCTAGGTAAATAAAATAATTATTAAAGTAAAACAAATAAAACAATAGTTTTTCTTACTGAAAATCGTGCATCATGAAAATCATCGTGCATCAATATATAATATATATATAAAAATATATCTATATATATATACTTGTGCTTCGTGAATCTTCGTGCATCAATTTTATCATGATCTAAGGTCAAGATCTTGTCTTATTTGTTTTACTTTAATACTTGTTTTACAATAACCAACCCCATATATATATGTTAACCTACTTACAATCGGTTTATAAAACATCTATGTATTTGACATGGGAATATATCCAGTTAATATTTTAGTTTATTATAAATGGTTTCACCATTAATTGTATACCGAGACCCGAGGTGTAAGACATGTAATGCCTTTGAAAGGTTTCATCAAAGGAGATACAAGTTTGAATCTTATTAGGTAAACATCTTGGAATGATTATGGACAAGTGTAAGGAACGGACAAATGGTAATGGGAATACTTAGTTAAACCACGTATATCAGGACTAAAGGACTTAATAACTTTCTCTAGATAACCCGAAAATGTCAACATTTAACTGGTCCACAAATCATCACGGCGCACATGCATGAACACATAATCAAGTCCTCTAGAGGAGCTGGAAAAAAAAATGTTAATAACCTCTAATAAATTTTCAAGTATGTAAATACACATGATCCATTTATCTTGTACCAGATAAAGAGGGGTTGGGCCGTTGGAGTTGCCAAGCCTCCCCTAATAAGCAGCCCACTTGCATTAGGTTTTTTTTTAGCCCAGTCCAAAAAAAAACCGCTCTGATCACAATAGACTTTGATCAGTCGTGTTTGTATTATTGCATATAGAATGATTATTACATAGGGTATATAAAGAGATAATAGTTACACATGGGACCCTCTAACTATGACTAATATGTAAATGGTCTAATAGTCCCCCGCAAGCTAAGTCCGGGAAGCGACCTGTAGCTTGGATCTAAGCTCAAGAAAACGTCGTGAGGGCAGCGGCTTTGTAAACACATCAGCAATCTGGTCATCTGTCTTTATAAATTGTACACAAAGTTTCCCTTGAGCAACTCTTCCTCGAACAAAGTGAAAATCAATTTCTACATGTTTTGTACGCGCATGAAAGACCGGGTTTGCTGATAAATACGTAGCACCTAAATTGTCACACCATAATGTTGGTATGGACACCATCGGAACATGTAATTCTCGCAGTAGAGTCTCAAGCCAGGTAAGTTCAGCAACCGTGTCTGCTAAACCCTTGTATTCAGATTCAGTAGATGACCAAGAGACAGTTCGTTGTTTATGAGCAGACCATGAGACTAAATTCGAACCAAGATATATAGCAAATACCCCGGTGGATCGACGGTCATCTAGGTCACCAGCTCAGTCCGCATCAGAATAGGCCTGCAAAGGAGAAAACGGTGCATCTGTGTAGGCATGTAAGAGAGACTGGGAATTATGCTTAAGCCAAAGCCCATATGTCGAAGTACCCTGTAAATAGCGCAAAATCCGTTTAACTGCCGACTAATGATTAAGGGTTGGAGAATGCATGAATTGGCAAACCTTGTTGATTGCATAAGTGATGTCAGGCTGAGAAAGGGTGACATATTGTAAAGCACCTACAATCTGGCGGTATTGAATAAGGTTGTCAAACAAAGGGTTGTCACCGAGTGATAAGGTCGTGGTGGTAGTGATGAGAGAGGAAACCAGCTTGACCTGGGAAAGCCCAGCACGAGTAAGAAGATCGAAGATGTATTTTTGTTGAGAAAGAACTATATCATCCCCTTAGTGAATTATTTCAATTCCCAAAAAATAAGAGAGAGAGCCCATATCTTGAATAGCAAATGAAGTACTCAATGCACGAACAACATGATCAATAGCCGCAGGGTTATTGCCTGTAAGAATAATATCATCAACATATACCAACATGTAGAGAACTGTACCTCGAGCCGAGTAAATGAACAGTGATGTATCTGTCTTTGATCCCTGAAAGCCGAGTGCAACAAGAGTCGTGGATAACCTGTGAAACCAAGCCCTTGGATCTTGTTTGAGACCATATAGAGATTTGTGTAAAAGACACACATGATTCGGTTTTTGTGGATCTACAAAACCAGGTGGTTGTTGTAAGTAAACTGTCTCCTTGAGATCACCGTGTAAAAATGCATTTTGGACATCTAATTGACGAAGAGACCACCCTTTCGCCACAGCAAGAGACAATACAACCCGAATGGTGGTAGCTTTCACAACTGGGCTAAATGTATCATGATAATCAATTCCAGGTTTTTTCCGAAAGCCTTTTGCAACAAGACGCGCTTTGTAACGCGTGATAGCTCCCTTTTGATCTTTCTTTATTTTGTATACCCACTTACAGTCAACAACATTGGTGTTGGGAACCCGTGGAACCAAGGACCATGTACCATTCCGCATTAGAGCAGAATATTCTTCTGCCATAGCAAGCCGCCAGTGAGGATCTTTGTTAGCAATGGTAAATGAAGTTGGTTCAGAGGAAAGATCAGTATGGAAAGAAGAAGGGTCATATCGGGTGGATTTTTTTGGATTAGGCCTCAGATTGGAGGGTCGGATGCACGGTGGAGGTGGAGGCGGTGGATTCGCGGATGAGGATGGTATAGGTTGTGGTGTAGGTGGTGAAGGTGGATTCGGTAGTGATGATGGTGTAGGTGGATTTTATGGAGACAGTGGCGTTTGCGGAGTGATTGTCTCAGTGAAGACTGGTTCAGACTGTGTAGTGGTTTGGGGATGTGAAATGGGAGGCATATGAGTGGGATAGGAAGAGTAGTATGCTGGTTTAGATGGTGACGGAGAAGGAGTAAATGTACGAGTGGATAGAAAGGGAAAGGAATGTTCATGAAAACGAACATGTCGAGCGATGTAGATGCGATCAGACTGAGGATCGAGACATCGATAACCATGATGTGAGGTACTGTAGCCTAGAAAAACACATGGGATGGATCGAAAGTCCATTTTGTGCTTGTTGTAAGCACGAATGTGTGGATAACAGCGACAACCGAAAACCCGAAGGAAAGAGTAATCGGGTTTGTGGTGAAAGACACGTTCAAACGGAGATATGTTGGAATTTGTTCGAGATGGCATCCGATTAATTAAGTAAACAGCCGTGTCAAAGGCAAGATGCCAAAAACGTTGTGGAACGTTAGATTGAGCAAGGAGAGTGAGCCCGGTCTCAACAACATGTTGATGACGACGCTCAACATAACCATTCTGTTCATTTGTGTGTGGACAAGAAAGTCGATGTTTGATACCAAGAGACAAGAAAAATTGTAACACCCTGCTTTATAAAAAATGTGGATTTCAAAAATTTTCAACTTTAAACATAACACTGTTAACAAATTGCGGAAGCGACGTTTAAAAATCCATTTGATTCCTAATGGAATCAATAAAACATAATAAATGTCTCAAAAGGTGTTACCAACAGTATCATCACAATAACCCAAATGAAATCCACAATCAACGTAAAAGACAACCAACATAATAATTGCCAAATGGCTAAATAAATGTCTACGTAAGTAAATGCAACTATGGGTAACTAAAGCCACAATCCTCAAGCTCTACAAGTAGCTACCCATCTCACCATCTATCGATCAGCTTCAAGTCCTAACCTGAGGGCACAACATTTTTTTTCCACAAAACACAAGTGTCAGCTTAAAAGCCGAGTAAGATAACAGGTTAGTACAAAACAAGGATTGCCAATTAAAACATTTTAATAAAGAATATATCTCACACATATGTATAGGCACAATCACACAATTCCACGTAAACAACATTATAGGGATATTTAATCCTATAAAGTGCCTAGCAATCCTTATTATTCCACGTTACAACACAATTTCCACGTTCCACGATATCCACGTATAGTTATGCCAAAATAGTCAACAACAAAAGATTTGTGTGTAGGCGGTCATAAGACCTTACAGGAACCTCACACCCGACATGATGGGTAACCTTTCGGGGTCCATCGGTGTCGTTATGGATAGGCATAACCAAATCCATGAGCAAACCGTTTCCGCACGTATGGTGGTCAATCACTCCACCCGGTATACTCTTTCCACGATGATTGAGTCACACGGGAAGCATGTACATTGTCCCCGAGTGATCCACGTACACAAGAGTCCATTGGACTAATGTGGGTTAAGCTTAACACTTTTCCACGTTGTGCTCGAGACTTAAACACACTATAAATTCCACGTTAACACACGATAATTCCTCGTTACATTATTAGGGCCCTTAACGTGCTTCGTGACATGGCAACTTAAATAAGTCTAGTGTACTATGTGTACAAGCCAACAACAAGCAACTATCACACAACAAATTATTCATCACAAGCATTTCTACATAATCATGCATAAAATGTCTACCAGCAACCCCCCCTGTACATCCCATACCCAACATACGCATGAGATAGTTAAAACATCATAAATGGGGGAGTAATTATCAAATCTATGTTTTGTTGTGTCCCTCGTGTGTCAAAAGTAAGTTATCTTACCTCTCGGGATGAACAACAAGCACAAACAACTCTACCGTGTAAACAACGTGTTCCTGACAACCTATAAACACATAAATATAATCACATCTCTGATTATACAGTTGTTATGATCATCATGATGCCGAAACACCATGGACTCACTATGGACTCACTCAAACAACTCCACAACAAAGTATATACGAGATCAGCACTGCGCGTCGGTCAAAAACAACGTTTTTCACAAACCATTTCCCAACATATTAACAAACTGTTATTACAAAGTAAAGATAACTCTTTTCTCTAGCAATGGTCATTGGAATCACCTCAATACAATTTTTCATTATTTTTCTATGAATTTTTGGAGATTGACGTATTGAACTCGTCTAGAATCTGACCACTATTAGAAATCAGTATTTTAGACATAGTTTGAAGCAAAATCAAAGAAAACTTTCTTCTGGGAGATTTTAGTAGACACATAGACCTTTTCAAAAATGTAAGTATCGACATCTGAAAATTTATGGTGAATGAGTTATGATTTTTGCAAAACAGAAGAAACTTCAGACCTTCAAAGCCCTTTGTTTTGAAACCTTATTCAACATCCAACGACTTCACCACATCAAACCATTTTCCAGAAATCATATACACTTATATTGACCCCAATTCATTACTTAATAATCTCAATTGATTTCACCTTCAAAGGATTTCACTTTAGGTCACCGAAACGATGAAAATTAAAGATTTCGGTAACAATAGATTAACTATGACCGAGACGAGGTGTGACACCAACAATGAACCTATTGAATCATCAAACAATCATCAAAAAACCTGATCATACCTGTAGGAAATCTCTACACACCCATCGATTGCAATAACGATTACCGATTAACCCGAAATCATCAATTCTAATATCAAAACGTATTAAATTAATCATCAACCCACCAAGACCAGAGATGAACGAAATAAATGGAAGAAAATGACCAAGAACAAGTATAGATTTCAATCAATACCTTTATGGATGATTATGGGATCGAAAACAAGCACCGAACAATCACAAATCACCCAAAACCGATTGGAAATAAGCAAGGAAGATGAAGGAGGCACACACTCAATCACACACATAAAAACCTGGAAAAATGAGGGATTAGGGCTGCCTAATCCCTAACAAAACCGTCCTCCCACTTGTGCAAATGACCAAAGTGCCCTCGACTTAAAACTAACGATCGTTAAGGCTCTAACTAACGAACCAGGAACTCAGACGACCAAACGAACCCTTAATGGCAAACCGACAACTATGATAACATCTCATAATCATTTAAAACTCAATCAAGAATCACATTAATCATCTACACAACAATAGTTAATTACTTAGCAATTTAAGCAACAAACGGCGTCAAGAATCAACTAACGGTTACGCAATAGAATTAAGAATTGACTAACGATCAAAGTCAAAGTCAATGATAGAAAAATTTAGGATGTTACAAAAATGGTGAAAGCTTTCGAAACTCCCCACCCCAATCGGTTTGGACAGATTTAAGTTTTGTTTGAAACTGTCTCTCAACCATGACTAAAAAATGTTTGAATGTGGCATAAACATCAGATTTTAGTTTAAGGGGAAATATCCACATAAACCTGGAATAATGATCAACACACAATAAGAAGTAATTATGGCCATCCCGAAGAAGTAACAGGGGCAGGACCCCAAACATCACAAAACACCAATTCCAAAATATGAGAGCTTTTATAATCGGATAATGGTAAAGAAAGCTTAGAGGACTTTCCAACAAAACATGCATCACAATCCATACTAAAAGTTTTATTGGAAACGGGTAGACAAGAACTAGAAAGCATAAAATTCAAAAGTTGAGGATGTGGGTGGCCAAGCCTTTGATGCCAAATTTGTGAAGAAGCACGAACAGATGAGAAAGCAACTTTAGGAGTTCGTTGAATTCGAGGCAAGCTGAAGGAGTAAAGCCCATCATTGCTTGGACCAGTGAGGAGGGTAGTATGTGAAGCCTCGTCCTTCACACACAAAAAAAGAAGCATGAAATTCAAAAAAGACATTATTATCATGACAGAACTTTTGAACAGAGAGAAGTTTTCTTTTGATTTGAGGGACGTGAAGTATATCTTTGAGTAAAAAGGTTTTGTTAGGGGAATATACACGAGATGAACCAACATGAAGAATAGGTAAGGGCTTACCATCGCCAACATGAAGAAAATCGTCACCGCGGTATGGTTCAGAATGATCCAGACTGGTTTGGTCAGGTGCAACATGACTGGTAGATCCTGTATCGGGTAGCCAAGAGGATGCCTGAGAACGATAAGTGGTGTAGTTCGCAGATGGTTGGTGTCCATAACGAGTGTAATTTGCAGATGGTTGGCGTCCCCGTATAGTAGCAGGGTCCCTATTTGGGCAGTCAGAAGGAATGTGGCTAATACCACACCGATGACATGTTCCAAAAACCATACTCTTATTAGAAGCCCAAGGGAATTGACTTCTGTTTCCTCCTCCTTGACTACGATTGGAATTGTTTCCTCGACCACGTCGGTTAGCCTGCCCGCGACCACGAGAATTACCAGAACCATTTGTGTAAAATGCTTGTGGTGATTGTTGTGTTGTTGGTTGGAGTTAAAAACCAAGTTGACTTACAAGTTGCTGCAGAGTTTGAACATTTGCAGGAGAAACGACAAAAGTAGGTGGGGCAGGACTCGTGGAGGCAGCAGTAAATGCCTGAACCGGGGATACCTTTGGTAACGACTTCTTGACCATGTAGTCAATATCAGCCAACAAGCTACTTAATTCAGAAAAAGCAGTGAGAGACTGGCGCGTGACAATATATTGTTTCAAAGCTGAGTACTCATCTCGCAAGCTAGAAACAACGAGCATGACATGGTCATTCTCCTTCATTGGTTCACCTATGTTGGCGAGGGCATCTGCGTACCCTTGAGGCTGATCAAGATAGGCAGATGGTGTCTCATCAACTTGCATCTGGATTTTGAGTAGTTGTCCTCGAAGAGTGTATTCTCTTGATATAGTGTTAGGTGCATATGCACGCTCAAGAGCGAGCCAGAGATCTCTAGAAGTGGTGCTGCTTTGAACATGCTGAAAAGATTGTTCTGAAATAGTAGAAAGAAGTAACAAACGAACATGAACATCGTTGGATATCCATGTGATATAATTCGGGTTTGATTGCGGTTGTGGTTATTTGTCTTTATCAGAAGTGGAAGCCTGAATGGTGGCGGATGGGCAAGGGATTGTCCCATCAACATACCCAAAAAGATTATTAGTAATCAGGAAAGGTTATATCATCGCTTTCCAGTTCCCGTAATTTGTCGGGGAGAGCTTGAAACCGAATTTGTGAGAATTGTGTGTTTGTTTGTCAATGGCAGTGAAAGCAGCAAGGAGAGCCATGAGATAAATTGATCTTCAGTGGCTCTTACCGGATTGTGTATTGTGAGAGTGGCGGTTGTCTAGGGTTTTGAGCGTGACCGCTCTGATACCACAATAGACTTTGATCAGTCGTGTTTGTATTATTGCATATAGAATGATTATTACATAGGGTATATAAAGAGATAATAGTTACACATGGGACGCTCTAACTATGACTAATATGTAAATGGTCTAATAAGTGCCTATTGAGTAATTTTATTTTTAAAAGAATAATATCAAGAACAGAATATAGAATGAAACCCTTTAATCATGTAAAACTTCTCATATATGGAATTCTTTCATCTAATTGTAATATATTTAACTGTTTTAATTTTGTTTGCTTGGATTTTGGATTCCCAGTTTCGTGTTAGCCCCCTTTAACTTGAAATTCTGACTCCACCCTCTGATCATTACTCGAGACGTGCTGCCCGACATCTGTAATATCATGAAGACCTTCGAAACAATGTACCACCATGAATCCATTATAGTTGGTAAATGATGGAGGACGTCCTCAAAATCACAATTGGACTATACGTATATCTCTGATTCATCCAAATCACTATTGGATCACTTTTCTACAAGACCACCCATTAACAAGTCGTACATATATATAAGCCCATCACATTATCACACCAAATATTTACTTCTTTTTTATTTGTAAGACACACCAAATATTACTATACTAAGTGATCTTGAATTGTCTCTTTACGACTTTACCCTCCGATTAAAAATTACTATACCAAATATTACTTCATTTTCATCTCGTTTTGGACGTTGTTACTTTTGTTATATATATATTTTAAGTAAATATAGAAGATAAACAAGTACATCACAATTGTGACAAGGTATTTAAATATGAAAGGAACCCATTAATTAAAGAGTTTAAGTTCGATCTTATGTGACTTGAACAAAGCATGTAGAAAGTTAAAGAAGATATTAATGACGTCATACGATACTAATTCAGGTTTTTAGTTAGTTTCTAATTTTCTATTGTCACGTATTATAGTGCAGCATGACATTGATGAAAATGACTTATGTGGCATTTTCTAGTTTTAAAATGTATGAAAAGGACTAAATTACGAAATAAGAAAACACATAAATCATATGCATATATAAAAAGATTCACAATCAGCTCACATATTTAAAGAACAAAATTTAGGAAGAAAAAAAAAACTTTAAAGGTCTCTATCTACTGCTTTTATTTTTCCTTCTATATTGCATTATAAAATTTCTTACACTTTTATTTAAACTTAAATATTTAAAATCGAAAAATACTAACTTACTTGTATATACCTTAATTGATAGGTTTATTTTTTTTACATGGAGTTAGTAGTTAATAGTTAGCATTCGAGATACCACATTTACATCTAATTGAGCAGTTACGGAACTCAAGTCACGCATGCGTCTCAATATTCAATACTAGAGTAATTTGGATACGTTTAAAGAAAAAACAAAATAACCAAGGTATATATACAAATGTTATAAAGAAAGTTACATGTGCAAAGGGACAATGATAACTCATGTATGAATGATTTGTTTTTGTATGTGAACAAGGAATGCATGATTGCTCATGAGCCATGAGCCACAAGATTTGAATGATTAACAATATTATTCATTTACATTTCTCAATTTGTAAGATTTCAAATCTTACAACATGTTATATTAAACTAATTCAAGTAATATAATACCCCCTCCGTCCCATATTAAGTGTCCTAGTTTGACTTTTTGAGTCTTTTTCATTCAACTTTGACCGTAAATATTTTTGTTTGTGTTATATAACACTTGATATAACATATATGAATTGATTGAGTTTTAAATGTACTTTTCATTGATATAATTTTCATCAACTAATATATAACACAAACAAAGATATTTACGGTCAAAATCGAAGAAAAAGACTTGACCAGTCAAAATAGGACAACTAAAATGGGACGGAGGGAGTATAAGCTGTAAGTAAAAGCATTTGTTTACGTAACATACGTATCTATTGGTGGCAATCAATGTTGTTTTGGGATGACGCGCGTTGTGGATGAGTTATACACTTGTTAATAGAAAATTCCAATAGAATATTACTCATACTACATATTGTGAAAAAGTCCTTAAAAGTTAAATATAATAAAAATGCAAGAAACTTTTCAAAAAATAAATAAAAATGCAATGGATAAGCCTGATGTTGTATTTTAGAAAAATTAATATAAAAATAAAAATTTAATGTCCCTTATGTCTTTCAGCCAAATGTTGGTCACGGGTTCGAAACCTTTGAAAGGCATATTGGGAAGTCTTGCCAATGAGGTGGGGCATGGGGGTTTTCTCTAGCATTTAGCTGGTTTCCTCCAGAACGGTAGTGGGACTTCCACCACCAGTCATGCCCTCGGATTGACTGTGCTGGTGACGTGGTCAATCTCTACCGGACGATGAAGAGGCAATGCCGCTGAGTCCAATCACCACTGCTGTTAAAAAAATATATATATAAAAATAATAATTTGTTTTTGTTCAAATTCTTTTCTTATAAAATGTCGATAGAACATACACTTACACATTTTATTTATACTTCCAAAAAATATTACTAAAAACTTACATTTGGTACAGCAGTCATCAATAGTTATGTGACATTGTGACATAACATCTATACTACATAATAAAAATAATAGCCCCCATGTTAAAAGTTACATGGGGAAATGTCTAAACTACCCTCCATAAAAAACTCTCTCCTTTTCATTTGTAGTAATTCACACACACGCAACTCTCTCTTAATATCTCTTTCCTTTTCCTTTATTTACACCCTATTAATGGTATCCACTGCAACGCGCGGGTAACATGTTAGTATTATTTGAAAAAGGTTTAAAGTCATGCCTATCTCCGTCACTAATTGGTATCTAACAATAATACTAAAAGAGAACCTTAAATTCAAACATAAAAAAATGTGAACCATTAGATAAAGTTTCCTTATTAAATTTGAGTCATTGATCAAGAAAGATGATGTCATCTTTGACTAATCTTTTAGTCAATACCAACTTTAGTCCTTCAATATCAATAGTATTTATTAAACCCATTAATAAATATATTAAGCTAGAGAATTAACTATGATACTTTTACAAAACTTTTATATCTTTAACTTAGAATTCCTCCAATTTATTTCACTTATAAATTTCAAGACATAATTCTATTTTATGTTAATGGTTTGTACAAGAAAAATCAAACTTCTGTAATATTATACATTTACATTTCTCAATTTGTAAGATTTCAAATCTTACAACATGTTATATTAAACTAATTCAAGTAATATAATACCCCCTCCGTCCCATATTAAGTGTCCTATTTTGACTTTTTGAGTCTTTTTCTTCAACTTTGATCGTAAATATTTTTGTTTGTGTTATATAACACTTGATATAACATATATGAATTGATTGAGTTTTAAATGTACTTTTCATTGATATAATTTTCATCAACTAATATATAACACAAACAAAGATATTTACGGTCAAAGTCGAAAGAAAAAGACTTGACCAGTCAAAATAGGACAATTAAAATGGGACGGAGGAGTAACACAGCTGTAAGTAAAAGCATTTGTTTACGTAACATACGTATCTATTGGTGGCAATCAATGTTGTTTTGGGATGACGCGCGTTGTGGATGAGTTATACACTTGTTAATAGAAAATTCCAATAGAATATTACTCATACTACATATTGTGAAAAAGTCCTTAAAAGTTAAATATAATAAAAATGCAAGAAACTTTTCAAAAAATAAATAAAAATGCAAAAAGTCCTTAAAAGTTAAAATAATAAAAATGCAAGAAACTTTTCAAAAAAAATAATAAAAATGCAAGAAACTTTTCAAAAAAAAATAATAAAAATGCAAGAAACTTTTCAAAAAAAAATAATAAAAATGCAAGAAACTTTTCAAAAAAAAATAATAAAAATGCAAGAAACTTTTCAAAAAAAAATAATAAAAATGCAAGAAACTTTTCAAAAAAAAATAATAAAAATGCAAGAAACTTTTCAAAAAAAAATAATAAAAATGCAAGAAACTTTTCAAAAAAAAATAATAAAAATGCAAGAAACTTTTCAAAAAAAAATAATAAAAATGCAAGAAACTTTTCAAAAAAAAATAATAAAAATGCAAGAAACTTTTCAAAAAAAAATAATAAAAATGCAAGAAACTTTTCAAAAAAAAATAATAAAAATGCAAGAAACTTTTCAAAAAAAAATAATAAAAATGCAAGAAACTGTTAAATAATATAATAAAAATGCAAGAAACTTTTCAAAAAATAAATAAAAATGCAATGGATAAGCCTGATGTTGTATTTTAGAAAAATTAATATAAAAATAATAATTTGTTTTTGTTCAAATTCTTTTCTTATAAAATGTCGATAGAACATACACTTACACATTTGTTTATTAACATTTTGCGAAAACTTTTTTGATGCTTTCTTTTAATCTATCGTAATATATCATATGGTAGACCTAATATCAAGGTAATGTTTGTTGTAATAAATTTCAATGATGTCTTTTTGTTCATCGATACAACTTGAACATGGAATAAATACGTTGTGTAGTAAGGACAAACACTTAAAAAGTATGATTGACGTTGTTTGACGTCTTTGATAGTCGTGTAAGAGATAAAATTATAATGTTAGTACGTTATCAATTTTATTTTTGTTAATGGTTCGTACAAGAAAAATCAAACTTCTGTAATATTATAGATTTAATTAAATATCAAACTATTTGTATTAATATTCTTCATAATATTTTATGTTAATGGTTCGTACAAGAAAAATCAAACTTCTGTAATATTATAGATTTAATTAAATATCAAACTATTTGTATTAATATTCTTCATAATATTTTATGTTAATGGTTCGTACAAGAAAAATCAAACTTCTGTAATATTATAGATTTAATTAAATATCAAACTATTTGTATTAATATTCTTCATAATATTTTATGTTAATGGTTCGTACAAGAAAAATCAAACTTCTGTAATATTATAGATTTAATTAAATATCAAACTATTTGTATTAATATTCTTCATAATATTTTATGTTAATGGTTCGTACAAGAAAAATCAAACTTCTGTAATATTATAGATTTAATTAAATATCAAACTATTTGTATTAATATTCTTCATAATATTTTATGTTAATGGTTCGTACAAGAAAAATCAAACTTCTGTAATATTATAGATTTAATTAAATATCAAACTATTTGTATTAATATTCTTCATAATATTTTATGTTAATGGTTCGTACAAGAAAAATCAAACTTCTGTAATATTATAGATTTAATTAAATATCAAACTATTTGTATTAATATTCTTCATAATATTTTATGTTAATGGTTCGTACAAGAAAAATCAAACTTCTGTAATATTATAGATTTAATTAAATATCAAACTATTTGTATTAATATTCTTCATAATATTTTATGTTAATGGTTCGTACAAGAAAAATCAAACTTCTGTAATATTATAGATTTAATTAAATATCAAACTATTTGTATTAATATTCTTCATAATATTTTATGTTAATGGTTCGTACAAGAAAAATCAAACTTCTGTAATATTATAGATTTAATTAAATATCAAACTATTTGTATTAATATTCTTCATAATATTTTATGTTAATGGTTCGTACAAGAAAAATCAAACTTCTGTAATATTATAGATTTAATTAAATATCAAACTATTTGTATTAATATTCTTCATAATATTTTATGTTAATGGTTCGTACAAGAAAAATCAAACTTCTGTAATATTATAGATTTAATTAAATATCAAACTATTTGTATTAATATTCTTCATAATATTTTATGTTAATGGTTCGTACAAGAAAAATCAAACTTCTGTAATATTATAGATTTAATTAAATATCAAACTATTTGTATTAATATTCTTCATAATATTTTATGTTAATGGTTCGTACAAGAAAAATCAAACTTCTGTAATATTATAGATTTAATTAAATATCAAACTATTTGTATTAATATTCTTCATAATATTTTATGTTAATGGTTCGTACAAGAAAAATCAAACTTCTGTAATATTATAGATTTAATTAAATATCAAACTATTTGTATTAATATTCTTCATAATATTTTATGTATTTAAATTCAAATATATGTTACAAATGTAAAACTTTTATTCAGATGCACAAAGTATTTAATAAATATATATATATATATATATATATATATATATATATATATATATATATATATATATATATATATATATATATATATATATATATATATATATATATATATATATATATATATATATATATATATATATATATATATATATATATATATATATATATATATATATATATATATATATATATATATATATATATATATATATATATATATATATATATATATATATATATATATATATATATATATATATATATATATATATATATATATATATATATATATATATATATATATATATATATATATATATATATATATATATATATATATATATATATATATATATATATATATATATATATATATATATATATATATATATATATATATATATATATATATATATATATATATATATATATATATATATATATATATATATATATATATATATATATATATATATATATATATATATATATATATATATATATATATATATATATATATATATATATATATATATATATATATAATATGATATGTATAGTATATATATATATATATTATATATATATATGTACATCTATATCTATACTACTATATAAAGCAAACTATCCCCTCCCCGTTAAGTAATTAAGATTTTGAAATGACCATATTACTCATCTTCTTTATTCACTAATTTAAACATCTTCACCTATTTACCTATAATACCCTTAATGAAATAAATTACAACATAGATTCTCCAACCCTTAAATAACCATATTAACCCCTGTTACATCAATTAATTTACATTCACCACCACGCCACCACCACCGTCACCGTCGCACATCGTCGCCACCACCTTGTCGCTACCACACCATCTCGTCCTCCACCGCGCGCTCCGTCTTTTTTTTTTCCTTCTCTTTAGTCCCATTGTCATAACTCTCTCCCCTTTTGTTTGATCCCCCCTTGGACTACTCTTTTCCTCTTATGTTTCTTACTCTTGCGCACCCCCTGTTTTGTGTATTGTTCCGCCCGTCCTTTATTCCCCACATTCGTCGTCGTTTGTCGCTACCACCATCACCGCCGCATCGCGCGGGCATCCGTCTAGTATATATTAATATGTGTATGTGTATAATATAGTTATTTAATTAGTGTGTATCACTTCCTTAAAATATATACGATATACGATAAGCAATAATTGTCATATTAATTTTAAGCACATTCGTCGTAGTCCTTTTCATCACTTTGGCCCAAGTGTTAACCCGCGGGTAGAATCAACCGTTTTTGGTTGGCTTCAGTTAGACGACAAACATGACACGTACCAACAAATTAAGTATGCTTTAGTACAATATTATAGAATGAAAAATATCTAGAAACGGTGGACCACATGCACCGTGGTATTTCATGAAGAAAAGTTTTAGTATATTCATTTGCAAATGATTTCGTTTACACCAATATGTCGATCTACCTCCTGATTATATATATTGTAGTATCTATAAAATTGTTTGCCTACAAATATGGGACACTTGCAACATCTAGATGAATAATTAATCAAGTATTATCATATCATTTTCTGAAAGTAATTCAACTTTGTTTACTAGTGAATACATACGAGGAACATAAAACTAAAAGCATGCATGAACTTCGTGTTTAATTTAGTTGGGACAAAAAAATAAAGTAGGTCTAAAATTCAGATAGCATGTTTCTAGATACGATTTTGCTATTGGTTTTTAAAAAATCTTCAAACTAATCTACATTCTTAAACACTAAGTAGGTCCGCCACTATTTGGTTAACTTTTCGATTTGTCTAACAAGCTTTGCACATCTAACATGTTTTGGAACAAAGATAGTTAAAAGAAGGAAAAATAGAGTAATCAAGATTATCTATTTTTAACAAATTAATCATTAAAATAAATTAACTTCTCTGTAGAAGTAGTAAATTTAGAAAAGATTTGATAGGTCACTTTTCTCGTGGCTTTCCAAAAAGTTGAATTAAACTTCATAATCACTTCCAAGTATAATCATGTAAAACATTTTTTGCAAGTGAAATTTTTTATCTAAGTTATTGGTGAAAATAAAAAAAATGATGCGCATTGCATTAGTACCTCACATGAACCATCATTGAATTCCATTAAAGTCTTTGTTCTTATGATTTCACCCACCCAATCCACATTTTACCCACAACCCCCTTTTTTTCCTCCCATCATAACCATTTATATGAACCCACCTCTTCTTCACTGTCGATATCATTTTATCCTTGTTCTTTTCCCCATTAAAAAAACATATAGAAATACACACTCAATTCCATTTTAAAAAGATAAAAGATATAGTATAGTTTTATTTTGAGTAAAAAATCAATACTTAATTTAAAGAGGTAATATATAAATATAAAAATTTTCAAAAATAATTAATAAAAGATTATATCTTGTTTGAAAGTTCAACATATAGAAAGTTATAGCTTCATCGAAATAATGTTAAAATGTAAACGATCATAACTTCGTTGCGGTAAGCTTGAGGGGCAACGAATGTAGCGTCTGAAGCATGAGTTTGAGGTCCATATACGGTCAGTTTAGATGTATTTTTTTGTGTGAACATTTCAGTGTAGATATTACTGTGAATTTTTAAATCATTTAACGACTAAGGCCCCGTTCTTTTTTACTTAATATACTTAATAATTAAGAATTTAATGTATTCAATCAAATTTCATGTTTTTTTTTTACTTAATAAACAAAAATAACCATCAATTATCTATTTTTTACTTAATATATACCGATATTATTTATACATTCAGCCACCTGACTCGTTATTAGAAAGAAAAAATAGAAAAAAATAGGAAAAATAAAAAGAGGTAGCTTAACAAAGATAATGTTAACGTGACAATGTTGGATTGAAGAATTAAGGATGTTTTCGGTGGAGTATGTGTGAAAATGTATAAAAATCAAACTTTTTTAATATTTATTTTTTTCTGATACCCTTTATTTGCCTTTCACCACAAAGACAAAAATTTCATTTAATTTGCTTTGTTTTTCTCTGTTGCATGATACACTCCTACCCCTTAACCCCAAATAAAGCTCATAAAGCCCATTTCTGCTAAAAATTAGCTATATATAAATGGCAATAAATATCTCTCCATTTTCTTGATAATACCCAACTCATTCAAGTGGCTGGAGGTGGTGGTGGCGGCGCCGCCGGTGGTGGGTGGTTCTCGGCTTAAACTGATATTTAACCAAAAGGGTATCTTAAAGTTGTGAACTTTTTGTCTACTTTTTGAGCAAGGTTTGGATATGGGGTTTGCTTTATTTGGATCAATTGTTGTTCTAACACTGTTATTCAGGTCAAACTTTGGTCAACTCCAAGAACAGCCCAAACCCAATACAGATGAGTTCTTTATATATAATTTCTTACAGAAAATGGGTTCAAATTCATCATCTTTATCTCATGTTTATAATCTTTCATCACATGTTTGTTCATGGCAAGTTGTGTTTTGTGATGCAAATCAAGAAAATGTGATTGGTGTAATTGCATCAAATTTAGGCCTATTTGGTTCTATTCCTGATAACACAATTGGCAAACTTACAAAGCTCCAGTCTTTAGATCTAAGTTATAACAAAATTACTAATTTGCCTTCTGATTTTTGGAGTTTGAATTCACTCAAAAGTCTTAATCTTTCTAATAATGTAATATCCATGAATGTTCCAAGTAACATTGGTAACTTTGGTGCACTTGAAAGATTAGACCTTTCTTTCAATGACTTGTTTGGTAGTCTTCCTGATTCGGTTAGTTCGTTAAACAGTTTGCAAGTAGTTAATCTTAGTCGAAACCGGTTTGATTCCACTGTTCCATTGGGAATCATAAGTTGTCATTCATTGACTTCTATTGACTTTTCTTGGAATAGTTTTAGTGGGGTTCTTCCTGATGGTTTTAGTTCATCATTTCCTAAGCTTAAAAGCTTGAATCTTGCTGGAAATGGAATAAAAGGAAAAGGTTCAGAATTTTCGAAATTGGAATCTTTGACTTACCTTAATATTTCCAAGAATCTTTTCCAAGGTTCAGTTGTAGAAATCTTTCAGAATTCATTAGAAGTTGTTGATTTGAGCAGTAATCAGTTTGGAGGTCATGTTTCTCAGGTAAATTTTAGTGCTCGTTTAGTTTATCTCGATATTTCTGATAATGAAATTAGTGGAGAATTTTTTACTAATTTAAGCCAGCCCCATAACCTCAAACACCTTAATCTTGCCAATAATAGATTTTTAGAGCAAAGTTTGATCAAGATTGATACGCTTCGTAGTTTAGAGTACCTAAACTTGTCTAATACCAATTTAGTTGGCCGAATCAGTGAAGCAATCTCCGAGTTAACTCATTTGAAAACACTCGATCTCTCGAGTAATCATCTCACTGGTAAAGTCCCACTTTTGAGCTTGAAAACCCTCCAAAGTCTTGATCTTTCGTTCAATAACTTGACTGGAGAAATTCCCATCTCTCTCTTGAAAAAGCTTCCATGGATGGAAAGATTCAATTTTTCGTACAATAATCTAACCCTTTGTAATTCTGAGTTTTCACCCGAAACTCTCCAATCAGCTTTTATCGGTTCATCTAATAGCTGCCCAATAGCTGCAGACCCGACCCGTTTGAAGACAAGAACTCATAGCCATAGAGGACTAGAGCTTGCTCTAGTTTTAACAGTTTCAATCATCTTTATACTCGCGGTGTTGCTGTTTTTTGCATTTGGGTGTCGGAGAAAAACACAAATGTGGACTGTAAAGCAAGATTCATACAAAGAAGAGCAAGTCATTTCAGGTCCGTTTTCGTTCCAAACAGACTCGACCACTTGGGTAGCAGATGTAAAAGTTGCAACTTTAGTTCCTGTAGTGATCTTTGAGAAGCCGCTGCTAAACTTCACGTTCTCTGATCTTCTTGCGGCGACTTCTAATTTTGATAGAGGTACCCTTTTAGCTGAAGGTAGATTCGGGCCAGTTTATAGAGGATTCTTGCCAGGCGGGATCCACGTGGCAGTTAAGGTTTTGGTCCATGGTTCTACTATGATTGATCAAGAAGCAGCACGAGAGCTGGAGTATCTTGGAAGAATAAAGCACCCGAATCTTGTTCCATTAACAGGTTACTGTTTGGCAGGTGAACAACGTATTGCAATTTATGACTACATGGAGAACGGAAACTTGCACAATTTGCTTCATGATCTTCCTCTTGGAGTTCAAACCACTGAAGATTGGACTTCTGATACATGGGAAGCAGATGAAGACGGAATTCGCAATGTGGGATCTGAAGGTTTGTTGACCACTTGGCGTTTTAGGCTTAAAATCGCATTAGGCACAGCTCGTGCTTTGGCGTTTCTGCACCATGGGTGTTCACCTCCTATCATCCATAGAGATGTGAAGGCGAGTAGTGTTTATCTTGATTACAATCTTGAGCCAAGATTGTCAGATTTTGGACTTTCAAAGATTTTTGGTAATGATCTTGAAGATGAAATCACTCGTGGGTCGCCAGGATATGTTCCTCCCGAGTTTTTAAATCAAGATGGTAGCTCTTCCCCATATGTGATCACTCCAAAGTCTGATGTTTATGGATTTGGAGTGGTTCTTCTTGAGCTTATAACAGGTAAAAAGCCGGTTGAAGACGAGTATTCAGATGATAATCATTCAAAAGATAAAAACTTGGTCAGTTGGGTGAGAGGTTTAGTGAGAAAGAATAGTGGGTCACAGGCTATAGACCCAAAAATCCATGGGACTGGAACCGAGGCTCAGATGGTCGAGGCTTTGAAAATAGGTTACTTATGTACAGCAGATCTTCCGGGAAAGCGTCCTAGTATGCAACAAGTAGTTGGACTTTTAAAGGATCTTGAACAATTGTGAATCATGATAACTTTTAAAAGAAGTTTGTGCTTTCTTAGTTCTTTATGATGGTGTACAGTTCAAAGGTAATTGATGGTCCCAACACTTTTTGCCCTAACTTAATCACATTGCCTTGGTTGGTAGCATAAACTCTTTGATATCATTAGATCAAAGACTACTTGTTGGCCGATGAAACAGGTTATGTATCGGGTATGTAGACTACTATACTTATAATACCGACTGGTTTGTGTTGTATTTAACGAACTCAAAGCCTTGTTTAGAACCATGCGAGTTGTCGTATGGGATAGTTACTTTGATGTGCTCTTCAGCCTTCCGCGTGTATCTTCTTGTGCCATTTACTTCCGCAATTTCAAACATTGTCCAATTCAGTTATTACAGTTTGTTTGGTTTCGTGTTAGTATCTCCTACAATAATGTTATACCTTCCAAAAACTAGCGTCACATGTCGCTTGATTCATATCTCATAATTGTCTTGTTACATAGATGATACTCATAATTGATGTTAAGTCCTTTGTTTGTTATAGCATTGGCAACATCTTTGGATTCATATTTCATAGAAGTTTTGTGAGTCTTTTGGACCACTTTCTGCAAGTCCATCCACCATATGGGTGCTTTGAGGTTCATTATGGCCAACCAAATGTTTGGTAACCATCAAATGGCTTTGATCACATGCAATCTTAAAGACAAAATTTATGGACCCAAAGTTGTTTTGCTACAAGCCATGTTGTTTAGATATTTTTTGAGCATTAATTTGGTATGTCTCTATTGAAGTATTTTTTTTTTTAGAACGACATTCTAATCTACTCCTACTCTTAAATTACACGCATGCCTGAGATGAAACCCAGAACTCTCGAAAAATCCCTATTAATCCACCCCACAAATGTGGGAAGTGAGACTCGAACCCAGGTGGATCCCCCCAAGGTCAAAGACCTTACCAATGGGCCACTAACCCCATTGGCTCTATTGAAGTATTGATAGTGGAATGAACAAACATCGAGTATTATTTGCCTATATGACTTGCACTTCATTCACGTAGATTTCAAATATATGTGCATAAAGTACAACATGATAATGAAATATATCTTACATGTTCATCAATGGAGATTTTAGTATTTAGAGAACTTGATTCCCAGAACAAATTAAAGTACAATCTTAGAAAGAAAAAATTATCATTCTAATATATTGTTTTAAAAATACATGAAGTACAACCTCACAATACAATAATTCTGTAATGGTCATTAATGATGGTTTTTAAGAATTGATTCCTAGGACATAATAAGATCAAATCACAGTGATGTAGGTCAAGATTAATCAAAGTTGTGATGAATATGAAAGCTATGTTTTAGATGACTAAAGTTATATAATCCTTGATTCCAAATTGACATCATTGGTCAACAAGAACATGATCATGACAGCCATGATAGAGATTATTAATTAATTATTTCACTTGCACAAAATAATGTACACTTCTCTACTAAAATCAATTTATGGTTTGGCACATGGTTCAACAAAATTATTTGGTTACTAATTACATAAATAATCATTAGTATCATGTTTTGAACAACCAAAAACCATATTGTTATATCTATTTCAATAAAATGTGTTTTAATATATTAAGGTAAGTAAAAGTAAAAAACTTATGGTTTTGGTTGTGGAGCTGGAGCATATATTCTTATTTTGACTTATCGATGTAACATAAAAAGAAAAGGTTTATATATTTTTTTTCTTTGTTCCCATTCCGCATTTTCTGCCTAAATTATGACCAATTGGTGACATTTCTTTCACTTTCAAGACAAAATAGTGCCATGTATATATTAATTAATATATATAATAATCATCATAGACTATTTATATATCAACTAAAGAATGAAAATGATAGGAAGCTAAATTATTAATCTATTTCCTTTCACATTTTTTCTATTACTTTATACCAGCTGTTTACGTAAGACATCATACCATTAGAGATTATATGCATGTTTACGGGATGTACGTTAAACGAATCTTAATTCTCTTAATATGCTATTTAATTATCTATAAACAAGCGAAACTCAGTTTTGTTAAAATTTTAATTTTCAATAATTCATCCAAATCACGTTACATCAATAACCAACACTACTAGTCGTCGCCGCCATCACTACCACCATCACCAATCGCCACTGCCGCGGCTATCGTCGCGCACCACCACAACCTGTCACTGCCACATCATCGTCGCCATTACATCGCCACCACCGCCGCACGCCACCACCACTTGTCATCGCCATTACCGTCGCCGTCATTACACCACGGCATCACGCGGGTACCCTTCTAGTTTGTTTTAATGATAAATAAAGCAAATTAAAGTTTGCTGTGACAAATAAGAAGTCCAAAATTCACTGTACTGTTGACACGTGTAAGACTATAGAAGCCAACTAAGAGAAACTAAGCCAACCAGAAATCCAACTAAGCCAACTAAAGTTTACTGTATCAGTTGTAATTTGAATTGTTATATATAATAATTTAAATTACCATATTAGTTTTTTCATTATATTTATGGGTTTTGCTAAACGAAGCCCTAAGGGCTTTTGTTAAGATGCATTAAATAGTTGTACACTTACCATAAAATTCAATGGGTGAGCTTTTGATATAAAAAGGTACAATCTTTTTATGCACGTTAAGTGAAGCCCTAAGGGTTTCGTTTAGCATTTTCCTTTAAACATTAGTTTTCCGATTTGAACCTGAAACTTCCTAAAAATAAAGGCTGCCCTTAACGGCCGGACAAAGAGGTCATTTGCTAACATAGTATATCAAAATCTCTGATAATGAATATTGAATAATATTATCGGTTGGTCTAATTTTGAAGTGATTAAAGGAGCAAAAGTTGAAACGAAACTTAAGTTAAAATTGACGAATCTTGGAATAAAAAAAATGATAATGATTTGTTTGACTAAAATTTTATTGTGCATTAGTTAAATGGAATATTGAATAAGAACAATAATTGCCTTTAAACGTTGATCTCACAATCATACATGAACCACTCTAGATATAGAGTATATATAGAGTATAGTCTAATGTTTTTATTCTACCTGCTCCTAGAAAAACAACTACATGACTACATATGTGAATCAGCCTTATATAATCAAATTATGTTTTACAAATTACAAAAAATAATAAATTATATAGAAATCCAGTAATTCTGTTGTTTTCATTTTTCCAATTTTCATATTAACTTTCAAGTCTCTATACGAAACCTCTAAATAGTCAAAGCATTTTTCAATACTCAAAGCAACATCAGAAGGAATGTCGAGCCCAAGCCGATTTCCAATAGAGTATCAAACTGTCTTTACAATATTTTATACTAGAGTGAAAAAGCATTCACAGTTTAACTAGCAGTTGTTTCGATCAGAACTAGCAAAATAAAAAGCTTTCACAGTTTCTTGTGCCATGAAAGTGCTAAGTACGTCGAGCTTAAACGATTTAACTAATACTCCTTCCGTCTCATCAAAAGTGTATTAGTTTAAAATCGCGTTATTTTAAAGTATCTTTAAATATGTTTCAATTAAAATAGAGTTAAGCCGGGTGATCCATAACATTATTTGTTGTTTAACATTATGAAAAGAGAACTAATACTCCTTCCGTCTCATCAAAAGTGTATTAGTTTAAAATCGCGTTATTTTAAAGTATCTTTAAATATGTTTCAATTAAAATAGAGTTAAGCCGGGTGATCCATAACATTATTTGTTGTTTAACATTATGAAAAGAGATTATAATATATAACATTATAATAGTTATTTTGTTGGTATAACATAAAGACAGATTTGAGTAACTTTGCATGTTCAACACTTTCCTCTTTACTTTATATTTATAGTAAAACTTGCTTATACTGTTAGATCAATATAACCTTATGGATTTTAACAATCCGTTTGCTTATTTAATTGATCAAATATAAATCTTCTAACCATCCACAACAAATATACATATTATGCTGCACAGTGTACTATATGAAGTTGTTATGGATGGTTAAAAATTATTGTAGATTTATCACTCCTTTTTCGATCTAGATGAAGTTGCAAACTTGTTAAAGTTATATCGTAATCATTAAAATAAATGACACAAAAATGTATCTAATTTTATTGAATTCAATTATTGAGTTATTTATTTTCTTTTATTTGGTTTTCCACAAAGTTAGAATATCTTTTATTGATCGATTATTATTGGACTTTCTAATCATAAAGCCCAAGCCCAAACCCAAATAATTTATTGCTGAATATGTAATGGGATTTATATAAGCGGGCCAGAAGTCACTTTAAAGTTTGAAGTACACACTATGACACTAAGCTTAAACAGGCATCAAATTTCAAATTTTAATCAAAATGATTCAAGTTAATAAAATATGTTACTATACGACGTGGCTTCAAATAAACCTAAATAACACAAAAATATTACATGTATGAGATGAGATTGATAAATTTCAAACCATACAACCATTAATTAGAAGTTATCTTAACTTGCAAAAAGAAGTTTGAATCCATTTCCAGAGAGTCCTGATAGCATTTCCAGTCTCATAAATGTTTCGTTAGTAGATGCATTACAGAGATTGCACAGAGAGCCCCCATAGCATAATTCATCTAAAATAAAAATAAGCATGAATAAAAACACCAAAAGTGTTTAATACATGTTTTATGGACATTGATTTCTATAAAAAAATACTTGTTTTGGGGACAAGTTACTGAGTTCATACTACTTTAGTGATGCCATACATATGTCTTAGTGAACAAATCACAATGAGCTATACAAACCGTTTTGGTTTATATCTTCCACAAATAAATTCAAATTAGCAGCCAGGAGATTTCGTTATTACAGATTGAGTAAACATAGATAGACGATACGGAAACTGATCTTGTTTGTTAAATTTATGGCTTAATGAAACATTACCAATGAACTATGCAATATATGCATATTGATAAAGCAAAGATCTTAGTGAACAAATCACAATACAGAAATTGTACCGTATTTTTAACAACACTTGATAAACATTGTATAAGAAGAAGTATCCATCACATTTAATTTGATCATTTGCATGATCTGCAGAGATAAATAAGGTCAGTGCAGATTGTATCATTCTATACTTTCCTCTGTAGTTAGAACTAATAGAACAAAGGTGGCATAACGGGTGGGTCAGGTAACGGGTCAATTGAGTTTGTGTCAACACATGTAACTTTTATGTGCGGATGAAAATGACCCACCAACACTGTATTCCAATCATTTTTATGATTAATAATATTAAAAGTGAACAATTTAGAGCGCAAGCATTTGAACACACGTTATGTGACTTTCAACAAGTTCAACCTGTAAGCCCGTTCCATTTACAGCCACTCTTTGAGCTTTCACATATGACCAGCCTGACCCATTATCATTCAAATACAACACGAACTGACCCATATACTGTATAACACCTCTTTCCCAAAGTAGTTTCACCTAGCAGAGCTATACAAACACGTGTAATAGTTATAGCCATAGTTGTCGACTCGTAACTTTTGACTCGACTCGAAAACATGATTTTTGACTCGTGACTCGAAAGTAAGAGTTTGGACATTTTTATATACTACATAATATTGTATAATCATATATATATGTATATATATATATATATATAATTATATATATATGTGACGTATTTATAAACAAAATATAAGTTGATTATCTTAATACATTACCAAAATATTACATATTCGATACTTTTGAGTCATAAACTTACAGTTTTCTCCAAATTCGTACTAAAATGGATTAAAAAGTAATTAAACAAACGCACTCACCTGGTGTAATTAAAACACTTTGACCTTGGGCTATTGTTATGGTTCTCTGTTAAAGTTGATCTTCGCGGTAAAACCAAACATGTAAAACAATGGGACCTATTTAACATGTTATGAATCTCACCGACACACTACCTTGCCATTATAGAAGGGGTCATCAGGTTGACTAGGCTTTGGTAACCCGGATTTTGGCAAGCCATACATCTTCGGAGGTGAATGGATACAACTATTGCACCTTACCAGACCCTCAACATGTGGACCATTCTTTAGTCGATATGGTAATTTACCTTTATATTCACAATAACAAATACAAAGAGTCATTACATATATATTCTTATCAGCTAAACACAGTGTGATTAAAAGTCAAGTCGGCAGAGAGCCTAGAAATCACGAGCTTTGAAAATATGTAATTGCATATATAAATATCAAATTATATAAAGAGAAATAGAGACCTATTTGAGTTTTTTTTTGCGTGTGTGATAAAAATTAAACATATACAATCATTTTCTACTTTAAAAGTAAAAAGGTTGAGGTAGTTTGTGGTTAGAATAAACAAACCTGCATTTTCTGTGTTGAGAGTATAAAGTGGATCGAGAAGAGACTCACGTGCGCACCATCTGGCGTCCTTCCTAATTTTTAACAAAATTACTGAAACAAAATTGGTTGTAAAGGAAAATGATGGAGTGGACAAAGCTAAAAGGATTCAAAAATAGCAGCAGAAGTGAAGGGAAGATCAGGTTACGGAAGTGGAATCTGATAATGGAACGCTAATAAAAAAATGACACAAACCAACAACATAACATTAAATACCAAAGAGCTTCATAGTTTGGAATCTACAGCATAAAATGCCCTAGAAACTATTTAGAATTCGAAGTGCCATGCCTAGTTTAAAAAAGATTTCAAGGAGCCCTTAATCAACTGTCCTCGTCCTCTTCAGGACCAATCATCATGCGTTAGTTCCACCAAATCTAGACTTTGATTTAAGTCGCTAACAAGCTATCAGATGAGTCATTTAGAGCAATCACCTGCTCTGAATCAGTATCATAAACAGGATAATCAACTTGTACAACCTTCAAGTTAGATGGGAAAACAAAACCATTTAGCTTCCAAACGAGAGAAAACCTGCCAATGACATATACCAATGATAACATCAAAGCACGGAAATAAGAGCTGTATGATGCCTATATGAATTATAAAAGACATGGCAAGATTGCTGGGTCGGGTAACATACTCGAGTAAGTTCCGACTGAACCGGGTCATTTATCAGAACAGGTTAGGTTGACACACAATATTTTTTTTATTTCTAATAATTTAAAGTATTTACACATTAACTATAACTACAATAAAAATCTATATCTTCAAACAAAACTGATGCAGAAAAAGAAAAAACAAAGACAATGATACTCTATACATAGACGCCTGGACGAAGCCATAAAGTTTTCCTAGTGTGGTCAACGTACACATACAACACTTGATTGGACACAACTACAAGAAGAGAATATCTTAAATCGAGAAATATATACATTCTTTTAAAAATTCCAGTAATAATATCAAAAAAAAATTACATAACAACAAAAAAAACATGGAAAACAGAAAACACTTTCAAATCATAGTTTTCCAAAAATGTTTTCCATGAAAACAGAAAACACTGTTTTTCACTTTTCTATGGGAAATTAGAAAACACTTTTTTATTGTTTTCCACTTATCATTTTCCATTTTCTAAATTTTGAAAACCTCAAATTGTTTTCCATTATCTAGTTTTGAACGTGTTTTCAAAACTTTCATTTGTTTTCTAAAGATGGAAAACTTTTTTCATTTTCTAGAAAATTAGAAATGGAAAACTAGAAAACATTTTCCACAACCAAACGCGCCCTAAGCTTCTGGAAGCTACACAATCGAAACATAACCCAAAGGAATCACAACAAACATTATACAAAAATAAAACATTCTTTGCAAACTCAAGAACCTGACATTCTACAAAGCTACAACAAGAATCAACAGAAAAAAGAAGGGTCGAAACTTTTAAGTGGGATCAACTGAGATAAACTTAAATTATATGTTCTTTCAAAGTAGCAATATTCTTATTCTAGGTATTTAATTATCTAATTCTAATATTCTTTCAGAGTAGCAATATTATTGGGCTTTAATTAAGTATACATGAAACAACTTGATTTCCATTATAACTACCAATCAATAAGCTTTACTGACATTCAATACACATAAAAGAAAAAAACCTTCAATACACATAATGCAAAAACGAAAACAAGGACTTACCGTATAACAAGATATCCCAATTTTGAGCTCTTTTACATGTTTAAGGCGTAGTATAAAACTTTTAAGCATCCATTCTCGCGCTGCTTTACGTGTCGTCGCGCCATAACTCAACTTGGTATAATTTAACTCAGCTTTGACTAAAGAAGACACATCTAGCAACCGAATCTCAAATAAAAAAAAATCACCCATGATTGTCAGTGATGAAATATAAGGAGCATTGATTTCAATAGCATATTGCATATCATCATTATATCCACACAAAACCAAGTTCTTAACACTCTTGGAAGTAATATCGAGCAATGAATAAGTGAATAACCATAACAATAGTCTAATGTCAAAGTATCCAATAAAGGACTCCCGGAGAGTATATTTGCAATCAAATCTTCAGCTACATTCCCATATGAAACGGTTAAATGGGTCAGGTTATTCCAACTAATTGACCCAGTAGGTTTAAATACAAACCCTGCTAACTCGAGACGGGTAAAATTGGAATTGATGAAAAAGGAGTCATCTTCCAATACAAAGCGATCTTTTTCAAAAAGGAGTCAAGCTGTTGGACGTTCCTACTAATAGCAAAATGAATCCAATTTTCGACATGGGATTTGAACCGTTTATCGTAATAGGCAAAGACTCGGAATTTATAGAGATTGTTTAACTGGCATTGAGTTAGGGTTTTATCAACATCAATAGAAATCGGGGAACCGTTCATAGTCCCAAAAATAGTTATCCGAGTGTATATACTCATAAAAGAAAAGACAAGGAACTAAAGGCCAAAGAGGTTGCCATGTTTCGAAAGAGTACCTGTTTTGATTGCCTTTTGTGGACTCTAAACGACAAAGGATTTCATCAATAATCAAACATCAGGTAATAAGCTTATTCTATCTTCTTCTTTTTGTGGGTGGGTTTTGAGTTTTTTTGGAGGTTCATCTTCTTCTCCAACTTCCATGGCAGGCATCAACAGAGCCAGCTTTTGCTAACAAAAAAAAATGTCCTAAAACCTAGGACAGATAAAAGCTCTCTAGTATAGAACAAAATGGTCTTTTTTTTGAGTTAATTGCAGGATTCGTCCCTGTGGTTTACACACTTTCGTGGATTACATCCCCCCTGAAATATTTAGTCAAATACACCCAAACTATCAAGATTAGTTGCGCTTTTCGTCCAAACTATCAAGATTAGTTGCGCTTTTCGTCCCTGTGGTTTACACACTTTCGTGGATTACATCCCTCCCTGAAATATGGAGAGGGACGTAAAGCGCAACTAATCTTGATAGTTTGGGTGTATTTGACTAAATATTTCAGGGGGGGATGTAATCCACGAAAGTGTGTAAACCACAGGGACGAATCCTGCAATTAACTCTTTTTTTTTTAAATAAGTGTTCTTTATATATCTATACTATATTATCCTTTATAAAACAAACTATCCCCCCCCTTTTCAACTTTCTATCTTTAAAAAACCAAAAATACTCTTAACTTTCAACACATTTTCAGCCCATACACTACAATATTTCCAACCTTATCTATTCAAACTACCTATCTTTTATTCACTAATTTAAATATTTCTACCTAATATAATAATACTCTTAATGAAATTATTTACAACATACATCTTTTACTTAAAATAACCACATTACCTCCTTTTACATTAATAATCACATGGTTACCCCGCCACCACCATCACCCGTCGCCGTCACCGCATTCATGTGCAGATACCCTTCTCGTATATAGAAGCAATATGTTGTGTACAAGTTTTTATGCAAAAGGTACAACTACTTTTATCTTTCCAAATTTTCATTTTCACCCCTAAAAGTTTATACCTTTTAACTTTTATCCCATCATAGTACAACTTTATATACATAATAATATTTTAACTTTTACCCAAAAGTTTCTGTCGTTTAACTTTTACCCAATTACAGTTGTTGTTTTCAGTTTTATGACATCAAATTATTGGGTTCTCATGTTTCCATCAAAATATTTTTCACACGTTTACGTTAATGTAAAATTTAAAGCAAAATACTATATTACATCACCGTCGTCGGAGTGTCATTTTTCGCATTAACAGTTATTGTTTTGTTCTATGTTTTTCATATTTTCTTATTCTTATTGTTTTTATACGTTACTTTTATTATTGTTATATGTTTTCTTTGTTTCTCAATCTGGTTCGAACATTTGACATAAATGTTTTTGTATTAGACTAATACTATTATATATTGTCTATATCGAAAACTTTTTTGTGTAAATTAAAAACATATTCCGCAACAACGTGCGGATACAATGACTAGTTTAAATTTAAAATGTAAATTTATATATTAATTTACACTAAAAGGGTACCCACGTGATGCGGTGGTGTTGGTGGCGGTAATGGGTGGTGGCATGCGACTGGTGGTGACGTTGACGATGGCGATTGGTGGTGGTGGCGGTGGCGGTGGTTGTTGATGTAATGTGGTTTTGATGAGTTGTTGAAACTTAAAATAGAACAAAATGTAATTTGCCTTATAATATATATTTTAGCAATAATAACAAACACAATTTTCTTATGTGAGGGTGGGTGACATAATCATTTTAACATATATTTTGGCAATAATAACAAACACAATTGCCAATGAAGGTCAGTCCAACTGGTCAGAGGCACTCCCGGTTTTACCCAAGGTCTTGAGTTCGATCCTTAGGGATGACAAAACTTTGGGGTTTTTCCCTCTGAATACTTGTAACGGCTCATGGTCAACATCTCGTTGTCTAGGGTACGTGCAAGGCTTCACCATTATACGGTGAGGTTTCCCTGATGTCGTATACCGACTGAATGTTCGGAAAAAAAAAAACACAATTTTAAAATATCTACGCGAGCCATTTACAACCGACGGTTGACAAAACAGGCTACCGGCCAGCCGACCACCATTTGATGCATGAACTTAATGAAACTCATGAATTTTATGCGCACAACAACTTATTTTTTCTACAAAACCATCCATAGTTATGTATTGTACTTTGTACGGATACACTTTTAGTTTACACTTTAAAGTGGCCTTAAGGGGGCTTGCATCGGTTGGAAGGTGACCGCGTGGTCACTGCGGCACCACGTCGGAACACCGCCGCCAACCCCTGACCACGCATGGTGGGGTGAAAGTGCGTGGTCAGGCAACGCGATCTATAATCCAATTTGTGCAATGAACGAGGTGCCAACCGTTAGTTTTTGCTTTTTTTTAGCCGTTCAAATTTTACTTTTTTTTTTTAAATCTTTTCACCTTCCCTATATATACTACACACAATACATATCTCATTTTACACACACAAATCTCAAATTTTATACACTTTACTTTCAAATACAAATCTCATATTTTACACACTTTACCTTCATGGCTAATAACAACAATACAATGAATCTTCGGGATGTTAAAATGGCGATCCAAGTCCACCTGAATTACGACTCCAGACACAGCTCTGAAGTAAACAACGTCATTCAGAGCGTATCCTACAACAAGGCGGCTTACCAAGCCGAAATCAATCGAATTGAAGCTCCCAATCAGGTTCGTAGCGCCGCCGAGAATGAGTATGTGGTATATCTTCGACAGAAGATCGATTGGCTGGATCAACTTATTTTCCAGCTTACCACCGCCTCCTCGACGTTGACGGCCACGCTAGACCACGGGGTGTTCTGGCAAGGCAGTGTCGGTGGTGGTCGGTATGTAGATTACCATACTGACCCAGAGGAGGAGTACGTATCTCCTCCACCTGGCGACGTTGCCGGGTCTCCTGAACCATACCGCTACATTCATCGAAACGACGGCGACAGTACTGTGGACTCGGACTATTCCGAGTGTTAGTATTTATGTATTTTAATATTATTATGTTTGTTTTATTTTTATTTATTATGTAATGTTTTAGTATTATGTGTTTTTTAACTATTATGTATGTTTTATTTTTATTTATTATGTAATGTTTTAGTATTATGTGTTTTTTAACTATTATGTATGTTTTATTTTTATTTATTATGTAATGTTTTAGTATTATGTGTTTTTTAACTATTATGTATGTTTTATTTTTATTTATTATGTAATGTTTTAGTATTATGTGTTTTTTAACTATTATGTATGTTTTATTTTTATTTATTATGTAATGTTTTAGTATTATGTGTTTTTTAACTATTATGTATGTTTTATTTTTATTTATTATGTAATGTTTTAGTATTATGTGTTTTTTAACTATTATGTATGTTTTATTTTTATTTATTATGTAATGTTTTAGTATTATGTGTTTTTTAACTATTATGTATGTTTTATTTTTATTTATTATGTAATGTTTTAGTATTATGTGTTTTTTAACTATTATGTATGTTTTATTTTTATTTATTATGTAATGTTTTAGTATTATGTGTTTTTTAACTATTATGTATGTTTTATTTTTATTTATTATGTAATGTTTTAGTATTATGTGTTTTTTAACTATTATGTATGTTTTATTTTTATTTATTATGTAATGTTTTAGTATTATGTGTTTTTTAACTATTATGTATGTTTTATTTTTATTTATTATGTAATGTTTTAGTATTATGTGTTTTTTAACTATTATGTATGTTTTATTTTTATTTATTATGTAATGTTTTAGTATTATGTGTTTTTTAACTATTATGTATGTTTTATTTTTATTTATTATGTAATGTTTTAGTATTATGTGTTTTTTAACTATTATGTATGTTTTATTTTTATTTATTATGTAATGTTTTAGTATTATGTGTTTTTTAACTATTATGTATGTTTTATTTTTATTTATTATGTAATGTTTTAGTATTATGTGTTTTTTAACTATTATGTATGTTTTATTTTTATTTATTATGTAATGTTTTAGTATTATGTGTTTTTTAACTATTATGTATGTTTTATTTTTATTTATTATGTAATGTTTTAGTATTATGTGTTTTTTAACTATTATGTATGTTTTATTTTTATTTATTATGTAATGTTTTAGTATTATGTGTTTTTTAACTATTATGTATGTTTTATTTTTATTTATTATGTAATGTTTTAGTATTATGTGTTTTTTAACTATTATGTATGTTTTATTTTTATTTATTATGTAATGTTTTAGTATTATGTGTTTTTTAACTATTATGTATGTTTTATTTTTATTTATTATGTAATGTTTTAGTATTATGTGTTTTTTAACTATTATGTATGTTTTATTTTTATTTATTATGTAATGTTTTAATTTAATGAAATTTTAATGTTTAAATAAAATGAAAATTGTAGTGAGTGGTCGGATGCCAACAAAATTTGGATGAGTGGTGAGTGAGTGGTGGAGTTGAGGTGACATAAGGTGATTGTTTAGAAGTGAGTGGTGAAAAAATGAATGAGTGGCCCAATGACAACCCTTTAAGTTTGAGGGTGAAGTACAAATTTTGTCTTTGTAATTATTTGAAAATCTCACTTTTCACCCACATCGTTAACTTTCTGTCTCAAACATCTTCGTTAACTACTAACATTAGATATCATTAAATATCGAACAACATAACAGCAGATATCAAAGAGCTTCAAAGTTCGGAATCTACTAAATAAAATGCCCTGGGAATTCAAAGTGGCATGCCTAGTATAAAAGAGATTTCAAGCAGCCCTTTTAATCAACATGTCTAAACAGTTTTAACATACCAAAACAGGAATTGCAGATCCCTACTAAACTGAATATGAGATTCTCATTTGGTTTTGTTATGCAATCGATGAAAAGTTCATGCGGAATCGTTTATGTAACTTTTGAAACCTTTTGATTTACCTATTTGTCATAGAAATTCTTTTTATTGGTCTTTATCAGCATATTGCCTAAAAGTTATATAACCACTTTGAATGACCCGAACCAAAATTTAGTACATCTTCTTAATTAGGATAACTAAAAAAGCAATTTGTTATATTAGTCAGATAATATCTCATGCTAAAGCATTTTGAAAAAAAATGCTTAACCGAAACTTAAGCGGGTGACCCATCATTTTTTGGAGTTTCATTGTTTCTTGGTGCAAAATTACTACCCAAAAACCAGAAAATCTGTAGGATCTATTGGAGGTTCACAAATCTTCTTTCACGAATCACAAGAAGCAAATTCTATTTCTTCTCGTTACCATTGCTTACTGTTGGATACTTTAGAAAACCCGGAACGATTGCATCTTCTCCAACAAAACCTCCTCACTTCGATCCGCAATTATGGAACTCAAAGGAACTAGCTTTCTATGGCTCTAACCGTCCAACCTCTTCTGACGTCACTTGGTCCCAATGGAACTCTTTCAATATGTAACTTCCTGTTTTTTTATCCTCCTGTTATTACTTTATGAGTTACTTCCCATCGAAAGGCTTTCTGCTAGTTCACATATTAATGATATCTGAATGTTAAAAAAAAAAGCACCTTCTCATTATATTGACGACATTTTCTCCAATCTCCGTTTTTGTTTTCTCCAAGACTGGACTATACCATCTCGATATACATCTGAAAGAGGTTTATACCTAAAGTAGAAAAAAGCCTCTGGCTTTGCAACCATTTAAGGATTGAACTCTCGACCTCTGTTTCCGTCTTCAGATGCAAGAGTGTTAATCACATGCATCAAACTCAACTTTTGAGCATTAAAGATAATAGAAATATCAGAAATGAAGGTGGAAAATGGGTATGATGGATAATTTTTAGATTTTAAGAGGCTTTGGGTAGGTTTGACCTGAGATTTTTTGTCCGTTTTTATTGAATTTTTTTAGAAAAGGATAAATGCATTACTCCTTTTACGGCCCATGCTAGAATTGAATATTTTAAATTTTTTGTTTTTTTTTTAAACGACATTTTATCGTACATCTAAATTACATACATGTCTAAGATGAAACAAACATTCTCGAACAACCCCCCACCCCCACCCCCACCCCCAAATTAATCCAGTCCCACAAACGTGAGAAGTAGGACTCGATCCTAGATGGATCTTCTCAAGGCCAAAGACCTTACCAATGAACCAACCCCATTAATTTCTCTTAAATATAACTTTTTGGCCTCATGTTAAAATATAACACGGCCCACACGTGTCAGAAGAGGTAAATGTCCAGTTTTTGGGAAATTTTGATTTGTATCTGATATCACAATCTTTGAACATGATTAGGTAGACTGATATTTACATATTTCATATTGCAGGCTTTTTTTTAATTTTTTTTATATTGCAAACTTTTTAATCAGTCAACCCATACGGACTGAAACTGCAACCATTAATTAGTTATCTTAATCTTGCAAAAGAAGTTTGAATCAATAAAATCGAAAGAGAATCTTCTTATCTTGCATTGCATAAGAAATGAACAGAGAGTCCTGATAGTATAAGAAAACTTCCACTAGCACAATTGTTTCCTTAGTAGATGCTTTACAGATATAGTACAAAGAGCCCCTATGCATAAACGGAAATGATATATCTTCCTAAAAATTAGCCAAAAAATCCTCCTAAAACCATAAGATAGTGACACGTAAATTCCACCAATATTTTTCATAATCTTATACCTTAATTTTGCCACTTGTCAACATCTTATTATTAGAAGGATTTTTAGGCTATTTAGTTACGAGGATTAATCATTTTCCTAGCACACATCATCTAATGAAAGCATGAATAGAAACACCAAAATTCATTAATACCAAGTACCAACATATTTGCCAATATCGAAGGCTTTTCTAGATACTTTACTAATAGTTAACCTCGTTCATTATATATGCGTAACGTCAGACATTATAGTCGTTTTATAGACATTCATTTCACACAATAAAAAAAACTCTTTTTAGGGACAAATTACTGAGTTAGTACTACTTTAGTGATGCTCTAGATATGTCTTAGTGAACAAATCATTTGAGTAAACATAGATAGACGATACGGAAACTGATCTTTTTTGTTAACTTTATGGCTTAATGAAAAAATAGCAATAAACTATGCATATTGATAAAGCAAAGATCTTGGTGAACAAATCACAATACAGAAACTGTACCGTATTTTTAACAACACTTGATAAACATTGTATAAGAAGAAGTATCCATCACATTTAATTTGATCATTTGCATGATCTGCAGAGATAAATAAGGTCAGTGCAGATTGTATCATTCTATACTTTCATCGATCTGTAGTTAGAACTAATGGATCAAAGGTGGCATAACGAGTGGGACGGGTAACGGGTCAATTGAGTTTGGGTCAAGACATGTACCTTTTATGTGCAGGTCAAAATGACCCACCAACACTTTATTCCAATCATTTTTATGATTAATAAAATTAAAAGTGAACAATTTAGAATGCAAGCATTTGAACACCCGTTATGTGACTTTCAACAAGTTCAACCTGTAGGCACGTTCCATTAACAGCCACTCTTTGAGCTTTCACATATGACCAGCCTGACCCATTATCATTCAAATACAAAACGAACTGACCCATATATAGCACCTCTTTCCCAAAGTGGGTTCACCTAACGGAGCTATACAAATACGTGTAATAGTTATAACATACCAACACAGGAATTGCAGATCCCTCCGGAACTGAATATAAGCTTCTCATTTGGTGTTGTTATGCACTCGAAGAAAAGTTCCAAAACATATGGTTGAGTATGGTTGACGTCAAGTACACTAAATATTGACAATACGGATTAAAAAGTAATTAAACAAACGCACTCACCTGGTGTAATTAAAACACTTTGACCTTGGGCTATTGTTATGGTTCTCTGTTAAAGTTGATCTTCGCGGTAAAACCACGGTATAATGGACCTATTTAACATGTTATGAATCTCACCGACACACTACCTTGCCATTATAGAAGGGGTCATCAGGTTGACTAGGCTTTGGTAACCCGGATTTTGGCAAGCCATACATCTTCGGAGGTGAATGGATACAACTATTGCACCTTACCAGACCCTCAACATGTGGACCATTCTTTAGTCGATATGGTAATATTACCTTTATATTCACAATAACATATACAAAGAATCATTACATGTATATTCTTATCAGCTAAAGTCAACATGATCTAAAGGCAACTTGGCAGAGAGCCTAGATAGATCCTAGATATCGCGAGCTTTGATTATATGTAATTGCATAACTCGATATTAAAAATATAAAATCAGGTTGAGGTAGTTTGTGGTTAGAACAAACAAACCTGCATCTTCTATGTCGAGAGTATAGAGTGGATTGAGAAGAGACTCACCTGCGCACCATCTGGCGTCCTTCATATAATATTCAACAAAATTAGTGAAACAAAATGGGTTTTGAAGAAAAATGGTGGAGTGGACAGAGCTAAAAGGATTCAAAGATAGCAGCAGAAGTTTAGGGAAGATCAGGTTATGGAAGTGGAATCTGATAACAAAAAGCTAATAGAAAAATGACACAAACAAACAACATAACAGTAAATATCAAAAAGCTTCATAGTTTGGAATCTACTACATAAATTGAACCAGAATTTAAAGTGCCATGCCTAGTTTAGAAAAAGATTTTAGGAGCCATTAATCAATTATCCACGTCCTATCCAGGACCAATCATCCAGCATTAGTTCCACCGAATTTACGTTTTGAATTAAGTCGACAACACACTTTCAGATGAGTCATTATCAGAGCAATCACCTAGCTCCGTCGAATCATTATCATAAGCAGAATAATAACCTGGTACAACCTTCAAGTTAGATGGGAAAACGAAACCTTTAGCTTCCAAACGAGAGAAAACCTGCCAATGACATATACCAATGATAACATCAAAGCACGGAAATAAGAGCTGTATGATGCCTATATGAATTAAAAAAGACATGCAAGATGGCTAGATTGGGTAACATGCTCGAATGAGTTCCAGCTCGGGTCATTTGTCAGAACGGGTTAGGTTGACACACAATATTTTTTTTATTTCGAATAATTTAATCTATTCACATTAACTATAACTACAATAAAAATCTAAAACTTCAAAAAACAAATGGATGCAAAAGAGCAAAAGAAGAAAAAACAAAGACATTCATACTCTATACCTAGACACCTGGACGAAGCCATACAGTTTTCCTAGTGGGGTCAACGTACACATACAACACTTGTTTGGACACAACTACAAGAACATAATATATTAAATCAAGAATTATATGCATTCTTTTTAAAAATCCAGTAATAATATGAAGAACAAAATCACATAAGAGCAACAAAAAGGGTCTGTACTAAGCTTCTGCAAGCTACACAATCAAAACATGACCCAAAGGACTGACAACAAACAGTATACAAAAATGAAACATTCTTTGTGAACTCAAGTACCCGACATCCTACAAAGCTACAACAATCAACCAAAAAAATGAAGGGTGGAAACTTTTAAGTGGGATCAACTGACCTCACTCACGCAAGTGTGGCTCCATCCCCCGACTCTATATAGAAACTCTTAGAGCCGATTAAACCACAATGATCTATTTTCAGGGTTGCAATAAGTGATTTCTCCTTTGATTTTCTCTACTAGATTAAAAATGATCATGTGGCAAGTATCTACTAGATTAAGAATAATCACGTGGCACGTTATTCTAAAGAAACTGATTATTGAGATAAGCATAAATTATCTCTTACTTCAAGTAGTTAATTATCTTATTCTAGTATCTTTCAAATTAGCGATATTCAGACATCCACAAGTCACAATAATTGGGCTTTAAATTTAATCGAGTATAAATATGAAACAACTTGATTGCCATAATAATAACTACTAATCAATAATGTTTCAAATACTCAATACACATGATGCAGAAAGAAAACAAGGATTTACCGTATTACAAGAAGTCCCAATTTTGAGCTCTTTGACATGTTTAAGGCATAGTAAAAGACCTTTAAGCATCTCTTCTCTTTCTGTTTCATGTGTCGATTTGTCATACCCCACCTTGGTATAACTTAACTCAGATTTGACTAAAGAAGACACATCATGCAACGAAATCTCGCAGTTCAACAAATCACCCGTGATCGTTAATGATGAAATATAAGGAGCATTGATTTCAATAGCATAGACAACATCATCAAGTTCATCAAATTGAGGATTGTATCCGTATCCACACAAAACCAAGTTCTTAACACTCTTGGAAGTAATATCTGTTAGAAATACGCGGGATCAGAATTATTTTCATCATCTCCCAAGTGTACGAGCCCTTAGAAGCATACGGGTCCAAGGTGGGTCCAAGATGGGCCCAAGCCCAGTAATTTAGTGTCGGTCGTAGTTTACCCTAATTAGGGTAATTCCTCTATAAATATAGGGCCGAATGTATTGTTCAAAATATCAATCAATAAAAACAGATTTTATTTTCATCAATTGACATGGTATCAGAGCAGTCAATCGGTTCATCATCTACCCAATAAACATCCGCCTAAACTCACAAACCATCGAGAAGTCACCATGGCCAAAGCCGGCGACCAAAGCTCGGGTTCCGAGTTGGAACTTCAATCATCTCTTAACAAAATCAAAACCCAAGTCACCATGGCCAAAGCCGGCGACCAAAGCTCGGGTTCCGAGTTGGAACTTCAATCATCTCTTAACAAAATCAAAACCCAAGTCACCATGGCCAAAGCCGGCGACCAAAGCTCGGGTTCCGAGTTGGAACTTCAATCATCTCTTAACAAAATCAAAACCCAAGTCACCATGGCCAAAGCCGGCGACCAAAGCTCGGGTTCCGAGTTGGAACTTCAATCATCTCTTAACAAAATCAAAACCATCAAGTCACCATGGCCAAAGCCGGCGACCAAAGCTCGGGTTCCGAGTTGGAACTTCAATCATCTCTTAACAAAATCAAAACCCAAGTCACCATGGCCAAAGCCGGCGACCAAAGCTCGGGTTCCGAGTTGGAACTTCAATCATCTCTTAACCACCACCAACCGCCTGCCACCGTTCGCAAGGAATCCGCTCACCAAATTATTTTGGGAGCAGCTACCAATGAAACCCAAGGCATCGTCGCCAGGTTGACTGCCGGAGATATCAACGGCGGCGGATTTGCCTTGAAAAGCTATCACCGATATGACAACAAGAAAAAGATTCAAGATGATAAATCTCATCTAACATGTGATGAGTGTGGCATGGAAAGACACATCAAGGAGCAGTGTTTCCGCCTCATCGGTTATCCGGATTGGTGGACCGATGGCACCAAGAAAGGCACCAAATCGGTCAAATCCGAAAACGGGAAATCAAATACTTCGTTCACTGACCAAAATAAAGCAAGTAGCAGTGGTGGCCGGCGATTAGAGGGTTACGGTGGCATGGCGGTGGCTGGTAAAGAGGAGAAGGGGGAAGAGTTGTTTTCGGTGGCAGAAGGAAAAAGGGAGAAAAGGGTTTTCCCTAATTTCCCAAAAATATCTACTGACCATATATCGATATTTCCTTTTAATAAAAATGGTAGATATATAAATCCTAGTAAGTTCAATCAGGGACTTAGCCCAAAACTGATTGGAACAGCTCACTTGGCCCAAAAGAGGAGTGCAACGGCTCACATAGGCCCAACAGTGAGTAAAGTGACCCAACACCGAAATGGAGCAGCCCTCATGGCCCAGAACAATTATGGCAAGTCTAATGGGGAGTGGATATTTGATTGTGGAGCTACTGACACAATGACGTATGATATTTCAGATTTTACCGATATATCAACTCCCAGGAAAGCTTACATCAAAGCAGCAAATAAGGGAAGAATGGATGTAAAATCTGGAGGAACAGTTAAAATTTCACCAGACATTAAATTATCTAATTGTCTTTATGTTCCTTCTTTGTCACACAAACTTTTATCAATAAGTCATGTGACAAAAGAACTTAATTGCTCAGTTCTCATGCATCCAACCTTCTGTTTGTTGCAGGATATCAGGACGGGAAGGATTATTGGGCGTGGCACTGAGAAAGGAGGACTGTATTATGTTGATGAGGTTACTGAAAGTGGGAATGTCATGCTTGCTCATGGAACTAGTGAAAGAGAAGCATGGTTATGGCATAGAAGATTGGGACATCCATCAGTTAGTTATTTGCATCTTTTATTTCCAAAACTTTTTCCGTTGAATAAAAAGATTGATTGTGAAACCTGCATTCTCGCAAAAAGTCATAGGCAATCTTTTAAACCTCGTAATAGTAGAGTTGAATCTTCTTTCTCATTGGTTCATTCAGATGTGTGGGGTCCTGCACCGGTTAGTGGAGGTCATAATTTCAAGTACTTTGTGATCTTTGTTGATGATTGCACCCGAATGACATGGATTTATTTTTTGAAAAATAAAGATGAAGTTTATGATAGATTTACTGTGTTCTATAACATGGTCCAAACTCAATTTCAAAAATCTATCAAAGTCATGAGAACAGATAATGGTGGGGAGTATGTGAATTCACAAATGAACCTGTTTTTCAATCCAAAGGTATAATCCATCAAACCACTTGTCCTCACACCCCCGAACAAAATGGTGTGGCTGAAAGGAAAAATAGAATTCTTTTAGAGATGACTAGGGCACTTATTATTGAGTCCTTAGTTCCTAAAAGTTTTTGGCCCGAAGCTTTAGCTACTGCTACCTACTTGATCAACCGTCTCCCTACAAAGATTCTCGATATGAAAACCCCTTTGAAAGTCCTCTCTGAGTTTCATAAACTCCCATCAATTCTTACTTTGCCCACTAGAGTATTTGGATGTACGGTTTTTGTTCATATTCCAAAGTCATATCGTAATAAACTCGAACCGTGTGCTGAAAAATGTGTATTTGTGGGATATGGGGTTAATCAAAAGGGGTATAGATGTTATAATCCTAAAACTCATCGTATGTTTACTACGATGAGTTGTGATTTTTTGGAGACCAAGTACTTTTACTCTCAGGAACTCAGTGGTCAGGGGGAGGAACAAAGTGACACACTGAGTTGGCTTCAATATTCATCAGAAGTTCAATCCACTACCTCACCCGAAGATCAGACTCCAGATAAAGATTTACAGTCCTCCTCTCAAAGTGACAACCCAAATCCAGACCTGATATCCGAGGTATGTAGTTCTGAGCCAAGCCATACTTTGAATAATATGGGTATTCCAGTTAATGAAGTACAGGAAAATGTTAATGGAGATTCAGAAAATATAGAAGAAGTAACCCCTCCTGAAAATGCTCCAGAAAGTGCTCCAGAAAGATATGTTCTTCCACCAAGGTCTACCAGAGGAATTCCTGCAAAGCGATATTCTCCAGAAAAGAGTTCTCGGTCTACTAAGTATCCGGTAGACAAATTTGCTAATATCGCAGAAGGTTTGTTCTCCAAAGAAGCAAAAGCATTTGCAGCGAAACTATATTCAGAAGAACTCCCGTCAGATGTAGAGCATGCCTTAAAGTTAAAAAATTGGAAGGATGCTATGGATAGTGAAATGGAGGCTCTTATAAAGAATGATACATGGGAGAAGTGTATTCTTCCAAAAGGAAAGGATCCAGTAGGGTGCAGGTGGATATATACCATCAAATATAAACCAAATGGGGATGTAGAAAGATACAAAGCAAGACTTGTTGCCAAAGGGTACACTCAGACTTATGGCATTGACTATTCAGAAACTTTTTCTCCAGTTGCAAAACTAGATACCGTAAGGGTTCTTTTCTCAATAGCAGCAAACCAGGGGTGGTCTCTTCGTCAGTACGATGTGAAGAATGCTTTTTTGCACGGAGAATTAAAAGAAGAAGTGTATATGGATCCTCCTCCAGGTTTTTCCCGTAATTTTAAACATGGGGAAGTTTGTAGGTTGAAGAAGTCCCTGTATGGGCTTAAACAGTCACCTAGAGCTTGGTTTGGAAGATTTACTCTTGCGATGAAGAAATATGGATATCAACAAAGCAATTCTGATCATACATTGTTCCTTCGTCATAGAGGGAATCTAGTAACATGTCTAATAATTTATGTTGATGACATGATTATCACAGGAAATGATGAAAAGGAGATGGATCAACTAAAAACAGCTTTGTTTGCAGAATTTGAAATGAAAGATTTGGGAGATCTAAAGTATTTTCTTGGAATAGAAGTTTCAAGATCTGAACGTGGAATTTTTATTTGTCAGAAGAAGTATATATTGGATCTTTTAGCTGAAACAGGAATGATTGATTGCAAGCCTGCAGACACACCTATGGTCATCAATCAGAAGTTGTTTATAAAGACAGATGCTAGAGCCACTGACAAAAATAGATATCAAAGGTTGGTAGGGAAACTTATTTATTTGGCTCATACTCGTCCAGACATTGCATATGCTGTTGGAGTAGTTAGTCAGTTCATGCACCAACCTCAGGAAGATCATATGGATGCGGTTCTTCGAATTATCAGGTATCTTAAAGGGACTTCAGGTCATGGGGTGTTGTTTAAAGCTAATGGTCACCTTAAGATTCAGATATATACAGATGCAGATTGGGCAGGAGATAAAGGTAATCGAAGGTCCACTTCAGGGTATTTCTCATTGATAGGTGGTAATTTGGTTACATGGAAAAGTAAAAAACAGAAAGTTGTCTCCTTGTCTAGTGCTGAAGCCGAGTTTAGGGGTATAGCTAGAGGACTAGCAGAAGCCTTGTGGTTGAAGAAGCTGGTGTCTGAAATAGGTTTTACTCCTAAAAAAAGCATTCGAATCATGAGTGATAATGAAGCTGCTATCCAGATATCAGAGAATCCAGTTCAACATGATAGAACCAAACATGTGGAAGTGGATCGTCATTTTATAAAAGAAAAATTGGAGAGTGGGATCATCAAGTTACCTTTTGTTAAGTCTGAAGAACAGCTTGCTGATATTCTAACCAAGGCCGTGGGAACATCTATGTTTCATAAGTGTCTAAGCAAGTTGAATTTCGGTATTCCCGATATTCAACTTGAGGGGGAGTGTTAGAAATATGCGGGATCAGAATTATTTTCATCATCTCCCAAGTGTACGAGCCCTTAGAAGCATACGGGTCCAAGGTGGGTCCAAGATGGGCCCAAGCCCAGTAATTTAGTGTCGGTCGTAGTTTACCCTAATTAGGGTAATTCCTCTATAAATATAGGGCCGAATGTATTGTTCAAAATATCAATCAATAAAAACAGATTTTATTTTCATCAATTGACAATATCGAGCAATGAATAACCATAACAACTGACCAATGTCAAAGTGTCCAATAACGGACTCCCAGATAGTACATTTGCAATCAAATCGTCGTCTACTTCCCCATAACAAATAGTTAAATGGGTAAGGTTATTCCAACTAATGGACCCACTAGGATTAAATATAAAGCCTCCTAACTCGAGACGGGTAAAATGGGAATTGATGAAAAAAGAGTCATCTTCCAATTCAAACCAATCTTCTTCATCTTCCATACCATTTAAATTTAGTTAGGGTTTTATCAACAATCAGATGGAAATCTGGGTACCCATTAATATAAAAATAAAAATCATTAAAGAAAAGACTGGGAACCAAAGGCCAAAGATGTTGCCATCGTTTCGAAAGAGTACCTCTTTTGTGGACTCTAAACGACAAAGGATTTCATCAATAATCAAACTATCTGGTAATAAGCTTATTCTATCTTCTTCTTTTTGTGGGTGGGTTTTGAGTTTTTTTGGAGGTTCATCTTCTTCTCCAACTTCCATGGCAGGCATCAACAGAGCCAGCTTTTGCTAACAAAATAAATAGGGTTCAAGTTCACATATCTCCACTTCCTTGTAAAAGTGTTTTCATTTCTAGAACCAAAATGATTGATATTCCTAAAATAAATATGCCTAATAGATTCCATTTTGGGAGATTATCTTCCTAAAAGTCATAATAACATATTTACCCATATAAAAACCATATTATCATATATACCCATTTTAAAACTTAAAACTCTCATATTTATCCAAATAATATATTTTGACAATAAAATTAAATCTAAAGCATTTTGCTAATTACCAATACATTAGCTATTGACTATTACGTCCTTTTTCTTCTCCTTTCTAAAAAGTATCACATTTATCTTATTTCCTCTGTAGTTTTTGTATGGCAACAAAAAAAGATTTAAATAAATAAATAGAACGCTTATATGAGTTATATATCTTTTAAGAAAGTTACTGGTGAAACAAAAAAACATACAAAACTGTATAGTTAAATTTGGAAAATGAAAGAAATAAAAAAAAATCGATCAATTCTAAATATTATTTTGGTCATCATAATTTTTATAACAATAAAATTGTCTCATATACCTTTTTTCATTAAATAATCATTAAAAATTATTTTACACCGATAAAATCTCCATCCACTTACATGACAAATGAAAGATAATAATTAAATAAAAAATAGTTAAGAATCTTAATTAAATATGAATGCAACCCACAGTCGGTAAATCGAACTAGATTATATGTGATTCTTGATTTACATATACCAACAAATTGGTTTGTCTAAATTCTTTGTAAATAGAGGAAATAAGATAAATATAGTATTTGCCATTTAAAAACAGAAAACATAAATAAATAAGAAGAAAAGGATAGAATGGTCATTAGCTAATATATCGTTAATTACTAAAATGCTTTGAAGTTAAAGCTATTGTCAAAATAATATTTTTGGGTATATAAAAGAGTTTTAAAGTTTACGTTGGGTAAATATGATAATATGTTATTAAAATGGGTAAATATGTTATTATGATTTTTAGGAAGGGGATATATGATAATCTTCCTTAGATTTTTGATATATGTATCATTTTTTTTTTGTCACTTAATCTTTACCATTATCATGCAAAGTGTGTTATGATCTTATCATTAGGCATACTTTTAGGCATACCAAGTAGGCCTATTTATCATTATCCTAGAATCTTCAAATCATCTTATTTAATTTATCATTTAACGTTACTTTATTTGTAGAACAAGTATTAAAGTAAAACAAATAAGATAAAATCTTGACCTTTAGATCATGGTTAAAGTGATGCACGAAAATTCACGAAGCAATTGATGCATGATGATTTTCATGATGCACGGTGATTTTCAGTGAAGAAAAAAACCTATTGTTTTATTTGTTTTACATTAATACTTGTTTTATTTTACCTAAAACCTATATATATATATTATATATATATATATATTATAGTATATATATATATTGGTTTTAGGTAAAATAAAATAAGTATTAAAGTAAAAAATAAAACAATAGGTTTTTCATTCTAAACGACAAAGGATTTCATCAATAATCAAACTATCTGGTAATAAGCTTATTCTATCTTCTTCTTTTTGTGGGTGGGTTTTGAGTTTTTTTGGAGGTTCATCTTCTTCTCCAACTTCCATGGCAGGCATCAACAGAGCCAGCTTTTGCTAACAAAATAAATAGGGTTCAAGTTCACATATCTCCACTTCCTTGTAAAAGTGTTTTCATTTCTAGAACCAAAATGATTGATATTCCTAAAATAAATATGCCTAATAGATTCCATTTTGGGAGATTATCTTCCTAAAAGTCATAATAACATATTTACCCATATAAAAACCATATTATCATATATACCCATTTTAAAACTTAAAACTCTCATATTTATCCAAATAATATATTTTGACAATAAAATTAAATCTAAAGCATTTTGCTAATTACCAATACATTAGCTATTGACTATTACGTCCTTTTTCTTCTCCTTTCTAAAAAGTATCACATTTATCTTATTTCCTCTGTAGTTTTTGTATGGCAACAAAAAAAGATTTAAATAAATAAATAGAACGCTTATATGAGTTATATATCTTTTAAGAAAGTTACTGGTGAAACAAAAAAACATACAAAACTGTATAGTTAAATTTGGAAAATGAAAGAAATAAAAAAAACTCGATCAATTCATATAACTTTCATCAACTATTATGCAATACAAACAAAAATATTTTAGGTCAAAGTTACAAAAGAAAGACTTTGAAAATTCAAAATTGGACACTTTTAATGGGACGTAGGGAGTACTTAAAAAGCCTTAAATTTAAGGGAGTTAGATTTTCATAGTGCAAACTTTGCTTCCCTCTTCACAACAAAACTTTTATTACTTTCATTCATCCTTAATGATTAATATTAACTTTTTTATTATGTGATCTAATACAACATATTCATTCTATTTATTTTCAATTTTCATCTTCTCTTTCTTCTTAAACTATTGCCACCTTGCTGGCATTAACAAGTAACCAAAAGATTTTGTTTTGTTTGAAATCTTATATCATATTATAAATTGCATTTCATGCTACAATTAATATTGATTCATTATTGACACAATATGTCTTTCGGTAGAGAAAAAAAGCCATCATCGTATACTGTTGATTGAATAGTTTTTAGTCTTTTGATTAATTGATAACTAGCATGGTGTCCGCACAATACAATGGCGGTGGCGGCAATGCGGTGGTGATGGGTGGCGGCGGCGACTGGTGGTGGTGACGACGAGTAGTGTAGCCTATTGATGTAAATGTAAAATATATAATTGTTTGTACACCAATCCGGACTCCTAGAACGAACGAATGGGGGTTGAATGTGGTTGTAATCGGGCAATTCCCTTAGGGCACGTTTGGTAGGGAGAAATTCAGAGAATTGAAATGAAGCAGAGAAATGAAATATAGAGAAATGAAATTGGCTGAGAAATGAAATGAATTCTTTTGTTTGGTAACAACGGAGAAATCAATCTAACAAATGAACAAAAAAATTTTGTTTATAAAGGAAAAAAAGATAGAGAAATGAAATATAGAGAAATGAAATATAGAGAAATGAAATATAGAGAAATGAAATATAGAGAAATGAAATATAGAGAAATGAAATATAGAGAAATGAAATATAGAGAAATGAAATATAGAGAAATGAAATATAGAGAAATGAAATATAGAGAGAAATTTAGAGAAATGAAAGAGAAATGAAATATAGAGAAATGAAATTGAGAAATGAAATGAATTCTTTTGTTTGGTAACTAGAGAAATCAATCTGAGAAATAACAAAAATATTTTAGGTCAAAGTTACAAAAGAAAGACTTTGAAAATTCAAAATTGGACACTTTTAATGGGACGTAGGGAGTACTTAAAAAGCCTTAAATTTAAGGGAGTTAGATTTTCATAGTGCAAACTTTGCTTCCCTCTTCACAACAAAACTTTTATTACTTTCATTCATCCTTAATGATTAATATTAACTTTTTTATTATGTGATCTAATACAACATATTCATTCTATTTATTTTCAATTTTCATCTTCTCTTTCTTCTTAAACTATTGCCACCTTGCTGGCATTAACAAGTAACCAAAAGATTTTGTTTTGTTTGAAATCTTATATCATATTATAAATTGCATTTCATGCTACAATTAATATTGATTCATTATTGACACAATATGTCTTTCGGTAGAGAAAAAAAGCCATCATCGTATACTGTTGATTGAATAGTTTTTAGTCTTTTGATTAATTGATAACTAGCATGGTGTCCGCACAATACAATGGCGGTGGCGGCAATGCGGTGGTGATGGGTGGCGGCGGCGACTGGTGGTGGTGACGACGAGTAGTGTAGCCTATTGATGTAAATGTAAAATATATAATTGTTTGTACACCAATCCGGACTCCTAGAACGAACGAATGGGGGTTGAATGTGGTTGTAATCGGGCAATTCCCTTAGGGCACGTTTGGTAGGGAGAAATTCAGAGAATTGAAATGAAGCAGAGAAATGAAATATAGAGAAATGAAATTGGCTGAGAAATGAAATGAATTCTTTTGTTTGGTAACAACGGAGAAATCAATCTGAGAAATGAACAAAAATATTTTTTTGTTTATAAAGGAAAAAAAAAGAGATGGGAACAGAATTTATATTTTTTAAAACATTTAAAGTTCATAGATTTTTTTATTAGGATATAATAATATGCAAACACATTTTATGAGCTAAACTGCTTCCCTGTAAATCGACTCACTCTTTTTATTTTCTTCGATTTGATACAAAGGCTACATAAGAATTAATTCAAACCCACATTTAATTTGTTATTGGACATGATACCAACAACCATGAATCGGTGGTCCTTCTTGACTTTTGCAAATCAAAACAGAAATAATACAAAAAAAAGAATGATCTGAACAAGGTTGTAGCACTAGATATAAAGAGTGGAATCTGCAAAGCATGTGGCCTCCATTTCTATACAATTTTTTTGTAGCAAAAAGGAGAAGCAGAATTTAAAGAAAAAGAGATTTCTTAGAAATCACTAGGGATAGAAGATGAGTGGATATTTTTAGATTTGGATGGAAATGTGCTTTGCACGTGGCTTTCATATTTATACCCTTTTTTATTTAAAGCCATTTTATTTCTTAATAAGTGAACACGGAGAAATTTACTGATTTCTTCCGAAATCGGATGGAAATCAAAACATGAACTAATCTATTTCCCGGGAGTTCTAATCTCCGTGTCTTCAATTTCATTTCTCAACCAAACAAAGGAAATGATTTCATTTCCATTTCTTTAGGTTCATTTCCCCTTACCAAACACCCCCTTACGGTAAGGCAGAGCCTTTTGTACGCTAAATGCATATGTGTCTTGTGTCCCCTTTGATCGATAACTTTCTCCCTATTTATAGGGAGTTCGTGACTTAACCTCCAAGTAGGGTTTTGGAGGTGGATTATATTGTTTCCGAGAATAATGTGATATGGCCTTATCTCTTCCATTAAATGTTGGCCTTGGTGATAAGCACGTATCTTTTCCTTATTTATCGAAGATTAGATCATCCTGGGTGTACCCTGCGTGTCAACGGCTGGGTGGGTACATCATCAAGCCCCCAGTCTAATGGGGTGATTCTGCGAAGATCACCGCATTAGACTCCTAGCCTTACTCATGCTCTTTCTGTCAACCAGTGTAAAGTGTAGGGGGTATTTCTGAAAATTGCAGCGGTAGGTTTGGGGTATTAACTTCATTGAGTTAGTGGGCGCGTATCCCTAAAATTCGAAATTAATCGACGGTTAACCCTATTTTGCTTCATATAAATATCTTCTTTTTGGTCAAACTTGATTAATCCTCTATTATTTTTGATCGGAGATCCACCGCTAGTGAGAGAATCGGTTGTGCTTCAAAAATAAGGTACGATCTTTGCTTCCTTCTCTTTTGTTTAACAAACCCTAGTTTTATGGCAAAGTGTGGCATAGGTAATACTCGTTCTGTTGTCGATGAGGATACGCTTAGGGATTTTGTCGATCAATACTTTCCTGGTTGCCATACATCGTTCCTTCTTCCCACCCGTAATCAAAGTGCTCTTAACCCTCCTGATGGGTTTGTGAGCATATATATATTAAAACTTTTACCATGGGTAATCTTAGGTATCCATTCCCCAAGTTCTTTCTTGATGTTTTGAAACACTATAAGTGTCATATCTCTTTGATGCATCCATTAGGTTGTGCTAGGATAATAGCTTTTGAAGTTGTTTGTCGTGCCTATGATGTTGAGCCTTCTGTGGTCTTGTTTGAAAGTTATTGAATATTTGTGCCGCCGGCGATTGGATAACCATAGCCAATAGGCCGAAGGTTGAATGTATCATTAAGGGTGGTGTGGATCTTCGTGATTGGAAAGATAAGTGTGTTTTTATGAATGTGAGTTTGTTCCCCCAAAACTGTGAGTGTTTGTATGAGAGGCATAGGTTAAAGGTTCAGAAAAAGGGGATTTTTGGTGATGAGATACCAAAAGATGATTGTGGGAGTATTTATGATATCTTGTAAGAGGAGGGGTTTGTTGTTCATCAGTATCCAGATGGAATCTTGTTTAAGGCTGGTCTTATTCCTGCTCTTGCTGAGGGAGAGGAAGAGTTTGATGGTATGCTCTTCTTGTATTGATTCTGCTATTACTTTTTCAACTTTTCTTCACCATTGTTGTTTTGTTTGTAGATATGTCATACTTGCAGTACGTGAAGAAAGGTACCAAGGAGGTTTCTGAGATGCCCAATCCAAATGCTTCTGCTGCTGGTGGTAGTGTTGGCGAACGTGTTGGTGAGAGTGGTGAAGTTGTTAGTCGTCCCTCTTCACAAGTCGATGCTATTGATGTTGATTCTCTTCCAGATGTTGGGAAGAAGAGGGCTAATATGCCTCCTCCTTCTGGTTCGATTGCTGCTCGTATGAAGAGGGCTAAGATCGTTGCTGCTGCCAATGAGGATGTGGAAGAAGGTAACAAAAAACCCAAGGCTACTGGCAAGAAGACTCGCAAATCAGTCTATGCAAGACAATCCCCAAAGAAAGGTAATTACTTAAATCTCCTAACTTCCGTATGTCTTTTTCTTCCTTTCCTCATTGCTTCCTTTATTTTAGTTTCAGAGTACTATGAGTCAGAGTGGTTGTTTAGGTCTCAAGTTCCCAAGCACACTGTTGATGAGATTAGGTCTATGGAACCCTCAAAGTTTCTTTCTTACTTTGATGAGGACTGTGATGCTCATAGCTCGATGGTCACTGAGATGTACTTTCGTTATAATGTTGCCATAAAAGTGATGGAAGAGAGCAAGCAGAGGGAGATGTTTTTGAATGATACTGTTGCTGATCTCGAGAAAAAACTGGCTGACTATGCTGATCAAGGTGGGTCTTCATCTGTGAAGGAGAAGCTTAGGGAGACTGAGGAGTTGTTGAAGTCTTAGGAGTCTTCTTTGTTTGCTAGGAATGAGGAAATCTCCAAGCTGAAAATAGAACTTCAAGCAAGGTCCATTGAAAGTGCCAAGATATTGTCACAGTCTCAAGCTGACAAATTGATGATTGAAGACCTTTCCAAGCAGTTGCAGTTGATGAAGGTTGATCGTGGCAGGTTGATTTCTGAGTATGTTCCTTTTGTGTGCAGATCTTTGTTGGCTAGTTCTGATGTGTTGCAATCAGTTGGTGAGGGTGTGTCTGCTAATCATTTGGAGGAGAGGGCCAGGGTGTTGGAGGAGTTTAACCAGGAAGGTCATGTCGATCTTTCTTCTCGTCTTGACTATGATCCAAATGCCTCTGTTAAAGTTGAAGTTGCTGCTAAACAGTGAGAGGAGGCCAAGTTCCCTGTGATTGCCAAGTTCAGCTCGCACCCTGACATGTCTATTGATGAACTTCTTTCTCTTTCCTTCTGAACACTTAATATTTGGGCCATTATGCCATGGTATGTAAGACAATATTATTCTACTTCCAGCTGGGCTGGATTTTATTTCGGGCCTGTGAGCCATGGTGACATTCTGAACAGCTTAAGTATATATTATGGCTATATGTTTATGTTTGTTATCTTATGCATGATATGTTTGCCCTTTTTAGGCTTAGATATTACTTTAAATAATCGTAGGTGTGAGGTTGCGACCCTTCTTCACCATAAATCATAAATTTTATTCAATCATAAATTTATTAAAGAAAATAAAGTTCAAGTACATCAGTTAAGTAGACTTATTCGGTTGCAGATGTGCCTTCTTCAATTTTTGTGGATTTTTCTTTTTTGATTGTCATTGTTGTAAAGATATCCACAAGTTCACCTTCTTCGTTTCCTAGCTTCCTCTTCTTAATTGGCATAACTACGCATGTTCTTCCGTGGACGCTGGGTGACTCATTCCTCCCCAGAATACTCGTTATTCCATCCTCCGTTTGGAATTTAACCATGTTGTGTATGACGGAGGGCATCATTCCGAACCTTCTTATTGTTGGCCTTCCCAAGATAGCATTATATGGCGATGATCCCCTTATTATCATGAACGTTAGTTCCTCCGTTCGCCTTCGTGGTCCAGCAACAATTGTTACTCGAAGTACTATCTTTCCCGTGGGCTGACTTTTATCTCCGGAAAAACTTACCAATGGTGTCCCTGCTGGTGAGGCTAGGGTACGTATGAGTGGGTTGGTGCTTGGTAGTGCATGCTCGTAGAGTATGTTGCAATCGCTTCCGTCATCAATGTTGATCTTGTTTACCCATATGTTTTGCAAGATTGCTTTGATCACTATTGGGTCTTCGGAGACATGTGTCCCAAGTAGTGGGGGAAAAGAGATGGCTGGTACGCTTTGGATGAAGGTATTAATCTCCTTTCTTTTTTCCACTTGTTTATCCCTTCGTATTGTGTATATTGTTGCTTGGGGGTACTCTTTTTGTCTTCCCCAGGCTCTTCTGTCTTCGGTTTCACTTGTTGGCGGATTCCTTTCACCAAATGTGCTAGCTTGCCTGTTCTTATGGCCTCATCAATTGCTTTCCTTAACTCGATACATGAATTAGTGTCATTCCCTATATCATTGTGAAACTCTCAATATTTGTCCTTGTCCCTTCTTCCTCTATCGCTTAGCTTGGGTGGGGATGGGAATGACTTCCCCACTGATTCTGTCAGCCGTATCTCTCTTAGACTCTTTGTTAATTCTGGGAGTGGGACTGGGTTATAATCTTTTTTCCTTTCCTCCCTATTGTATGGGTTGTATCTTGCCTGGTGGTCTCTGCTTGATTTCCATTTTCCCTTTCTATATCTTGAATCTTCTTTGTCTATGTTACTGGTTACGATTTCCTTCGTATCCAAGAATTTGTGAGCCCTTTTCTTGAGTTCGTCGAACGTGTCCGCTAGATCCATGTTCAGGCATTCGACTAACTCTCTGCTGCGACTACCATGTATGAGTCCTGATATCCTCTGTGATTCTGGTAATCCTGTGATTTCTTGTGATTCTACAGTGTATCTTTCTATAAAATCTCTCGAGGCCTCGTTTTCTCTCTGTCTTATATTATGAGCTGACACGTGTGTCTTCTTATGCTTCTTTTGTTGGCAAAAGAAGGATTGAAATTTTGTTTTAAGTTCATCGAAGCTATTTATTGATCCCTATGCGAGACTACTCAACCATTCTCTTGCGTCACTCATTAATCCCATCTTAAATGCTTTGCAAGCCACTGGCTCAATCCAGTTCTGCATCTCTGCTGCCCCTTCAAATGCTTGTAAGAAGTCATCTGGGTCATCCTTTCCATTGTAAGTCCCTAGGTGGGTTGGGTATTTCATGTTTGCTGGGAGTGGGTAGGTTTTGATCCATTCTGCGAATGGTGACTTCTGCGGTGTTCTACTTAAGCTGAACGGTCTGGGTATGTTTGGTTGATACCCTGGTTGGGTTTGGTACATGTTTGGTGTCCAGGTGTTTGCCCCATAGGTGTTTGAGTGGGGTCCCCCTCCCTGATAGTATTGTTCGTATCCCTGGTTATAAATTCCTTGATTGTTCAAATAGTTTTGGTTATATCCCTGACCAGTATTTGCTGTTTGAAATCCTGCGCTTTGATGTTGCGGACCTGTAGTGAATGGTATTTGGCTTGGCATTTGAAACCCATTTTAGTATTGTTCGTAGGCGAAGCCTCCTTGAGTTTGTTGTCCTGCCTGATTGGCTTGAGGTCCATTTGTCTGATGACTTTGGTTGTTGCTTTGCATGTGCGCACCCTGGGTGTGGTTTTGGGCTCCTGGCATGGTTGACCCCTGGGTGTCGGCTGGGAGTCCCTGGCTTATTTGTCCCTGGAAGTTTCTTTGGTACCCCGTCGCAATGGGTCCTTGACTGCTATTCTAGAAACCTTGTGTGAATGCTCCTTGGCCGTAGTACCCTGGGGTAGGTGCACCCTGGGTGTTTCCTTGCGATCCTGGGGCGGACAACCCCTGGGGGATAATGGTATGCTGCGTATAGTGTACATACCCAGGTATATTGGGTTGTTGTCCTGAGGGTGTATCATGGCCAGGTGGTGGCTTGGGTGACCTGTTATAGCCGACCTTGGGTTCTGCGACCCCTGGGGGACATTTCGACCATTCTGGGTGTCCTGTCCTTGTTGGTTTCAACTTGGGTTACCTTTTTCCTGAGTGGTAGCCTGCAACCCTGTAGCATTACAGTTGTTTGCCGCGGAGTTAAATCCTGGCGTGTTATTTTGTGTAACACCCGTCGTTTAAAAATATGGGTTTTCAAAGACTTTTCACCTAACGGTGTTAACTTGCGGAAGTAAAGACTGTAAAAGTCGAAACCGATAGAAACATTTCGGTTTCTGCATTTATTTGGTGTTACATGCCATATCAAACAATAGTTCAAATGAAAACCCAACGGTTGCCCAACATAAAACAACCGTTCACACATCACTACATAAATTCGACATTAAATACGAAATGTAATGAATGTCTAAAGAAAGCATCGTCTAAGGGTAGCTAAGGCTCCTGCATTGCATCTACCCAAGCTCACACGTCCTGCATCTAGTTTCCATCAAGCTAAACCTGAGGAAACAACCACATTAAGAAGCAAGTGTTAGCTATAAGAATAGCTAAGTAAGATAACACTTAATTTAAAAGCATTTGTCCAATTAAAACAATCTTCATTATTAGACAAGTTTTATTAGGCACAACACACATCACACGTTCACACATATACTGCATTTCAACTTCGTTTCAATTAGGATAATCATCCTAAATGTGCCTATCCTGCATTAGTTCACACATTGTCACACGTATCTTCGTTAACTGCATATAAGTGTGCCCTGCATCACACCCGACTGGATGATTAGTCAAAAGACTACTCATCTTACGTCGTTAAGGAATGGCAAGCCAATCCTTGAGTAATCCGTATATGTAGGTTGGTCAAACCCCTCGTATTACTCGCCCTGCGTTATAGAGACCACGTTGCGAGGAGCCACCCAAGCAACAACTGCATCTACGCACTTGCCCGGCTAAGGCTAGTACGGGTTAAGCTTAACACTTTTCACTGCATCTGTTTTATGAGCTCAATTTCACACATATAGATTGGGTCCCTGCATTCCCAAACATTCACACACATATAGTCTAGGTAACACACCTTCCTAGACATTCACACACTTTAACTTCATTACGTTTGGATCCTTAAACGTGCAAGTGACATAGCAACCTAGCAAGTCTAGTGAACTAGGCGTACAGGTCAGGCATGCATATCACACATCAACTTCATTTCTATATATCATACATATCAAGATACTTCATTAAACTACATCAACTGCATAACTACATATTACATTAAGCAATACTACATTACACTACAATAGGGACTGCATCTCAGGTCTCATGGTCAACTGCATAACCCATAATACCTCCCAAGTAACCCATATGCCCACATGCAATAATAAGGTACCGAATGGAAGTGTTTACGATTTGAAACCAGCTTTTAGTTGATCCCCCAGCGTGTCAGAGTAGTGTATCTTACCTGGTAGTAGTGTACGCGTGCAACCAAATAGCTAATAGTGCTTATCAGTAATCCCCGACACCTATCGTACATTAACATATAAAGTATAAGTCATTTAGGACCTTAAATGGACCCTCGTACGAACTTAAGACTGACTACGTAAAATTCCAGAATTACACCTTACGAAGATAACCTTCGTACGAACTTAAACTTCGTTCGATCTACTTTACGAAAATAGCTTCTTTACGAATTTAGCTTCCAGAAAACGAATTTAGACTTAGCCACACGAACTTAGGCTCAATTTGCTTCAAACGAACTTAAAATTCGTTTTCCAAACGAATTTAGATCCCACAAAACGAACTTAAAGTTCGTTGGACAACCCTTGAACCCAGAAAACGAATTTAAGATCCAATTTCGACCAGAATTCACAAAACGGCTTCTTCCTTCAATTTTCCAGAAATCATTCGATTTAGGCTTCACCCAAAACATGTTTTCGACATAATTAAACATATTTTGATCATCAAGATCGACTTTGGACTCGTTTAACTCCGTTTAGCACGTTAATTGACCAAAACACCATCTAAGCCCTAATTACGTGTATAATCCAATTTTAATCAGATCTGTTTCATAATTAATCAACCCCTAAACCTGAAAATACAACCAACGATTCAATGATTACCTGCTTGCTAGATGGCTGATCGATTCCAACACCAAAATACCCAACCGTTAGACCCAAAAACTAGATTAATTGCTTTAGAAATCAAGAAAAGATTAGAGAGACTTTGTGTGTGAGTTATTAATTGCTAATGGCTGCTAAATCAGCCCTAATTACACACATCAAATCCTTTAAACCCGTTTTTAGATTTCAACCTATGTCAAAATCAGTCCCTGGACTTCTAAACCCTTCATTATTGGCCACAAACTGCATTATTGACCATATACAACATTAGTCCTTCATTAAAAGGCACTACATAGCCTTTAAGCGACATTAATCACATTTTTATTCGTCATTAAAATTTAGGCTTTTAAACCTAACTACTTTATCTACGTTAACCACACATAACTACATTCAAATATTAAGTAAAGACTTAACGACACCCCAAATTGACTTAACGGCATTAGTCAAACGTTAAATAAAAGTTCGGGATGTTACATTTTGCACCCTTGATCGTGGATCTGCTGGTTGCCTCCGTCTTCCATGTAGTGGGGTATCCCCATCATATTCATCGTATGCCTCATCGAAGTTGATTGCTCTTCCTGTTAGCAAACCGGTCTCTTGAAGACGTCGTAGGGTGTTTATAATGCTTTCATGGTTCTGCCGTATGTACGCCTCGTCAAATAAAGGCGCAGCCGATGTAGAGGCGATTGTTGCCCCTGCTGAAGAAGGTGTTATTGGTGTCCCTCTATTGTTTCGGTTTAGATCTATGCTTTGTTCTCCACCGAAACCTGGTGGCCTATTTCCATCTTCCATGTTCTAGGTTTAGGATTTGGGAAAACAAGAAAAAATTTTAGGATTTTTGGGTGGGTTTTGCTATTAGAAAGCCAATCAGGCAGGACAACAAACTCAAGGAGGTTTCGCCTACGGACAATACCATAATGTGATATGGTTTGTGTAGTTGTTTTAAGAGATGAGGAACTGGTGGTGTAATTTATTTCATTAAGGGTATTTTTAGGAGTATTAGTGAAGATAATTAAATTAGTGAATAAAGAAGAGGGTTATTTGGAAAAGAGTTTTTAGGGTCATATTGCATGGGGTAACTTTCAACATTTCCAAAAATAAAGAGAGCTATTCTTTTTATATGTAGATATAGATATAAATTTTACAGGTTGTATGAGAATGGAGGGGTAAAACTAGACTTACAAGAAATCAATTACTAATTTTAAAATTATAATTTTTATGAACAAAATAGTCATAACCAATATTATGCAGTCTAATATTATAGACTTCTCGGGCTATGATTTTAGATTGTTTCTCTGTTCATACGCTTTAGATAATCTGTTATTTTTCGGAAGTCATATACGAAGGACCGAAGGTTGATACTACATCCGTTACCAAGGGTTAAAAGAGGGTGACTTTTTGTGAAGGGACCATTCTTGACAATCTCTGAAAGATAATGGGATCCTTTCGCTTTCCTACACGAAAACCGGAGTGGTAGGTGAGGTCTATTAAAGCTTTGTCTTTTCATTTCCAAGTTTATCATATTCCTCTTTTTCTATCGATATTCCAAATTTCTTCATTCTCATTTCTTCTTTCTAAATCTTAAATGGCTCGTGCTAAAGCAAGAAAAACTGTTGGTGGCAATCAACCTTCATCTTCCCACGTCGGCGTATCAGCCGGTGGAACTCCGGCTCTGACATATTTTCATGGTCGCCGGAAAAGGTCTGCTAGAAAGAGCAGACATTGTTAGGTCCAGATTTACTGGACTCGCTCCAGACTTGAAGACTGGAGAGTCTCTGAAGACTTGTCCAGAAATAACATTTACTGGACCCACTCCAGACTTGAAGACTGGAGCGACACTGAAGATTTGTCCAGAAATAATAGAAGACCAGTGAGCTATTTACTTGTACAGGAAATCTGGAATCCTCCATATTTGCTCACTGGACTTCACCCTAGTCCAGATCTATTCTACTGAAGACATTCTCACTGAAGTCAAAGACTGAAGTTAGAATAAAGAAGACTGACAAATGGCAGAGTCCACTGGAAGTCTTACCAGATCTACGACTGGAGCTTTGTCAGTGTTCTAGACCTTACAAGTCTGAACACTGATTACGAGGAATTGACTTTTTGCCTTTACACACTTCTCAAAGAACATTCCACTTGTCTTTACAAAAGTACTTACGTGTGTAAAGGTGGTTGGTTAAAAGGATAATAGTCATATTGATGTGACTTTATCCTTGTACTTTAACCAATGCATTTAATGACCTTGTTGGTTCATTAAATGCATGCAACCATATTTGTACGGCACAAATTCACTGGTGAATTTGTTTGCCTATAAATACAAAGTCATTTCCTTGTTAAAATTACTTTTAGCAATTAAGGTGAATTTGTCTAAATACTCTCGATCGTAACAGGGATACTTCACAACTTTAAGTATCTCGATCTAAAGAGTTTATTTAGCAAATATAGATCATTTGTAATTCATAGGTTGTTAGGATACTTACATATTTGTATTATCTTGATTCCGCACAACCTTGTATTTTATTTAACATCATAAATAAAATACACTTGAAAAATTACATTGTGTTCCACCTTTATTTTATTGCTTTAAGTCTTGTATTACTTTGTTTATATACTTGCATTTATATTCAAGTAATACTAGTCCAAATCTAGTGCATATTAAACTTGTTGTATTTTACACTATTGAGTTAAACCATCAAGTGAGGGACTCTACAATTGGTATCAGAGCAGAAGGCTAAACAAACTTGCCTAGATCTGCTTCTTTGATGGCCAACCTAGAAAATACACAAGGAGGTTTTAATCTTGGTTCTGATCCTAATATTAATGATCAAAATAATGAACCACCACCTGTCATTAACACTAATCCACCCCCTCCTCCTCCTACTCCTGCTTCTCCACATGTGCATGTGCACTACTCAAACAATCCTGTTCCTAAATTCAGTCGGAATAGTGATGAATTTGGTACGTGGAAAGCTAGGATGATATTGCATATCACTGGTATTGAGAGAAATATGATGAAAATTTTAAATGAAGGACCTTACGTCCCTACATCACCTCTCAATGCTCTTCTTGATCCAACTGGATCTAGAAGAGGTCGGGAAAAGAGGGAGGAACATTGGTCTAAAGAGGAGAGGAGATTGGTAAATCTAGATACCCTTCTCAAAAACATGATCCTCGGGGCTGTTCCAGAAACCCTAATTCCCACACTAGTTCTTTTTCCTAGTGCTAAAACCATGTGGGATGAACTAGTGAACCAGTATGAAGGAGGAGATGACACCATTGTCACCAGAAAGGTCTCCTTAAACAAGAGGTATGAGTCATTTTTTGCTCAGCCCAATGAGTCTCTCACTGGTACTTACACCAGATTTATGAGCATTATTAACCAGTTGAGAGGACTGGGGGTTGAGAAAGACAAGGATATACTTCTGGAGAAATTTTGTGATATATTACCCACCAAATGGTCTCACATGATCCTGGTCTTAAGACAAGGTAAAACTCTGCACTCTCACACTCTTTCAACTTTATATGGAGCTTTCAGATACACTGAAGAAAATCAGGCTCAGAGAGTTGTGGCAGAACAAGATGCCTATAACCATGCCTCCAGTAGTCCTAGTGTGGTTAGTCATACTGAACCACAATGTACAGCACTAATATCTTCTGAGAATGTATTTTCTATGAAGAAGATGGTGTCTGAATTCATGGAATCTGGAGAATCTAGTCTTATCTCTACAGACTGTGATGAATCTTGCAATGATTGCTAAAACGTTTAACCGTTTCAAAGCAAGAGCAAATAGGCCATCTGGACAATTTGCATCCAGTTCTTCTACTGATAAGACCAATCTGACATGCTTTAAGTGTGGCAGAAAAGGTCATTTCATGAAAGATTGCAAGTCCAGTCAGTTTGTATCCCAGCCTGGTCCATTTACTTCTAATAAAAGCCTGATGATAGCTATAAATCTAAATATAAAAAGCTTAAGGCTCAAATTGCTCTCATGGCACAACAAATGGAAAATAATAAATGCATGATTGCAACAACTAAAGAGAAATGGGTTCCTTCTGATGATTCATCTGTTGATGAAGAAGAGGAAAGAGATTGCTGTTACATGGCTCTGGCAGACGAAGAGCATCTGGTGAAGGAAGATGTCACATCTGGAAGATGGGTGGACATTGTTATCAAAAAGGTCAGTGATTATGATGTGGAAACTGACATTGAACTAAAATTGGACATTGCCGAAGCTCTTAATTCTGATTTAATCTTTGTTGAAACTGTTAGATCTGACTGTGTAAATGGTCTAGAAACAGATTTTTCTAAAATTACAGTTTTAAAATCAAAATTAAAGGAACTTCAAGATATTGAACTGGCATTTCAAGCCCAAGTTCTGGTAACTGAACAACTGATTCAAGAAAAACAAGATCTTAAAATCATTTTAGAAAAAGAAAAACTGGTTATTAAATCATGGCTTGAAACCAGAAAGCCATATGATGCTGGAGTAAATCAATTTCCCACTCAAAAACGTGCTTATTTAGATGGAAATACTCATGTTGCATCATTAATACCAGTAATTGATCGTTTACCAGAGGGATTCAGGCCCATTACCATTTATGATGAGCCTGTAACTCCTAAGGCCAATATTTTCCCAGTTCAATCCCCAGAGGTTAAGACTGGAGCATTCCAGATGACTGCTCCAGTTAAAAAGGTCAATCGGAATAAACCTTTACCTCAGACTGCTTCTAAAGAACCCCAGGTTCAAAAGAAGAAGACCAGTTCCCTACCTAAGCCTAGAGTCCAGTCAACTGGAAAGGCTCAGGTGTCATCTGATGAAAGTATTTTGTTAAGGTTAGAGAGCCAATTTCAATTACTGACTCGTCAATTTCAAAGTTGTAATGCAAGATTAAACAATTTTGAGGGTACTTCATCTGGCCCTAGACAAAATACCAAACCTTTTTCTAAGAAAGATAAGAATATTCCTTTTATTGAGAAAAAGAAAAAGGTTTCAAAACTATCAACCATAGTGGTCTTTTCAACTAAGACTACTGTTGAATAAAGTGAACTCAACCAGATACCTCCAGGGACCTATAAGGGAGGGTCCAGTGAACCCATCAGTCGATGGGTTCCCAAATCTAACTGATATATCTGGTGGATGTGCAGGGCGATCGAAAGAAACATACCTGGTATCTTGACAGTGCAGCTGGCAGGACAATGACCGGATGTAAGACCCTGCTGGAGGAGTTCATAATTTCTGATGGACCCTCCATTACTTTTGGAAATGATGGTTGTGGAAAAAACTGAGGGGTATGGTGTTCTGAACAATGGACAAGTCAAATTCAGACGAGTTGCATTTGTGAATGGTTTGAAATATAACCTGATCAGTGTCAGTCAACTGTGTGATGATGGCTATCAAGTATTATTCAATATTGCTCAGGGCATTGTATTCAACAAAGACTGGAAGGTAGTATTGATTGCTCCAGAAGAGGGAATGTGTATGTGATGGATATGGAAAGCTCTCCTTCAGAGCAGTGTTTCTATACTCAAGCTGATGAAGACACAAACTGGTTATGGCATAAAAGGTTATCCATTTAAATTTCAAAAATATTAATAAGTTGTCTAGAAAACAACTGGCAGATGGGATACCTTCAGTTTCCTTCAAAAAGGAAAGGCCATGTCCAGGATGTGAGATGGGAAAGCAGAAACGTGCCAGTTTCAAGACCAGACAGAATTTCAGCATATCTGAACCACTTCACATGCTTCATATGGACCTCTTCGGTCCAGTGAATGTTCAGACTCGTGCTGGTAAAAGGTACACCCTGGTGATCGTAGATGAATTCTCCAGATATTGTTGGGTTATCTTTCTCAGGTCTAAAAATGAAGCTGCTGCTGAAATCATCAGTCTTATCAAGCAAATTGAGCTCAAGTATAAGCGAAAGGTGTGTCAGTTAAGAAGTGACAATGGAACAGAATTCCAGAATGCAACTCTGGAGTCATTCTGTACTGACACTGGCATCTCCTAGAATTTCTCATCAGCCCGCTTTCCAGAACAGAATGGAGTGGTGGAAAGGAAGAATCGAACGCTGATAGAAGCTGCCAGGAGTATGCTTGCTGAATCTAGTCTTTCTACCAGTTTCTGGGCTGAAGCAATTGCTACTGCTTGTCACACCCAGAACCGGTCTGTGTACATCAAAAGACACAAAAAGACAACCTATGAAGTATTAAGAAATAGAAAACCAAATATTGGTTATTTTCATGTTTTTGGATGTCCAGTGTACATCCTGAACGACTCCAGTCAGTTAGGCAAATTTGATGCCAAAGCTGATGAAGGATATGATGCTGATGTAGTTGAAGCAGACACAGATGAATATGATAGTGTCGCTGCTGACTCTGGTAATGAGCATCGAACGAAGATGGCTCATGATGTACCTGCTGCTTCAATAAGTTGTCTAGAAAACAACTGGCAGATGGGATACCTTCAGTTTCCTTCAAAAAGGAAAGGCCATGTCCAGGATGTGAGATGGGAAAGCAGAAACGTGCCAGTTTCAAGACCAGACAGAATTTCAGCATATCTGAACCACTTCACATGCTTCATATGGACCTCTTCGGTCCAGTGAATGTTCAGACTCGTGCTGGTAAAAGGTACACCCTGGTGATCGTAGATGAATTCTCCAGATATTGTTGGGTTATCTTTCTCAGGTCTAAAAATGAAGCTGCTGCTGAAATCATCAGTCTTATCAAGCAAATTGAGCTCAAGTATAAGCGAAAGGTGTGTCAGTTAAGAAGTGACAATGGAACAGAATTCCAGAATGCAACTCTGGAGTCATTCTGTACTGACACTGGCATCTCCTAGAATTTCTCATCAGCCCACTCTCCAGAACAGAATGGAGTGGTGGAAAGGAAGAATCGAACGCTGATAGAAGCTGCCAGGAGTATGCTTGCTGAATCTAGTCTTTCTACCAGTTTCTGGGCTGAAGCAATTGCTACTGCTTGTCACACCCAGAACCGGTCTGTGTACATCAAAAGACACAAAAAGACAGCCTATGAAGTATTAAGAAATAGAAAAACCAAATATTGGTTATTTTCACGTTTTTGGATGTCCAGTGTACATCCTGAACGACTCCAGTCAGTTAGGCAAATTTGATGCCAAAGCTGATGAAGGATATTTCTTAGGTTATTCAGCCATTCGCAAGGCCTTCAGAGTCTATAACAAAAGACTGGAGAAGGTCCATGAGTCAATACATGTCACATTTGATGAATCAAATGCCGCAATCAATAAAAAGCCAGCCCTTGATACTCCCCCAGTAACTCCAATTGTCTTCTATGAATCTGATCCTATCAACTACAATAAAGATTCAGAAGATACAGCTTCCAGTCATCCTGATCTGGAACCTGTTCAAACTAAGAAACCCTCTAGTAGTACTCCATTCTATCCTTCAATTACTTTCAAGCTACCCTCTGAAATTATTATTAGATCAGATGTTCGTACTACTCCCCCAGTATCAGTCCCAGTTGTGACTGAACCAATACTTCAAGAAATGCCTTCAAATGAAGAATTTCATGATGCAAATCGTGATTTAAATGATTCAAATGAAGATGTTGAAGTAGTCTGGCAAGATCCTCCTCCTGAAGCAACACCAGAGGAGACTCAACTGAACTCTTGCATTGATATTGTTGTTCGTAACAATCCTGGTCAATACTCCAGATGGACAAAAGCTCACCCTATTGATCAGATCATAGGTAACTCCAGTAGAGGGGTTCTGACCAGAAGAGCCTCCAGTAATCAATGCTTATATGTCAGTTTCTTATCACTGATAGAACCAAAGAAGATTGACGAGGCTATGGAAGATCCAAGCTGGGTGACTGCTATGCAAGAAGAGCTTCACCAGTTTGAAAGGAACAAGGTTTGGTACCTGGTTCCTTTCCCAGTTGGAAAGAAAGAACCAATTGGAACAAGATGGGTCTTCAGGAATAAGGTAGATGAAGATGGCCATGTCATCAGAAACAAGGCCAGACTGGTAGCATAAGGGTACTGCCAGTCAGATATCGATTTTGATGAATCATTTGCTCTAGTGGCTAGACTTGAAGCGATCAGAATATTCTTAGCATTTGCTGCTCATCATCAATTCAAGGTCTACCAGATGGACGTTAAAAGTGCATTTTTGAATGGAAACTTGAAGAAGAAGTTTATGTCAGACAACCACCAGGTTTCATTAATGAAAAACATCCCCACTGGGTATATCGTCTGGACAAAGCACTTTATGGTCTCAGACAAGCTCCACGTGCCTGGTATGATACTCTGACTAAACATTTATTGAAAAATGGTTTTAAAAGAGGTGCAATTGACAATACCTTATTTATTCTTCATGAAAAAGGTAATCTTCTGATGGTACAAATTTATGTTGATGATATTATTTTTGGGTCTACTGATGAAAACATGTGCAAGAAATTTTCGAAAATAATGTCGACTGAATATGAAATGAGTTTGATGGGTGAATTAACATATTTTCTAGGACTCCAGATTAAACAAAACAAAGATGGTATTTTTATTAATCAGGAAAAATATGTTAGAGATCTTTTAAAGAAATTTGATATGAACTCTTCACCATCAAAACCCACTCCAGTTTCTGCACCACTGACACTGGACTCAGATCCAGATGGAAAACCAGTGAACATCACTGTCTATAGAGGCATGGTTGGTTCACTGATGTATTTAACTGCCAGTAGACCAGATATTATGTTTTTAACATGTTTATGTGCCAGATATCAGTCTAATCCAAAAGAATCTCATATGCTTGCTGTAAAGCGCATACTGAAATACCTTAAGGGTGTCCCCAGTTTGGGTCTTTGGTCTCCCAAAGGCTCAGGCATGGATCTAATGGGTTATTCAGATTCAGATCATGCAGATTGTAAGATAGACAAAATCCACTACTGGTCGATGTCATTTCCTTGGTGGCAAACTGGTCAGCTGGACCAGTAAGAAGCAAACTTCAGTTTCATTGTCCACTGCTGAAGCTGAATACATGTCTGCAGCCAGTTGTTGTGCTCAGATACTCTGGATGAAGAACCAGTTGCTTGATTATGGTATTAAGTATTCAAAGACTCCAATCTGTTGTGATAATACCAGTGCCATTGCTATCTCAAACAATCCAGTCATGCACTCAAAGACGAAGCACATTGATCTCAGGTATCACTTCATTCGTGACAATATTGTAAAAGGCAACATTGAACTCCATTTTATTCCCACTGACAAACAACTCCCTGACATTTTTACTAAACCACTGGATGTAAAAACATTTGAATATCTTGTTGGTGAGTTGGGAATGTTAAACCCTTAAATCTGGAACCTTGGTATTGAACGCCTTTGTGTACTATCAGGGATCCTTGATTTAAAAGATTTATAAATCTATAACTGCTTAGATATTGAACGCCTTTGTGTACTATCTCTGCATTAATAGATTTCTGGATCAACATTCCAGGGGGAAGACTGAAAGATATATTTTCTTGTCCTTAAAATGTTTTAATTTCAGGGGGAATTTATTAATTTATTTTCTCACTGGACAAAATTTTCTGGAAAATTCACTGGTACCTTGTAAATGTGTCCCTCTCACTTGTCTGTATTAGTTGATGTGCATGTTTGAGGTTACCAGTCTCTTTCAAATGGTTATCATTAGTACTTTACTGGAGTGTCCCTCCAGTGTACCATCAGTGCATGCATCACTGGCCTAATCCACCAGTGATACTGGAGTGTCCAGTCAACCTCCAGATGCACTGAAATGAGTCATGGTTTGTCAGTCATAATATTTTAATACTTGGTCATTGTGCGTGCCACGTATGCAAACTCTTGAAAAGATATTTATCTTATTATCCTACGTGGCATGTAATTTTTCAAACCTAATGATGGTATTTTTACCTTGGGAAGACAAAAAATGCAAGTTGGGTACTGTTTGTGGGCTGTAAACTGTCACACATTTATGTGTGATGTGATGTATTTAATGCGGATTTCAAAATCCGATCAAAATTATATTTGATAAATTCAAAAATAACCGTTTGAGTTCCACACTCTCTCTCCTATATATACCCACTTTCACTTTCATTTGCATTTACTTCGAACATATTTACTCCCAAATTCTTCAAATTCCTTCATTTACTTTCTTTTACATTCAATTTCCAATCATCAATCTCTCTCATATTTAATTCATCATATCTTCATAAACCCTAAATTTTCCGTTTCATATCATCAATCTACCAAATACAATGGCACCAAGACAATCAAACTCACCCAAAAATCTGCTCGCTGCTGAATATGCTCCCATTGCCAATGTAGTAAAGGCACCTCATATTTCTTTAGAGGCAAAGGCGATCAGAATAAACAAAAAAAAAAAAAAAAAAAAAAAAAAAAAAAAAAAAAAAAAAAAAAAAAAAAAAAAAAAAAAAAAAAAAAAAAAAAAAAAAAAAAAAAAAAAAAAAAAAAAAAAAAAAAAAAAAAAAAAAAAAAAAAAAAAAAAAAAAAAAAAAAAAAAAAAAAAAAAAAAAAAAAAAAAAAAAAAAAAAAAAAAAAAAAAAAAAAAAAAAAAAAAAAAAAAAAAAAAAAAAAAAAAAAAAAAAAAAAAAAAAAAAAAAAAAAAAAAAAAAAAAAAAAAAAAAAAAAAAAAAAAAAAAAAAAAAAAAAAAAAAAAAAAAAAAAAAAAAAAAAAAAAAAAAAAAAAAAAAAAAAAAAAAAAAAAAAAAAAAAAAAAAAAAAAAAAAAAAAAAAAAAAAAAAAAAAAAAAAAAAAAAAAAAAAAAAAAAAAAAAAAAAAAAAAAAAAAAAAAAAAAAAAAAAAAAAAAAAAAAAAAAAAAAAAAAAAAAAAAAAAAAAAAAAAAAAAAAAAAAAAAAAAAAAAAAAAAAAAAAAAAAAAAAAAAAAAAAAAAAAAAAAAAAAAAAAAAAAAAAAAAAAAAAAAAAAAAAAAAAAAAAAAAAAAAAAAAAAAAAAAAAAAAAAAAAAAAAAAAAAAAAAAAAAAAAAAAAAAAAAAAAAAAAAAAAAAAAAAAAAAAAAAAAAAAAAAAAAAAAAAAAAAAAAAAAAAAAAAAAAAAAAAAAAAAAAAAAAAAAAAAAAAAAAAAAAAAAAAAAAAAAAAAAAAAAAAAAAAAAAAAAAAAAAAAAAAAAAAAAAAAAAAAAAAAAAAAAAAAAAAAAAAAAAAAAAAAAAAAAAAAAAAAAAAAAAAAAAAAAAAAAAAAAAAAAAAAAAAAAAAAAAAAAAAAAAAAAAAAAAAAAAAAAAAAAAAAAAAAAAAAAAAAAAAAAAAAAAAAAAAAAAAAAAAAAAAAAAAAAAAAAAAAAAAAAAAAAAAAAAAAAAAAAAAAAAAAAAAAAAAAAAAAAAAAAAAAAAAAAAAAAAAAAAAAAAAAAAAAAAAAAAAAAAAAAAAAAAAAAAAAAAAAAAAAAAAAAAAAAAAAAAAAAAAAAAAAAAAAAAAAAAAAAAAAAAAAAAAAAAAAAAAAAAAAAAAAAAAAAAAAAAAAAAAAAAAAAAAAAAAAAAAAAAAAAAAAAAAAAAAAAAAAAAAAAAAAAAAAAAAAAAAAAAAAAAAAAAAAAAAAAAAAAAAAAAAAAAAAAAAAAAAAAAAAAAAAAAAAAAAAAAAAAAAAAAAAAAAAAAAAAAAAAAAAAAAAAAAAAAAAAAAAAAAAAAAAAAAAAAAAAAAAAAAAAAAAAAAAAAAAAAAAAAAAAAAAAAAAAAAAAAAAAAAAAAAAAAAAAAAAAAAAAAAAAAAAAAAAAAAAAAAAAAAAAAAAAAAAAAAAAAAAAAAAAAAAAAAAAAAAAAAAAAAAAAAACCCATCCCCCTCCCCCCCCCCCCCCCCCCACATTACTCTCCCTACTGGTCTAAATTACAGAGATGTGTGTAGACTGATGGGACATACTCATATACTGGATGAGCATGGCCAGTTATCAAGAAAAGGCACCATCTACATGAGCAAGCTTTCAGACTCATGGAGATACTTTTTCACTCATCTTGTTGAGTGTTTGGGTGGCAGTTCTGGAGGGTTGGACCAGATAAATCAAATGCAACTCCAGATTGCCTACTGTCTCTGGTTCGGATACAGAGTAGATTTTGCTCAGATCTTCTTTGATGATCTGGTAGAGCGTCTAAAGGTGAAAGGTAGAAAACCTCATATTCCATATATTCGTTTTCTGTAACTTGTTTTTCTAAGAGCTCTAGGTGCTGAGTATGATTACGATACAAACCATTTTTCTGTATGTGACTATCTGAGGGAGTTGAGTTCATTAAAATCAAGAGCTGGTGAGGTTGAAATTCCTGTAAATATGCTGAACCATTTTAGAAATGATGCACTTGATGCATCATCATCAGATGAGCAGGAAGAGGCTCCAGGTGGGAACCAGATTGGTGAAGGACTGTTTGGAGTCCTCAGTGCTGAAATTGTACAACCAGTAACCCAGGTGGCTTCTATTGTTACTCGACCAAGAACTTCCAGACGTCTTAGGAAAATTGAAGTTCAGGTCAATCCCAATAGAGCCGAATCGAGCCATCCAGGTGATATCATGAATGAAGATGGGTCTCTGATTGTTGAGCAAGTAGAAAATGTTGTACAGATTGATGAGCAGGTGACTGGTGAGCAAGATGCTCAGTTGGATTTAAATAGAGAAGTGGATGATCAGACAGTTGGGACGGCTCCAGATTGGGATGAGGTAGATTCCCCAATGTCTGAAGGTAATATGTTTGATGTAAACATGAATTTTCTGGGTGATGAACTAGAAAATGTTGTTACTTCTGTTATTGCTTCAGTAACCCCCCACTTATCTCTACTGAAATGCCACCACCACCAGAATCCATTATTGCACCACCACCACCACCACCACTTTCAATTCCACTAAACACTCCTTATTTCAATCCGCCCTCACTTCAAATTTTACAAAATCAACCACCACCACTTGAAGCTCCACTTAATTTTCCTGAACACCTATGCTGGACTCCACTATTGTAACATCTGAAACTTCCACTGAAGGGGTCCAGGCACAAGTACCTTTGGTGACCAGGTTGGCTTCTGAACTGACACCTCCCAGTGGTCTCTCCACCTCTTCTTCAGCCGAGGTCCAAGGCCTTTTGACTAAGGTGGCGGACCTGGAGAGATCACTCCAGTCTTCATCCCAGGTTGTTTCTGATTTTAAGTCCTTATTATCAAATAATCTTGCATCAGAAATGAACCTCTTTGCTAGTAATGAGAAGCTGGTGTTTGAGAAAATGAATGAACTGGTACTGGCCACAAATAAAAATGCTGAAAATATCAAAGTGGCAGTCCAGGGCTTGGAGACAAGGCTGGTAAATTCTGTTCAGACTGCAGTGAAAGCTGAAATTGTTTAACCACTGGCAGGTCTGACAGATGAGGTTCAGAAGTTGACTACCAGGATAAGTAATCTGGAAAGCAGGCCAACCCTTGACCAGAATTCTGTTGTAAGCACCCTCAGTGATGAAGTTGTACGCAAATTTAAAAATGCTGAAAATATCAAAGTGGCAGTCCAGGGCTTGGAGACAAGGCTGGTAAATTCTGTTCAGACTGCAGTGAAAGCTGAAATTGTTTAACCACTGGCAGGTCTGACAGATGAGGTTCAGAAGTTGACTACCAGGATAAGTAATCTGGAAAGCAGGCCAACCCTTGACCAGAATTCTGTTGTAAGCACCCTCAGTGATGAAGTTGTACGCAAATTAAAAATGCTGAAAATATCAAAGTGGCAGTCCAGGGCTTGGAGACAAGGCTGGTAAATTCTGTTCAGACTGCAGTGAAAGCTGAAATTGTTTAACCACTGGCAGGTCTGACAGATGAGGTTCAGAAGTTGACTACCAGGATAAGTAATCTGGAAAGCAGGCCAACCCTTGACCAGAATTCTGTTGTAAGCACCCTCAGTGATGAAGTTGTACGCAAATTTAAAATGCTGAAAATATCAAAGTGGCAGTCCAGGGCTTGGAGACAAGGCTGGTAAATTCTGTTCAGACTGCAGTGAAAGCTGAAATTGTTTAACCACTGGCAGGTCTGACAGATGAGGTTCAGAAGTTGACTACCAGGATAAGTAATCTGGAAAGCAGGCCAACCCTTGACCAGAATTCTGTTGTAAGCACCCTCAGTGATGAAGTTGTACGCAAATTCGAGGTAAAATGCTGAAAATATCAAAGTGGCAGTCCAGGGCTTGGAGACAAGGCTGGTAAATTCTGTTCAGACTGCAGTGAAAGCTGAAATTGTTTAACCACTGGCAGGTCTGACAGATGAGGTTCAGAAGTTGACTACCAGGATAAGTAATCTGGAAAGCAGGCCAACCCTTGACCAGAATTCTGTTGTAAGCACCCTCAGTGATGAAGTTGTACGCAAATTTAGAGGTGAAATGCTGAAAGAAATTACTTCGGAAATTTCTGGGTCAGTTCTTAGAACCATTCAAGATGGGTTGTTGCCTCAAGTGGTACAGATGATTGAAAATGAAATGCCCAAGCACTTGACTTCAGAAATTCAAATTATCAAGAAGGAAGTGACTGAGCTAAGGAAAACTGTGAATATCACAACTCCAGTGGCAGGAAGAACATTTGGTGCTTCAGACAGACATATGCTTGAACAGGTATGGAATGCCCACAAGTTTCAAACTGGTGGACATTCCAAGGGGGAAAAGTCTGTTGCCACTGAGTCCGTTCCAGAAGAGTTGGTGATGAAAAAGAAAGAAGTGGTTGCCAGTGCAATTGAAAAGGCCTTTGGCACTGAAGCCATCGTGCAACAAGAAAAAGTGACTGGTACTGATGCCAGTGCACAAGAAGTAGTTGGTACTGAAGCCAATTTACAAGAAAAAGAGGCTACTGGTACTGATGCCAGTGAGCCACAGTTTGAAGCATTCCCAGATATCACAACCACTCTAAAGTCAGTAAAAAGATAGAAACATGTGGTATCTGGAGGAGAAATTGAAACTGCTGGAAGTTCATCAGAATTTCCTACTACTGATGATGACACTTCAAAGAGACTGGAGCAAGAGTGTATAATGATTGAAATCTTTAAGAAGAGACAAAAGGATGAACTACAGGCCCACAAGATGGAAATGGCAAAAATGGGGACCTTTGATGAATATAATGCTGGCAGGTTGGGCATTCATATTGATGTGTACAAAAAGATGAAGGAAGACCCCAGAGTTCATCAATGTCTGGATGCATTGGATGATGTCTATATTCGCTCCAGGTACTCTTTAGAAGAACAAACTTATGATACAGTAACTTATGGTGTCAGTGTAGTTGAACTGATCAGACAGAGGAAGGAGGAATTGGTGAACCTCCAGAAGAAGATCAGAAAGAATGCTGGTGCTCTGGAGATAGAGTACAGAAAGAAGATAAAAGGCTTGCCAAAACTCACTGCCAAACAGCTAAAAGCAATCAGGGATGCAGATCTGAGCACTTTCATTCCCTTGGATACTTCATTAAAGATAAATCGTGAAGAAATCCAGACTGCCTTGGAACAAGAAAAGGTATCCAGGGAAACTGAAGCATTGATCCAGGCTGCCAAATTGAAAGACAAATATAATGAACTGATGACGTTCAGGGCTGATGCCAGAAGGATCATAGGTGCAGAAATTAAATTAGCTGAAAACCATGAAGGTATAACCAGGTTTGAAGTAAAGTTGACCAGAGAGGGTAACTTTACTGATGAAAGGAAGAATGCTTCAGTCCAAGCTTTTGGATGGACTGAACTGAAGGAGATAGGCTTGACTTTCAGGGGGAAAACTGATTTGACCTCTGATATCAAAGCATTTATGAAGAGGATTGAGAAGGTCTGGAAAAGAATACAACAGATGGAAGCTGCTCTGGGTATGCGACCACCTGTTTCTGTACCATCCTCTCCATCTCCAAAGAGAAAGGCCACTGAAGATGCTCCAGGACAGACGTCAAAGAGAAGGGCCTGACTCTTGTATCATTTACTTGTACTTGTATTTATTTCCCAAAATTGTAACTTATTTTCTGTTGATGGCTGTAAATATAGTTACATATTTTGATTCACAAGTAAGTGATCAAATTTAGTCTAAGTAAGAATTAAAAAATGAAACTGGAACACTGATGATCTATAAAGTGTTTTCCAGTAACTTAAATTTTTTAGACTAAATCAAAACAAGTGTTTTTCAAGCATACAAAATTGTATAGATAGAAGCTTGAAAAACCTTGCATTATTTCTGAACAAATAGGGGGAATTTGTTAGGTCCAGATTTACTGGACTCGCTCCAGACTTGAAGACTGGAGCGACACTGAAGACTTTGTCCAGAAATAACATTTACTGGACCCACTCCAGACTTGAAGACTGGAGCGACACTGAAGATTTGTCCAGAAATAATAGAAGACCAGTGAGCTATTTACTTGTACAGGAAATCTGGAATCCTCCAGATTTGCTCACTGGACTTCACCCCAGTCTAGATCTATTCTACTGAAGACATTCTCACTGAAGTCAAAGACTGAAGTTAGAATAAAGAAGACTGACAAATGGCGGAGTCCACTGGAAGTCTTACCAGATCTACGACTGGAGCTTTGTCAGTGTTCTAGACCTTACAAGTCTGAACACTGATTACGAGGAATTGACTTTTTGCCTTTACACACTTCTCAAAGAACATTCCACTTGTCTTTACAAAAGTACTTACGTGTGTAAAGGTGGTTGGTTAAAAGGATAATAGTCATATTGATGTGACTTTATCCTTGTACTTTAACCAATGCATTTAATGACCTTGTCGGTTCATTAAATGCATGCAACCATATTTGTACAGCACAAATTCACTGGTGAATTTGTTTGCCTATAAATACAAAGTCATTTCCTTGTTAAAATTACTTTTAGCAATTAAGGTGAATTTGTCTAAATACTCTCGATCGTAACAGGGATACTTCACAACTTTAAGTATCTCGATCTAAAGAGTTTATTTAGCAAATATAGATCATTTGTAATTCATAGGTTGTTAGGATACTTACATATTTGTATTATCTTGATTCCGCACAACCTTGTATTTTATTTAACATCATAAATAAAATACACTTGAAAAATTACATTGTGTTCCACCTTTATTTTATTGCTTTAAGTCTTGTATTACTTTGTTTATATACTTGCATTTATATTCAAGTAATACTAGTCCAAATCTAGTGCATATTAAACTTGTTGTATTTTACACTATTGGGTTAAACCATAAAGTGAGGGACTCTACAGACATCCAGTTGTTTTTACTGACCCTGATTCTGATTCAGAATTCGATAAGGCGTCTTATCGTGAGTTGAGAATAGAGTGGGCCCGTCTCCACCGGGAAATTGTTGAAGTGAAGAGTAGGGAGGCTCGCCTGAAGAGCGACGTCCAATATGCCGGCGATGAAATCTGCCGCTTGTCTCGTGATGTGGAGAAATCCATTCCGTTCGTTGCTTTGCGTTGCTCCAATAGATGATATCAAGAGAAGTTAAAGGAGGCTGAGAAGGTCTTTGATGATTTGAGCAAAAGACTTGATGATTCTGAGAAGCAACTATTGGAGAATAATATTTATGTTGATGGAGTCAGGGAGGTGTGGGGTAGAAAGTGTGAAGAATTGCAAACTGCCCATTAGAAGATCCAATTCCTGGAGGGGCAACTGAAGAAGTGGAGGGAAGAGGTTATTCCTCACATTTATCAAACCGCGCTTACCGATCCTGAAACTGCGAAGCGCCTAGTAGAGGTGGCGACTTCTTCGGGGAATGTTTCCGATATAATTCCTGAAAAATAAATTGTATTTTTAATTTGTATTTCATCACAATGAATGTATTGTGTTTATATTTTATTTGTCTCTTTTTCTTGGTTTTTGAAATTTGCATGGTTCCGAAGGGTCCCCCTACGGTGTTCCATGTCTTATCATTCTAAATGCGTGGTTACGAAGGGTCCCCCTTCGTTATTCCACGTCTTTGCATTTGGTGCGTATTATTATCCTAGGACTGTGTCCTTAGGTCTCTGATTGTACGCTATGTGGGCGTCCCCTTGAACATGCGTTTTGTTCAGAAAAATACGTTGATGATATACCCTATACGGAGCCCTACCTCCGTATGTGAATCTGCTATAATGAAGGCTGCTTAAAGATGTTTCCTGTCAGAAATACGGAGCTCACCTCCATCAGAACGGAGCTCACCTTCGTAAAAAATACGGAGCTCACCTCCGTCAGAACGGAGCTCACCTCCGTTAGAACGGAGCTCACCTCCGTCAGAATTACGGAGCTCATCTCGTCAGAATGGAGCTCCGCCAAATATGGAGGAAATCTCTTATTTCTTCCTCTAAAGAAAAGGGGTCAGCCCAAATCCCTTCCTAAACACTAGGGTAAAACCCTAAACCTAACTTACTCCCCAAGGTGAGTTCCCCTTATAAATAGAGGTCCTCATCATGGGATGGAGACATGTTCTCTTCACCCTCATAATACCTAAGGTGGCCGGCTTCTCTTCCATGGAGAATCCCCCACCGCCAACACAAATACCTCCGATACAATGGCGTAAAGCGGCTCCATAGCCCTCTGACCGGAAGGGAATCGCCAATAAATCATTCAAAACCCCTCCTTGTTTCCGATCGAAGGTCCATGCGATTCTTGGATCAAACAAATTGGCGCCATCCGTGGGAAATATCACTATACGTTCCCACCCCTACCGTCGGGTCTGATCTGTAAAATATCAAAAATCACAAAACCATTAAAACCTTGTAAATCCGCATACCAGAAACCCGTTTTCTGCACCCCCCCTACGCGCGGGTTGGAGTCACGCGTACACGCATTGTTTCATAGAATTTTGACCCAGAAACCCGTTTTCTGCACCCCCCTGCGCGCGGGTAGGAGTCAGAGTAAAACACAACACAAGCTCTTGACATAGCTTAGAGGTTCATGCTTATAAACAAGCATAAACTTAGTTCCCACACCAATGTGGGACAAGTTACCTCACTTCCAACTTTTTGTTCCAAACACACACCTTTGAGACTCGACATCTCATTCACCTTTAACCCAATTTGGACGCATCTTAGTTCGTTGCGTAGCCTTGGCCAGAGACTACAAAACCCACTAAATGGTTCTCGATATATGTCACTCGACCATATATTTATTGATGTCCAAAGTGGGAAAAAATTCACTTTTTTCCAACAAACAATAGCTCCGCGACAATCAATCATCGCTGTGGAGGCAAAATATACCATCCAAAGGGGCTGTTGGCGATGTGAATGAAGAATGGGATACAAGTATTAGCAGCCTCGGTCCATGAGAATACACGGGAAAAAAAGGCGAAACAACGAAAAATCCCACTTCCGATGATCCGCCACCGCTAGCCACCACTGTAATAGACATCTATTATACTACAACTACAATCGAGTAGCAGCGACTAAGAGATAAACATAGCTCCTGCCTCACAAAACCCAACCGAATAGCAATCACCTCGACATCTTTTGCTAACACTACCGAAGATGTGAATTTGCATGGCAGAGATATATGAAGATTCCATGGTCACGTAATTAATGAGAATGGAAATATAAATCCCATCCAATATATGCATGGAAATATAATTTCCATTTAATGTGTGCATGGAAGGTATATTGATGTGTCTAATGGAATGAATACGTGGCGAACGAATAACCCACTAACAGAAGTAAAAGCAAACTCATTGACGACTCACAAATTAATTTTGGCGAGAACGGAATTTCTGTTAAGCACGAGATTATGGAGCAAATATTTAAAAATATAAAAAGTAATGGCGAGTCCCGAAGCTACTAAAGATTCACTACGAGATGAACAACTTATACTTCGCCATAACCATTGTGACAAGATCGGAGCAAGTATGTTGCAAAGATGATCGCAACATCAAAAGCGGATAACATCACCAAATTCGATATTATAAGATCGCCCCACAAGCTATGGAGGCTATATTGCTCTCGAAGCCAAAACTCAACAACAATTGGTGCATCGCCTGCAAGATACGCCAAAAGGGAAGCATTCCATCAAACAGACACATGATAGTCCTACTAGACAACGAGGCCACTATCTATTAGCTATTATAGAGATTAGCTCCTACAGCGCCGAAGCACACAAGGTACAAGCCTCCGGCTAAAGATATACATCCAAGATAATTTTACTTGTGTTCGTTCAGGAGGAACGTCACAGATATATCCCACAAGGTCATGCACCACCAAGATATTTCTAACATCAACTTACCGCAAATACGTGTATGGAATTATTAAAACTCGCATTGGGATTATTAGGCCCTAGAGTCCATCGGTAGGAAATTTGTCCCCGATGGCATCGCTAGATAATATATCGCGATGATTAAAATAAAAGATCGTTGGAAAAATTGTTATTTCAACATATCCAAGCTTGCCAGAGATAACAAAAAAGGGAGAGAAAGTGATTTTCTACTATGACGAAAATGGAAGATATTTTCAACATAACAAGAAGAATGGCTATTCGATGACGCACACAAGAGCAACTACAAACATCCAGAAGACTACAACATCTATCTTGATCTCCTACCTCCACCTCACCTCTAGCCGAAACATATTATATCTACAAGAAAGATGCCGAAGCCAATACGCCCACAAAGGCGGCCGTAACACCAAAGGCGGACGACCACATCACACTTAATCTCCGATATTCTGGCACAACTCTACACATAACGGAGGCTATATTATGATCACCGAAGCTCCTAGAAGACTATATCAAGCAATTGGCGCAACATTTGCAAAGCACGCCGAAGGAGGAGCATTCAATCAGCGGATAGCCACAATAACCTCAACCAATGATCACATTAAAAGACGACGGAGCACAAACCTTCCGACCACAAAGCTGCTTGAAAGGTACACATCTCTGTCACTACTATAAGACCCTACGTGGGCACCAAACAGATAACTCAGTGCCAGATGATTACTGAGCTCTGCTAATATAAGCGAAGTCGGGTCGCTACCCTTCGCAAATATTTTTAATAAGTACGTACAAATAAATTTTAAATGTTCAAGGGGACGCCCAGAGAACAAATAAAGGCAACGTCATAAGGCGACTGCCATGAGACAATCACGTCATAAGGCGACTGCCATAAGACAATCACGTCATAAGGCGACTGCCATAAGACAATCACGTCATAAGGCGACTGCCATAAGACAATCACGTCATAAGGCGACTGCCATAAGACAATCACGTCATAAGGCGACTGTCATAAGACATTATCACAGATAAAGCCTTGGCGACAAAAAGTCAATAAGGCAAATCTTGTGCAAATTTAAGCATTGTGGAATAGTCTTGAAAAGGGAATAGCCTATAGATAGCCTGATCAGCATCTTATAGATAATCCCAATCGATACACATGACGAAAAAACTCAAGAAGAAGGTTACTCATCGGAAAGACACAACTCACTACTAAAGGAACGGACCTCCAGAGACACAGATAAATGAGACATATAACCCACAACAGAATCCGATTTGAAGTAACCGATTATGACGAATGAGCGCCTCTTACATCTTAGCCGATCCAAATCGACAGCTCTTAGAGACTTTGTAAAAAGTTTTTAAGAAAAATTCGTAATGGCTATATGCGAAGCTATCGAGGCGTGAAAAGCAAAAGATAGAGAGCCATTTGAACAAAAATACAAGACCATGCTGAAACTATATAGCACGACATTTATTATGAAGCAGCTGCAGAGAGAATAAAGCATGTTAATCGAAGGAATCTTTTTAAAACCTTCCTGAAGGCTGAATGACAAAGACTTCAAAGACAATTTTGGTTCAGCCCTTACACATGAACACATCGAAGAATCTTAGGGGCCCAAGTTTGTCTTCACATCCTACGCCAACAAAACAAGGCCCTCCAAGCACTAGGAAGTTCCGGGAGAAGTAGAAGGAACCTCAGAGTATCAAGAGTTCAAAGATGCAAGCAGACGATGACAAACATCAACTCCGATGGACATGAAAGTCTCACCTGAAGATCATCATGCCGACAGAAGTTTCTAGCAGTCCAACCATGACGTCAAGGTAATTCCCCTAACTATTAGAAAGGAAAAAGACGGATATTTTCTTAGAGTCTAATACGACAGCCTCTTGCCAGTCTCTCATATTAGACTGGGGGCTTGATGATATACCCTATACGGAGCCCTAAATCCGTATGTGAATCGGCTATAATGAAGGCTGCTTAAAGATGTTTCCTATCAGAAATACGGAGCTCACCTCCGTCAGAACGGAGCTCACCTCCGTCAGAAATACGGAGCTCACCTCCGTCAGAACGGAGCTCACCTCCGTCAGAAATACGGAGCTCATCTCCGTCAGAATGGACCACCTCAGTCAGAATTACGGAGCTCGCCAGTCAGAACGGAGCTTCGCCAAATATGGAGGAAATCTCTTATTTCTTCCTCTTAAAGAAAAGGGGCCAGCCCAAATCCCTTCCTAAACACTAGGGTAAAACCCTAAACCTAACTTACTCCCCAAGGTGAGTTCCCCTTATAAATAGAGGTCCTCATCATGGGATGGAGACATGTTCTCTTCACCCTCATAATACCTAAGGTGACTGGCTTCTTTTCCATGGAGAATCCCCCACCGCCAACACAAATACCTCTGATACAATGGCATAAAGCGGCTCCATAGCCCTCTAACCGGAAGGGAATCACCAATAAATCATTCAAAACCCCTCCTTGTTTCCGATCTAAGGTCCATGCGATTCTTGGATCAAACATACGTCTTCATGATTTATTGGATAACGATCGTGGTAAAAGAAAATACGTTAGGGAGCGACCCTTCGTAAAAAAAAATGCATTGCTTTTTGCAATTACTTTATTCATCCTAAAAAGGAGATAGTTTTCACATTGTGAGTTCTATCTATTTATTATGTGCCCGTATCACTTAGGTACAAAAAATAATCAATTTTACTTATAAAACTTTCAGAGATTGGAGTTGTTCCATGTGCGGTCCACTGTTTCGCCATCTAATGTTGTTAGCTTGTATGCTCCATTGCCGAAGGCTACTTGAACCTGGTACGGACCTTCCCATGTTGGTCCCATTTTCCCTGTGTACTTGATCTGACTTGCACTGTTCAGACGAAGGACATAGTCGCCCACCTTGAATGAAGTTGGATTGGTGCGCTTGTTATAGTATTTCTCAAGCCTCTTTTTATATGTCGCTTCCCTTATTGCCGCTATGTCTCTTCGTTCTACTAGCAAATCTAGATTTACCCTCAGTTCTTCTTCATTTTCTTCTTCGTCAACTTTGGATGTTCGGCAAGTTGACACCTGAATCTCTGCTGGTAGAACCGCTTCTGTTCCGTAGGCCAGGCTGAAGGGTGTTTCGCCATTGCTGGTTTTGGGTGTGGTTCGTTGTGCCCATAGGACGAATGGTAATTCATCTACCCATCTAGTGTGTTTTTTCCCTAGCCTCTTTTCCATTCCCTTCACTACCTCTCTGTTTATTGATTCGACCTGCCCGTTTGCCTGAGGGTGATCTACGGAGGTGAATTTTTGTTTGATTTTTAACCTTTCGCAAAACTTTGGGAACGTTCCTTTCGCAAATTGTTTTCCATTATCGGACACGATGGTTTGCGGCATTCCGAACCTACATACTATGTGTTCCCAAACGAATTTTTCCATTGCTTTACCTTTGATTGAGGCGAGAGGTTTGGCTTCCACCCATTTGGTGAAGTAATCAACTGCTACCACGAGAAATTTAACTTTTCCTGGGGCCTCCGGAAGTGGTCCCACTATGTCTATTGCCCACTGTACGAAGGGCCAGACTGAGGTAACCGAGATCATATCTTGCTTCGGAGCCTTAGGTATGTTTGAATGGATCTGGCAGGACTCACACTTTTGGATGTATGCCGTGGCATCCTGATGCATTGTTGGCCAAAAGTATCCTAAGCGCATAACTTTAGTTGCCACGGACCGTGCTCCTAAGTGAGTTCCGCATATTCCTTCGTGTATCTCTTCGAGGATGACCGAGGCTTGATTCGGACCTACGCACCTTAGCCAGGGTGTCACGAAGGATTTTCTGTATAATTGTCCGTCCGTGATCTTATATTGAGGTGCTTTGATTCTAATCTTCCGAGCTTCGTTGGGATCTTCTGGTAGTATTCCGCTGATTAAGTATTCACATATCGGTGTCATCCAGTTTTTCCCATCTTCCTTTATGAGATCGGCAACATATTTTTCATTGATTGACTTTTCTCTTAATACCTCAATGAGCACCTTCTTGCCGAAGTGTTCGAAGGTGAGACTTGCTAACTTGCTTAGTGCGTCGGCTTTCTTGTTCTGATTACGATGGACATGCTCTATCTTGAAGCTGCTAAAGCAGTCGATTAATTCTCTAGTTTTTGCTAAATACTTCTTGATGGTCTCCTGCTTAGCTTCGAATTCTCTGGTGATCTGGCATGCTACCAATTGGGAATCCACGAAGGTGTGAATTCACTTGATTTTCATTTCTTTTGCCAAACGAAGCCCGGCCAAAAGAGCTTCGTATTATGCTTCATTATTCGTTGTGTCGAATTCAAACCTTAGGGCATAGGTATATTCCTTTTCCTCTGGACTGACAAGGATGATTCCTGCTCCTGATCCATCGGAGCTCGAAGCCCCATCTGTATATAACCTCCAGACGTCCCATCCTTCGTTTTCCATGATGTTTAAAGAGGTGTATTTCTCTGGCTCGTCGCTTCCTTGTGTTTCCGCTATGAAGCCGGCTAGCACTTGTCCCTTGATTGCGTTCCTTTTTCGGAATTCAATATCATGCTCTCCTAGCTCTATCGTCCACTTAGCTACCGTTCCTGATTTCTCTGGTTTGAGCAAGATTTGCCTTATGGGTTTGTCGGTTAGTACTGCGATCGGGTGTGCTTGGAAGTACCTTCGTAGTCTTCTAGCTGCATGCACTAGGGCCAGGGTCAACTTTTCTAGTTCCGGATAATTAGCCTCGGACCCTTGCAGGATTCGACTAACAAAATAAATAGGGACTTGTTTGCGCTCTCTTTCGGCCAGGAGGATTGCGCTTACGCATTCGGAAGACGCTGCCAGGTACATAAAGAGAGTTTCTCCTGGAACCGGAGAAGTGAGAGTAGGAAGTTGTGCTATGTATTTTTTCATTGATTGACTTTTCTTTTAATACCTCAATGAGCACCTTCTTGCCGAAGTGTTCGAAGGTGAGACTTGCTAACTTGCTTAGTGCGTCGGCTTTCTTGTTCTGATTACGATGGACATGCTCTATCTTGAAGCTGCTAAAGCAGTCGATTAATTCTCTAGTTTTTGCTAAATACTTCTTGATGGTCTCCTGCTTAGCTTCGAATTCTCTGGTGATCTGGCATGCTACCAATTGGGAATCCACGAAGGTGTGAATTCACTTGATTTTCATTTCTTTTGCCAAACGAAGCCCGGCCAAAAGAGCTTCGTATTATGCTTCATTATTCGTTGTGTCGAATTCAAACCTTAGGGCATAGGTATATTCCTTTTCCTCTGGACTGACAAGGATGATTCCTGCTCCTGATCCATCGGAGCTCGAAGCCCCATCTGTATATAACCTCCAGACGTCCCATCCTTCGTTTTCCATGATGTTTAAAGAGGTGTATTTCTCTGGCTCGTCGCTTCCTTGTGTTTCCGCTATGAAGCCGGCTAGCACTTGTCCCTTGATTGCGTTCCTTTTTCGGAATTCAATATCATGCTCTCCTAGCTCTATCGTCCACTTAGCTACCGTTCCTGATTTCTCTGGTTTGAGCAAGATTTGCCTTATGGGTTTGTCGGTTAGTACTGCGATCGGGTGTGCTTGGAAGTACCTTCGTAGTCTTCTAGCTGCATGCACTAGGGCCAGGGTCAACTTTTCTAGTTCCGGATAATTAGCCTCGGACCCTTGCAGGATTCGACTAACAAAATAAATAGGGACTTGTTTGCGCTCTCTTTCGGCCAGGAGGACTGCGCTTACGCATTCGGAAGACGCTGCCAGGTACATAAAGAGAGTTTCTCCTGGAACGGGAGAAGTGAGAGTAGGGAGTTGTGCTATGTATTTTTTCATTGATTGACTTTTCTTTTAATACCTCAATGAGCACCTTCTTGCCGAAGTGTTCGAAGGTGAGACTTGCTAACTTGCTTAGTGCGTCGGCTTTCTTGTTCTGATTACGATGGACATGCTCTATCTTGAAGCTGCTAAAGCAGTCGATTAATTCTCTAGTTTTTGCTAAATACTTCTTGATGGTCTCCTGCTTAGCTTCGAATTCTCTGGTGATCTGGCATGCTACCAATTGGGAATCCACGAAGGTGTGAATTCACTTGATTTTCATTTCTTTTGCCAAACGAAGCCCGGCCAAAAGAGCTTCGTATTATGCTTCATTATTCGTTGTGTCGAATTCAAACCTTAGGGCATAGGTATATTCCTTTTCCTCTGGACTGACAAGGATGATTCCTGCTCCTGATCCATCGGAGCTCGAAGCCCCATCTGTATATAACCTCCAGACGTCCCATCCTTCGTTTTCCATGATGTTTAAAGAGGTGTATTTCTCTGGCTCGTCGCTTCCTTGTGTTTCCGCTATGAAGCCGGCTAGCACTTGTCCCTTGATTGCGTTCCTTTTTCGGAATTCATATCATGCTCCTCCTTATCCTTTCCTCCTCCCTTTCATTCTCTTATCTATCTATCTTTCTATCTCTTTCTCTCTCTTTTCTCTTCCAAGACCCACACACAAACACACATCTCTCTCTCTCTAGATTTCTATCTCATATATTGGGAATTAAGCAAGATTTTGTTCGGGGTTTTCATCATCAACCTCATCTTAACAACATATCAAAAATTTGGGCTTCAAAGTGCAAGATTTCTAGCCATTTCGGGTCAAATTCGGGTTAGAGACTAGGTGAAGGTTTTGGTAAGTCAAATTCATCCCATTTACTTCTATTTATGTTGTTTATGCATTTCTAGTCATCTTGAACAATTTCAAGTCTTGAATCGAGTCGAAAGGCGATTTGGGTCAAATTAGGGTTTCGTTTAGGGTTGGAACGATTTGAGGTGATTTTGATGTTTTGGGTCGAATTTGTGGATTGGGTTATGTTTATTTATGGTCAATGATGTTTATTTATGCTTCAAATCAAGTTACAAGGCTTTACAAATCGATTTGGGTTGGTTTGGATCGAGTTTAAGGGTTTTGGTTTAGGGTTTCAGCATGTTGCTGCTGCTGCTCATGTTCTGGTCCAGTGAGGAGCCACTGCGGCGCAGTGGCTTGGGCCTAGCCCACTGCGGCGCAGTGGCTAGGGTCTGGTCGTGACTTGGTCAGCCCACTGCGGCGCAGTGAGCTTGACCATGGCTCACTGCGGCGCAGTGGTTAGTCACTGTGAAATATTGCGCGTCGTTTTTCAAACGTTAATAACTTTTGATCCGTAAGTCCAAATAAGTCGTATGACCTATCGTTGGAATCGTAAGAGAGTCTAGTTTCTTATAGTAACACTCGTTTTATATGAACCTTCTTCTATTTCTAAAAATGTCGAGTCAAAGCGTCTTGTTTCATATACGGTAAAGTTGTAAAGGCGTCTAGGGTTTGCGATTTGACCTAATTGTGCTAAACTTACTTGTTTAAGATTATATAGTTGACATTATGGTATTATGATGTATATGTATAGGTTGTGGCCGTGTGGATCCTAATACTCGCTATTAATCTCTTATTAACTCGACTTAAGCTTCTTTGCCGATCAAGGTGAGTTTCGTATCTCCCTACTCACTTGAGATCCGGGCTGAAAAGTGTAAACCTGGTGTGTTTACTTGCATTTGATTGATTGATTGTTTGATTGATTGTTTGATTGATTGATTGTTTGATTGATTGTTTTAGTTGTTGGATTGGTGTGATGGTTCCTGTCGTGAGATTGGTTAAATTGGTTCGAGTATTGAATTGTTGAGACGATTATCATGTTTGAATGACTTAGTTTATATTTGTTAAGTATCTGGTAATAATAGGATAGATGTACATACATGAAAGTCGGTTATGCCTTCGTCGGGTTTTAGATGTGGTGGGAAGGCTGCGGGTGACCCTATATATAAGCATCTGAAACTCGAAGGAAGTAGAATCCTCTGAAGTATATGTACGTATAGTTGGTTTAAGTTGTGGTTGATGGCTTATGGTTGTCGAATGATGATGAGTGGGTTAAGATTGACGATTATTGATTATTAGTTTATGGTTCAGCATATGTCGATTGACTTGGTTAATATTTTGGTTAAGTATTAATGGCTGATGTTGAGGAATGGTGATTATTGGTTTATGATTGACGATTATCGATTGATGGCTCAGATTTGGCGAATATTGATTATGGATTCATATTCACCGTATATTGATCGTTGGCGTATGGTTGTCGTATTTTGATTTTTGGGTTATGTTTGAGGAATATTGGTTTGGTGGCACAGGTTCATTGTACATTGATTGTTGGTTCATGAGCATGCATTTACATTTGATTGTAAGCATTGCATACATTGTTGATGAGCCCTCGGCAGGGGATTGCCGACATCCTGGTGCATAGATGTATGCACCCGTTAGGGATGTAGTTCCTGACCCCGAGTATATAGACATATATATCTCGATGTTTTTGAGATACAGCCTTGTCCATGGCGATGGCAGAAGGGTATCGTTGCATACGTGATTGAAGGTCACACTCAGGATAGGCATATTGGCTTATTCATGCATTCCGGCATTTGCATTCATACTCATATCATTTATGCATTCCTCATTACATATTTACTTGTCTTGTGTAATCTTGTTGTTGGACGATGTTGTGTTATGTAGAGGCTCACTGTAAGTCATGTCTAGCCTCTATTCTTATATTGTGATTATTGATGTTGGTTCCTTACGAACCATTACTACGAACTCACCAACCTTGTGTTGACTATGCTTAGTACACTTTTCAGGTAACCAGGTTATTCCGGACGTGGGGTTTGATTGTTTGCTTGCTGTTGAACCCGGACTGGACTGATATGGATCAAGGATCCATTTGCCTTATGTTGCATTGTATTTAGGATTGATAGCCTTCTTTTGTTGTCGTTTGTAATCTTGATGTTTACTCGCTCCTGTTGTATTTTGAGACTTGTTCCCCTTATTGTATGGATTCACTGAATCCTCTATTTGCATTTAGTTTGTTCTATTGTAATTCCACCTGGTGCTATGTGTTTTCCGTGATATTCCGAGCCTCGGCTTGGGGTGTTACAGAATGTCCAAATTCCGTTGCAGCAGTTTGAGCAACTTCTTTTTCAGACCTTCGGGGAGTTGTGTCCCTATTGATATGGGTTGATCTGGGTATCATGGATTAACGATTACCTTGTCCTGATGGTCTGGTACCTTTGCAGCATCTACTTGGGCTTCGGTGGTTTCTTTGGCCTTCTTAACCTTGTGTACCTTTGTCTGACCAGCTTCGGAATGGATGGTCCCTACTCCTGCGGGTGTCAAGTGCTTAACCATGGAGTGAATGGTGGAAGCAATCATCTCGAGTCGGCGCATCGCTGGTCTCCCTAGCAATATGTTATATGAGGAATTAGATCTGACCACTATGAAGTCCAATGTCTCCGTCCTTACATAGGGGAGTTCGCCAATCATTACGTCCAGGTCGATTTCTCCTAACGGACTGACCCTTTCTCCTGCGAATCCTATAAGCGGGGTTCGCGGGGGACTTAGGCGGGCTTTTATCCCTTTTGGGAGCTGTACAAGGCAGTGCTCGTAGATGATGTCGCATTCGCTTCCTCCGTCTATGTAAACCCTGAAAACCTTCGTATTGAATATTAATATTTGTATCACGATCGGGTTTTCCGACGGGGGTATCTTTAGTATCGGAAAGTGAAAGGCCAGAGGTGTCCACTGGGCAAGATCTTTTCCCTTGTCGGACGCTTCTTCATTCAGACGCCCAGGTCTGTGATGAGATTCGTTCGTCGCCATAGATGGCTATGCTACGTTTCGGAAATCAAAGTCGTGGTGATTTGGTGGGTTGTCCTTTGTTTTGTGGTCCCACGGATGGCGCCAAATGATTGTGCACCGAACCGTGCAAGCCTTATGAAACGGATTATGGGTAAAAGGGGTTTTGGTTTATGTTTGTTGGCGATTCCCCGAAGGTAGGAGCGGTGCTCCTTTACGCCAATCTAGGATTGTTGATATGATTGTCGAAGCTTGTTCGACTTTAGTTAGGGTTTCAGGTCGATCCGTGATCGTATGAATGTCTATCGTATGTGGAGAAATCCTCCTCCTTTTATAGGGGGAGGTTTCTTGGAGGAGAAGGTTAGGGTTTTCCCTTTCCTTCTTTAAATCAAACTCTTCTTGCCATGTTTATCCGATTTAGTTTCCTTAGGAGAATATCCTTTAAGGAGATCGAATTAGGCAGAGATATGTTTATCTTTTGGAAAGGATTTGTGTTAATCCTTTGGCTATCCGATCGGTTTAAGCACCTCCGGGCTTGTGCCCTTCGTAAAGGTGCTTCGTGTTATGTGGTCTTCGAGTAATGGCTTGGAGGGGTACATCGTCAGTTTCTATAGTCATTAGAAAATCCCAAATTGTCATCCTTAAGGTTTACTTTTTGCCAAATCATCCCTGTTAACTTCTAGCGCATCGATCACTAAATAGATGTATGCAGTATCTAACATCACCACATCCCACTTTATTTTTTCGCTCCTTGCTCATACGAATATAATCTCCCTCTTCTACTAAAGGAGGCTAGACCATGACCTTTGATTGAATAACTTGTCGAATGTTTAGAGGGGCCATGTCATTAAAGTGTTTTATGATGATCTAATCAGTTGGTTAGGGAGTTGGTTGGTGTTTTAGTTGGCTTCTTAACCTTGTGTACCTTTGTCTGACCAGCTTCGGAATGGATGGTCCCTACTCCTGCGGGTGTCAAGTGCTTAACCATGGAGTGAATGGTGGAAGCAATCATCTCGAGTCGGCGCATCGCTGGTCTCCCTAGCAATATGTTATATGAGGAATTAGATCTGACCACTATGAAGTCCAATGTCTCCGTCCTTACATAGGGGAGTTCGCCAATCGTTACGTCCAGGTCGATTTCTCCTAACGGACTGACCCTTTCTCCTGCGAATCCTATAAGCGGGGTTCGCGGGGGACTTAGGCGGGCTTTTATCCCTTTTGGGAGCTGTACAAGGCAGTGCTCGTAGATGATGTCGCATTCGCTTCCTCCGTCTATGTAAACCCTGAAAACCTTCGTATTGAATATTAATATTTGTATCACGATCGGGTTTTCCGACGGGGGTATCTTTAGTATCGGAAAGTGAAAGGCCAGAGGTGTCCACTGGGCAAGATCTTTTCCCTTGTCGGACGCTTCTTCATTCAGACGCCCAGGTCTGTGATGAGATTCGTTCGTCGCCATAGATGGCTATGCTACGTTTCGGAAATCAAAGTCGTGGTGATTTGGTGGGTTGTCCTTTGTTTTGTGGTCCCACGGATGGCGCCAAATGATTGTGCACCGAACCGTGCAAGCCTTATGAAACGGATTATGGGTAAAAGGGGTTTTGGTTTATGTTTGTTGGCGATTCCCCGAAGGTAGGAGCGGTGCTCCTTTACGCCAATCTAGGATTGTTGATATGATTGTCGAAGCTTGTTCGACTTTAGTTAGGGTTTCAGGTCGATCCGTGATCGTATGAATGTCTATCGTATGTGGAGAAATCCTCCTCCTTTTATAGGGGGAGGTTTCTTGGAGGAGAAGGTTAGGGTTTTCCCTTTCCTTCTTTAAATCAAACTCTTCTTGCCATGTTTATCCGATTTAGTTTCCTTAGGAGAATATCCTTTAAGGAGATCGAATTAGGCAGAGATATGTTTATCTTTTGGAAAGGATTTGTGTTAATCCTTTGGCTATCCGATCGGTTTAAGCACCTCCGGGCTTGTGCCCTTCGTAAAGGTGCTTCGTGTTATGTGGTCTTCGGGTAATGGCTTGGAGGGGTACATCGTCAGTTTCTATAGTCATTAGAAAATCCCAAATTGTCATCCTTAAGGTTTACTTTTTGCCAAATCATCCCTGTTAACTTCTAGCGCATCGATCACTAAATAGATGTATGCAGTATCTAACATCACCACATCCCACTTTATTTTTTCGCTCCTTGCTCATACGAATATAATCTCCCTCTTCTACTAAAGGAGGCTAGACCATGACCTTTGATTGAATAACTTGTCGAATGTTTAGAGGGGCCATGTCATTAAAGTGTTTTATGATGATCTAATCAGTTGGTTAGGGAGTTGGTTGGTGTTTTAGTTGGATTCCAATTACTTAGTTTTGTGTATATCAATGTATATATCTGTATGTATGTATATCGATGTCCTATGTTTTTGCGTGAAAAGTGGAGGTGGTTGAGATGTGCATTAAATGAGGAGTTCGTCCCCATGCACTTCGCCTTTTGCAGGATAAAGTTGTCCAGTCAAAGTGTGACAAAAACAACTTTATTAATTAACAACTTCTAATCCTTCACCTAATCTTGTACTTCTAAAGTTAAACTTTGACTTTTTATCTTCCTTAACATGATTAATTTTGATTATAAGTACCGATACATCCATTCAATTTGAAACACACAATAATCTCTCTCTTTTCCTGGTTTTTCTCTTTATTTATTATATGTTCTGTTTTTTTCATTGATCATGGAAGGCGTTTCCCTAAGCTTTGTTTATGATCTCAACTCTGGTTTTGATTTCTGGAACATGAAGGCTCGCATTATTCGTTTATGGAAGCAAAGCTTTCGCTTGGATATGATATTTTTGAAAAAAAAGGGTAATGGGGGGAACCCTAGCCCGGTACCACAATTGGATACCCATCGACCCACCCCGTATGAGCCATATGATGCCGGTAAAATACCTCCATCCTAATCCCCACATGATCTGGGCACCCGAAGGATCGAACCCGCGTATTTAAACTTCACATATGGGTCTAGGCTTCATTGGTAACGGGTACCTTAAAGGAATTATTTTTTGTCCCCAGCGGGGATCGAACCTGAGACCTTAAGGTCACCAAGTGCTTGCCTTACCACTAGGCTAGATGAGAGGGTAAGTTGGTTTGATTGCATATATTTGATTTGTTTTTCACTTTGTTTTTTAGTGAGTTGTTCTTTCTTTAGTTTTAAAATTTCTTCTTTATTACTTACATTACATTACATTACATTACATTACATTACATTACATTACATTACATTACATTACATTACATTACATTACATTACATTACATTACATTACATTACATTACATTACATTACATTACATTACATTACATTACATTACATTACATTACATTACATTACATTACATTACATTACATTACATTACATTACATTACATTACATTACATTACATTACATTACATTACATTACATTACATTACATTACATTACATTACATTACATTACATTACATTACATTACATTACATTACATTACATTACATTACATTACATTACATTACATTACATTACATTACATTACATTACATTACATTACATTACATTACATTACATTACATTACATTACATTACATTACATTACATTACATTACATTACATTACATTACATTACATTACATTACATTACATTACATTACATTACATTACATTACATTACATTACATTACATTACATTACATACATTACATTACATTACATTACATTACATTACATTACATTACATTACATTACATTACATTACATTACATTACATTACATTACATTACATTACATTACATTACATTACATTACATTACATTACATTACATTACATTACATTACATTACATTACATTACATTACATTACATTACATTACATTACATTACATTACATTACATTACATTACATTACATTACATTACATTGCATTACATTACATTACATTACATTACATTACATTACATTACATTACATTACATTACATTACATTACATTACATTACATTACATTAATTATATTACATTACATTACATTACAATTACATTAAAGATGATGGTCATGGTTATGAACATTGTTACCGCCCACATAGCAGTGTTCTATTGGTAGATATTACATCCCGCATTATTATTCGGACTTTGTCATATCATATCATGTTCGGGTTTTTTCCTTGCGTTTTTTTGTTTTATTTTTTGCATAGATATTTTGCTTTTGTGTTTTCAAATGATATATTGGGTGATGACACTGTTCCATTGTTCCATTGGTCCATCTTACGCCCTGTATCATTATTTGGATTTTACCATACCAGATTCTGTTTGAGTTTCTTTCTTGATTTTTCGTATAGTTTATTTGTTTTTGTGTTCTCAGCTGATATAATGAAAAATTTTATTCAACAATTTGTTTTCTTTATTTTATTTTTTTATTTTTAGTTTTCTTGCACAAAAACTAAATGTATGTGTTCAATATTGCAAAAGGGTTTGTGGTATCGACTTTTCAAGTAATATATAAAAAAATTTCTTCTTTTTTATTGTTAATGGGGAGGAGATTCTCAAAATAGTTAAGTCCGCAACTTGAGTCAAGTTGAGGAAATCTTGACCCTTGAATGAAAATCAAAGGTCAAGATTCATAAATTATACTTTGAATCTTGATCTTTGACTTTCATCTCAGGGTTAAGATTACCCTAACTTGAGGGAATTTCATCCCTTGTTAATGCAGGGTCAAAAGATTCAAGCTTTTGGCCTAGACGTTAGATGGTAATTATATTTCTGCCATCAATTTTCGCCTTTTTCTTATTGTTTTGTATTTTGCTTAAAAATTTGATACAATTTACATTCTTGCTATAGTGAACACTGAGAAACAACATGAGTTTTGCCGTTTTACATGGTGAATGAGGGTGACATAAATATAAATATAAAATATATATAAATGTGACTTCGTTTTCCTAATTCAATCAATTACCTCTCTACTAGAGTTATCCAAATTACATTACATTACATTACAATTACATTAAAGATGATGGTCATGGTTATGAACATTGTTACCGCCCACATAGCAGTGTTCTATTGGTAGATATTACATCCCGCATTATTATTCGGACTTTGTCATATCATATCATGTTCGGGTTTTTTCCTTGCGTTTTTTTGTTTTATTTTTTGCATAGATATTTTGCTTTTGTGTTTTCAAATGATATATTGGGTGATGACACTGTTCCATTGTTCCATTGGTCCATCTTACGCCCTGTATCATTATTTGGATTTTACCATACCAGATTCTGTTTGAGTTTCTTTCTTGATTTTTCGTATAGTTTATTTGTTTTTGTGTTCTCAGCTGATATAATGAAAAATTTTATTCAACAATTTGTTTTTCTTTATTTTATTTTTTTATTTTTAGTTTTCTTGCACAAAAACTAAATGTATGTGTTCAATATTGCAAAAGGGTTTGTGGTATCGACTTTTCAAGTAATATATAAAAAAATTTCATTCATTTTTATTTTCTTTTTGGTTTTTGGCATTCTTGCACATATTAAAATATATGTATCTGATGTTGTATCTTTTTAATGCATTTGCAATATTGCTCTTAAATAGTTATTTTTATTTTATGTTTATGACGGAATGTTTTTTAACTAGGTACGGCGCCGAAAAGGGGGTGGTATAGGTGGTCCGGTGCCGAGTTTCCATGTCATGTTCGTGATCAGCAGAGGCGGAGCCAAGATTTTACGTTGAGGGGGGCTCGTAGATTTTTTCATCTACGGCGTTCAGTTAACTTTGGAGATCGGTCAGCTATAAAAGGTTACGAGACAAGAGATTCCTTTGTTTGTCTTAGTCGGACAACCATTTAGTTAACTTTTTGCCGACCGCTCAACTGAGTAACTTAAGAATTATTAGCCGTGTACCTCAGCAACTAATAATAATTTGAAAAAAATGATGTTAATAAGTTATATAGTATTTTTACATGTTGTTTTTTAGATCAAACTTTCCGTATGATATATATGTGATATACAAACAAAGGAAAATTAATCTTTTTGTACATGTTTAACGTACAAAAATTTGCAATACAAAACCAACAATACATTTCATTGTTTATTTAAATGTTTAACTGTTCATGAATTCAATCCGGGTAATATTATATATATAACAAGCATTTCTATCCGGGCGTTGCCCCGGGAGAAAAACAAAACTCTCTTGATAAAAGTTAAAAAACATTAAGCTGAACACCAAATTTTCGTGCCAAAAGTTAAGAAACTTTGGTGGATAAAGTTAAAAAACTCGAAGTTATGCGAAAAAAAGTAGCTAAGATGAAACTCTGGCGGCAAAAGTTTTAGACTTTTAGTTAGCTGTCTAATTACGGAGGCAAAAAGTATAAATTTTTTTATTTTTTTAAATAGTTTATGTAGAAAAGGGGGAAAAAATTAGAGGAAAAAAAAGAACCATTTCTACCCGGGCGTTGCCCCGGGAGAAAAACAAAACTCTCGTGATAAAAGTTAAAAAACATTAAGTTGAAAACCAAATTTTCGTGGCAAAAGTTATGAAACTTTGGTGGCTAAAGTTAAAAAACTCGAAGTTATGCGGAAAAAAAAGTAGCTAAGATTAAACTCTGGCGACAAAAGTTTTAGACTTTTAGTTAGCTGTCTAATCACCGAGGCAAAAGTATAATTTTTTTTTAAAAAAATATTTTTTGTAGAAAAGGAAGAAAAAAAATTAGAGCAAAAAAAAAGAGCAAAAAAAAAGAGGAAAAAAAAAAGAAAAAAAAGAAAAAGACAAAATAAGCCGGTACTGTTCATGGCTCGAGCCGCTGAGCCGAGCCGGTTACTATTCAAGGCTTGGCTTACTATTCCTAAGCCAAACCTTAAATGTTATATATATATAACAAGATTTTAACCCCGGGCGGTGCCCCGGGTTGCCGGCGCATCATGCGAACATACATATAGCATTACCCAAAAGTTTGGACGCTTAGAAGTAAATTATACTTACAACTTTGTAAAAGTAAAGTATTTATTTTTCTCGAGGTATTTGATTTAAAAGGGTATTACCATAAAAACAACGACATGTTGTTGTTTAGTTCGAAAGTAAAGGCTAAAAAAATCTGTAAAACAAATGCCAAAATAAATAAAAAAAATAAATTTAAAAAAGGAAAAGTATAAAAAAGAAACCCAAAAATAACAATTTTAAAAAAGTTATTAAAAAACAAAAAGTTACAAAATATATAACCCAAGAAGCAAAGTAAGGAAAAAAACTAAAAGGAAAACAAAGATGTTAAAAACAAAATATTAAAAAGTAAAAAAAAAAGAATGAAAAAAAATATATATATATATAACAAAATACGAAATTTTAACAAAATATTACAAAAGTTAATTACAAAAATACAAAAACAAAAACACAATAGAAAACAGGAAGGGTCAGGAAGCAAGAAAACAAAATGGAGGGGGGAAAAGAAAACTTATGAGAGGGCAAAGTGTAAAGTATCATTAAACCTTGAAATATTTATCATTGACCGTTTCTTAGACCTTTACAACGATATAGCTCTTGAAATCTACCCTTCACGGTGAATAAAATTTAAACAAATTTTTAAATCATAATATCATGATACGTGTAATTTGTATGGGTAAATGATAAGTTTTTTTTCTCGTCACATTTTTTGATTCTTGTCTATTAGATATGTCATGACTTGTGATCTTTGTTATTAGAATTTCGAAAGATAAGTAGTCAGATTCTAGTCATTATATATCTAGTGAATAGTGATTTTTGTTGATAGAAAGATAAGTAGTATGAATTTTACAAAAATGGAAGGTGATCTATTGATCCATACTGTATACCATTAAATGTGCCCTTTATATATCTAACGATGAGGATTACATGGTACAAGTATTTACCAAGCGTTTGGGACTCTTTGATTGATAGAAACAACAAAAAGGAAGCAAAATTCGAGAAGTAATGAATCACACTACTTTATCAACCATTTTCTCATCATTATCATCACGTTTAGTTATATTATAAAAATAAAAAAAACAAATTCAGAATCACCCTCAACTAAACCAATAAACCAAACTTGTTTAGTTCATCAAAATCATTTAAAATCGAAATAAGAAAAGGATGTCATCGGACGGGGAAGCTCACTTTGAGTCCAAGGCTGATTCCGGGGCATCGAAAACGTTCCCACAACAAGCTGGTACTATTCGTAAAAATGGATATATAGTCATCAAGAACAGACCATGCAAGGTACGTTTAATATATATCGATTAAGATTAATATTATATGATAAGTGGATTTTTTTCCCTTTACTTTATTGGCTAGTTTTCCCATGTCTCTTGAAGGATTATAATTATCGAATGTTAATTTGTAGATCAGCTTATCTTTGTCGATATCTGTTTTATTCTGATCTTTTAATGACTTTGTTAACGGCTTCACATGTTATAAAACGTTATACATCAAAATAACTGCAAACTTTTGTCAACTATAAATCCAACAAAAATATTTTCCTTTTTTTTTTATCGTCTACCTATCAAGTAATAGATTTGCATTACATTATATTTTTATTGTTGTACTATAATCCATAAATTAGTGTGGAAACTTGCAAACAGGTTGTTGAAGTCTCCACCTCAAAAACAGGCAAGCATGGACATGCAAAGTGCCATTTTGTGGGAATTGACATTTTTACTGGCAAGAAGCTTGAAGATATTGTTCCTTCTTCCCACAACTGTGATGTACTTATTTCTTCCTTCAACTTCCATTTATATTTTTTCATCATTTTTTGGTGTTCTGTTTTTTCGCCTCGTTTCGTCCGTTAATCAAGTCATCCTTGGCCCCCAAATCTCCAAGTTATATGCAGTTACCCTTTATTCATGGGAGCAATTAGGTATGTTGATAAGTCGTACGTCTTTGCAGGTTCCTCACGTCACTCGTACAGATTTTCAACTGATTGACATTTCTGAAGACGGTTTTGTAAGTCTACTTGTACATATTCACTTGTGTATATGCATGTATATATGTCTGGTAACATTATCCGTATATGGTTGAGTAAGAACTCCATATATATGTCACATTTCATTTTATAAAGCTATATAATGTATATCACTTGTTGGACACTCGTCCAACATAGCGATGTATGATATATGTGAAGTTTCTTTTTGAGGAACATAGTGTTGCATCAACACTCGTCCAACATAGTGTTGTAGTTACAGACTTACAAATATGATGTTTCGACTATCAGGTGAGTCTTCTAACCGAAACAGGGAATACGAAAGATGATCTAAGGCTTCCCACCGATGAAAATCTGCTCTCACAGGTAAATTTAATCATTTATACCAAACTGGGACAAAGCTCATAAGTTAGCAACAATCATCAACAAAATAGTGTTTTTGACATTCATTCTATCACCTTGTGTATAAGCACTTGGGGCATTTCCTTCTACTTTATACACTAGGAAAACAAGATTTGCAAATGCAATGAAAAGAATTTGGGGTCATATTGTATATTGTGCTTCGTTTCTAGAGACGACTTCTCACTTTTTTTTCTTTTATGCGCATAGATTAAAGATGGGTTTGCCGAAGGGAAAGATCTTGTGGTCAGCGTTATGTCTGCTATGGGAGAAGAGCAGATCAATTCCATCAAAGACATCGGCAAGAATTGAACTTGATATCGTAGTTACATTATAACAACGCCATGTTTATGACTGAACCAAGACTTATGCCATATAGTATGTAACAATGTATTGTAAAGATGGTCTTGTTTGAGGTGTTTCGTGACACCTGTGTGTGTTATATACAGGGCAATGAACTATATACTAAACATAGGACAGTAAACTTGAATATCAATATGATTGATTTATGACATGTTCAGTTTATTCAATACCCATGACTTTCAAAAACTAAACTAATCCAGCAGCTATCAGTGACTACACAAAAGCAAAATACACAAGAACAGAAGACGCAAGGGAAGAGCATAAAAATTCCATGAAAAGTATTAAACACTCAGACAAGGTATTAGACACTGTAGTGACATCGCCCTGTTTATGATTAAATTGAGACTTTAGCTGTATGGTATATGGCTAATATCGTGGTCACAGTTGGTCGCCTACATATGTGCTTTAAGACCACAAAGGCCAGCTCCGGATCAGTGAGCACTCGGTGTGGTCACATGGACCACCCTAAAGAACGTACATTGAAACCACGCTAAACTACCTTTTACCTGCTAGTGTACCACACTGAACCAGCCATGGCGTGGTCGGTTGTTTCACAGCATACCACCCTACACAGTGCTCTTAGGTTGAATTAGGTATGTGTGAGACTTGATTTTCTGTACCTGTGAGAGCAACTACCTTATGTAGAATGTTTCGCTTGCTCCATTCAACCTTAATAAACAGGTTATGTATAAACTATCTTGATACAAAAACTTTCTATAGTCCACAAATTAACAGATAATACATGATATAATCCAATCTGCAATAATTGTACACTCAACTCAAATCTTGCATAGACTAGTTACCAAGTGAAGACAATGTGTGATGCACTATAAGATGTTCAGATATTCTATATTCAATATGTATATAAACATACAAACCTATAAATGATATGTAGAATGTTCATATCAAGTCTGAAGTACATAGAACGAGAAAAGGTGAGAACATATAAACCTTACAGTAGAACTTCTCGCTTGATAACAGAACTTTACAAGGATCTTTCTAAAGAATGACAGCTGCAACCCTTTGGTTGCAGAGACTTGATTGGTAAAAAGACTAGCAAGTAGAAGATGCTATCGAAACAGGGTTCACAGGGTAACTAGCATATATATAGCACGCAAAGCCCCAAAAAGTAACAATGAGTGATAAAATCTTGAAACCACTCATAGGATCATGCATAAGTATAACCGCAGCAATGCTAGTGATAGGCACCCTTATTGAGTTAAGGACACCGGCCAACACAGTGGACGATAGATATAACACAGCGGTTGAACCCAAAACACCCAACTGGAAAGTTACAATACCCCAGATTATAACCATATAGTAATCACCTTGCCCACCTATAAAACTTTTCGCTTCAGAACTCATCCCCTGAAAATCATTATTTACCACAACTCCAATCGTCGTAAAGACGAAGGCAAGAAAGGAAACTGCTATTTGTTGCTCCAAGACCACATGAAACGCTTTTCCTTCTAGTAGTTTTATAAAAACAAGTTCTGAAAGAGCAAAGATTAGACCATGAAGAGCAGATCCTAAAATATCCCACATAAATCCAAGTGCATATTGGGTGTCGGTTATATAGTCAAATCTATCAGAATCCGAGTCCAAAGCAATGATAACCATGGCTGCTGTGATAACCACAATGGAGTTAATAGTCGAGAGATTGATTTTGTTTTTGACTAGTAAATACCCAAAGATTGCAGAAAAGATGAGGACAGTAGAGGCTAAAAGGGATGCAGTTGATGCTGGGAGATACGCATAGGCGTATGCATACATAAGATTATCAGCAGCACTTAAGAACCCCAAACCGATGTAAGATAAGGCGAGTTTTAGGTTTAAAGGAGTCGGGGTGGCTTTGGTGAAGAAGTACATAGGAAGTAGAATGAGAAGAGGGATAGGCCACCCTGCAACCGATACCCATGAAATGATCCATTTACTTTTGCCACCGTTCGAAAAGTAGAGCCTTGAAAGAAGACTAGAAGCAGGGAAAGCTATAAGCATCCCAGCACTACTTAGAAGTAAAAGAACCCAATGTGATATAGGCTTGCTCTTGTATGCCTCAAAAACCATGTTTTTGTAATCGGTTAGTTTGTCATGAATTGATTTAGGCGGTGCTTCCTCCGTTTCTTCCATTCCTATCCCTAAAATACATGGATACCCATGACATAAAATTAACCAATACTCACAAAATTAATAACAGATCAGGTTTGAGAAATTTGGCAAATTTATAATATTCCGTTACTGTAAAACAAATTTCATGTAAAAATTGTATTATTCTAGCAAAAGATTTAGAACGACAACAAAACCTTAACCCCGTCATCCTTTTGACCTAACAGACCCTTCCCCGAGGGCCCAACGCAATATCGAGCTGTCTTTGGGTATTACCCTATGACCTATGTACAGTAATGGAATGAATTGGAACCCGTGACCATTTTCTAGCAAAGTACTCCATAGTGGCCCCATAAAGCATTTACACTGAATGATACCACTACGGCCGAAATCCTAACCAGTCTCACACCCATATGGGAAAGAGAACATAACCGATAGTTAAAACGACATGGGCCCGAGATTATAACCATAAGCTAGTACTACTTTGTGTGCACCCATTTTTCAGTATCGATTGCAATTCCAAACACAAGCCGTAAGAAACAGTAAAATCATGACTCATATACCACTGAAAGATGAAATACTCCGTATGATTCATCATTCGGCATAAAAATTACTAAAAAGGATAATAAAGAGTAATCACTCACAAGAATTACTGACAAGAGAATAATAAAACTATATATATGTATGTATGGTTAAGAAATTGCGATTCGATATATTAAGCAGATGAAATGAAATAATACAAGAAAAAGAAGAAGGGAAACCTTGTTGAAGAAATGGTTGATGCATCCGATTGTCGGCAGGAGTTGTTGTTAAGGCAATTCACTGTTTCAAAAGATGTGTGTACCTCCGACGACTGGATTGGCTATCAATCATTCATTCATAGAGAAAATTTCATTACATACCCCTGGGGTATGTCATATTATCAAGTTTCGCCCCTCTCGTTTTTTTATATCATTACATACCCCTATGGTGACTTTTTGTGTCATTAGATACCCCTTACCCTAACAGACGTTAGTGTAGCTCCGTTAACCCTCTCACGTGCATACCACGTGAGGGTATAATGGTCTTTTTAAAATAAAAGTCTTCATCTCTATCAATCCGAGGCGGCGTGAGGCTCGAGCAGGGGGGCAGGTTTCCTAAATTGTTTTTCTTCATTTATCTTTTTTTATATACATACATTGGTATCTTTATATCTAAATCCCTAATCTACATATTCATATCTATATTTCATAATCTTTATAGACATATTATTCTGATCTCACCATCCACATATCAACATCCTTAAGCTTCTAATATTCATTCATACATACAAACTTCTTTACATCCCAAAAGAAAAAGAAACACACATTAAAAGCTTTCATTTACTCACAGCACCATGGCAACCGGAAGCTCCATTTCCAACCGGACCCTCTACTTCGAAATCTTTCTTTTCCACCACCACTGCAGTTATCCGACCGCCGCCATCATCTAGAAAAACATCGGAAATGTTGGTTTAGGGATCGATTAAACCCAGAAACAAACATCAAAAACCCATCTAAAAAACGAAGAGAAACTGGGGGTAGGAATCGAAGATGCAGGAAGGATCTCTCCACCGGAAAAAACTATCACGGATTGATCTTCATCTCCAAACTTTAATCAATCTCCCCATGTATTATTCCGGCGTTGACTGTGCTAACTCCGCCGTTGACTGTGCCTACTCCTGATGTGATAATCACGCGATTCCAAGCACAACGGAATTAGACAACAACTCCGCCGTTGACTGTGCCAACTCCGCCGTTGACTGTGCCAACTCCGCCGTTGACTGTGCCAACTCCGCCGTTGACTGTGCCAACTCCGCCGTTGACTGTGCCAACTCCGCCGTTGACTGTGCCAACTCCGCCGTTGACTGTGCCAACTCCGCCGTTGACTGTGCCAACTCCGCCGTTGACTGTGCCAACTCCGCCGTTGACTGTGCCAACTCCGCCGTTGACTGTGCCAACTCCGCCGTTGACTGTGCCAACTCCGCCGTTGACTGTGCCAACTCCGCCGTTGACTGTGCCAACTCCGCCGTTGACTGTGCCAACTCCGCCGTTGACTGTGCCAACTCCGCCGTTGACTGTGCCAACTCCGCCGTTGACTGTGCCAACTCCGCCGTTGACTGTGCCAACTCCGCCGTTGACTGTGCCAACTCCGCCGTTGACTGTGCCAACTCCGCCGTTGACTGTGCCAACTCCGCCGTTGACTGTGCCAACTCCGCCGTTGACTGTGCCAACTCCGCCGTTGACTGTGCCAACTCCGCCGTTGACTGTGCCAACTCCGCCGTTGACTGTGCCAACTCCGCCGTTGACTGTGCCAACTCCGCCGTTGACTGTGCCAACTCCGCCGTTGACTGTGCCAACTCCGCCGTTGACTGTGCCAACTCCGCCGTTGACTGTGCCAACTCCACCTTATGTGCCATGAAATTGAAACTATCACGGATTGATCTTCATCTCCAAACTTTAATCAATCTCCCCATGTATTATTCCGGCGTTGACTGTGCCAACTCCGCCGTTGACTGTGCCTACTCCGACGACTTTTTTGGGTTTCAGATCTGCTTCTTCATCTTTCTAAGTGTTTACATTTATATTTATATTTATATTTAAATTAATCAAATAATGGCAAACCCAATTCACCATTTTTAATAAGGCGTTGTTTTTTTTTTACTTAATTAAGAACTTAATAATTCGGTTTTTTTCCCAATCTATTTGTTTTGTTGTTTTTTTTAAATTGCTTTGCTTAATCTGAACATGTGAATTTGGCTACCAATCTTCTTTTTTTTTTGAACCGCAATAATATATATATATATATATGTTTGTATATAGAGAAAATGTATATATATATATTATAACATATAATATATATATATATATATGTTGTGTTTGTATATAGAGAAAATGTACAGATGATGTGTTTCTAAGAATGTTGAGATTATGTGTTCCTTGGCATGGATTAGATCTAGAAATTGATTTGGAGTTGTAGGTATGGATATATATTTATAGTTTTAGATTGTATATAGATATGAAAATCTTTTGATTTTTTTATTTAAATCTGGGTTTTGGAGTTATAGATCAGGTTTTGTTGATATTTATTTATATAAGAGTGGTTGGATCTTGAAAAGAAAAAGAAGAAAAGGAAAAAAGTGTTTTAGAGGTAAAAAGACGAAAATACCCTCATGTGCATTGCACATGAGAGGGTTAACGGGGACTAACAAACGGACGTTACGTGGAGGGTAGGTAATGATACAAAAAGTCACCATATGGGCATGTAATGATAAAAAAAAAAAGAGGGGTGAAACTTGATAATATGGTATACCACAGGGGTATGTAATGAAATTTACCCTTGTATTCATTAATTGTAATCATAAGTGTTTACATTTATATTTATATTTATATTTAAATTAATCAAATAATGGCAAACCCAATTCACCATTTTTAATAAGGCGTTGTTTTTTTTTTACTTAATTAAGAACTTAATAATTCGGTCAAATTTCATGTTTTTTTTAATTTAATAAACTAAAATAACCGTCAATTATTTATATTTTACTTAATACATACAAACATTATTAATGCATTCAGTCACTTAAATGACTAAAAAAAGAAACGGGCCCTAAGGGTGATAATATTAGTAGTTTAGTACCATAAAAATTACTTCATCCGTCCCATTACAAATGTCTTATTTTGAATATTCAAAGTTTTTATTAATAAACTTTGACCTTAAATATACATTTTTGTATTATATAAAACTTGAGGAAAATTATATCAATGAAAATACTTCTAAAACACAATCAATTCATATAACTTTCATCAAGTATTATATAACACAAAGGAAAATATTTAAAATCAAAGTTAGAAAAATTGGACTTTTAAAATTCAAAACATGACACTTCTAATGGGACGGAAGGAGTAATAGATTTACTATAACGGTGCATTTAACACTTATACAATATGTTATATAATCTGTACTATGTGGTAAATTTATCAACTTTTGTGGCACTAATGTGACAACCGTCACCTGAGCATACCGTTCGATTGTACTCTTCCGATCGTCATTCCTATGACTAGTCATGTACGTGTCAGTATAGTTCATCATTGGTCAATTTAGAGCATGTACATGTGCTTTTGTAAGACATTAAGTATTAATAAAGCGAGTTTATGTTCATTCGGGTTCTAGTGCATTTAATATTTAGGGATTTGGTGCGAGAGTTCGTGTTCGAAGAAATACTAGTTGTCTTGTAGAAATGCCAAATAATCGGAAAATACTTAAAAATGAACTAATGAATTTATAATAATTAATTATAGTCATGTTTATAACCGTTGGAAAGCTAGTCGAAAAATATGTTCATTTATGTCATTTAAATTTTAATCGAACCGTCGGGTCTCTTTAAATTTGCGAGTCAAACGTATTTGGTTAAAAAGTCAAACTTGGTTTATGAGGCTAGGAGACTACTAACTCTCCCCACCTCCCATCCTCCTTATCATTTTCACCTATCCACTCTCTCACTAAAAGCTTTGCTACCCCATCCTTACTACCCCATTTTATCTCTCTAGAAATCTACTTACTTTGTCTATCAAAATCCAAGATCTATACATAAACCCACTTGATAATCGGTTTTAATACTTGATTTCTTAGCCAAATCTGTGAGACTTTTGGATTGTTCGAGTGCTTATTGTAGATTGGCTTTGACTGTTCGTGCTCAAGATCATTATACTAGGTCATTTGTACTTGTTATTCTTGTCAGGTGAGTTTTGTAGCCCCGCTTTTACGTGCTTTGGGGTGAAAAATATACAAATGTTTTCTAACAGTTTGTCGATTTCTGTTTTTATCATGTATAATATATATTGTTATTGAGCTGTGCATTTAGAGTTACCTGTTCATGTTCATTACTTGGTACCAAGTTGGCCCGTGTTCATGGGATTCGTTCATTAGTGCCATTGGGATGCGTTCCTGGTACTAGTCCCGGCCGTATGTGCATTAGGTCATTATTTGTCATTGTGTGCTTACTTGTGTGTTCGAGACATTTGGTATGTAACTCTATGCTCTTACATATATTGTACAAAATACTCATGTTCATAAAGAATCGACAGGCTTTCATGTTCATCACTTGTTCTTTCGTACAAAAACCTACGAACTCACCAACCTCGTGTTGACATATTTTAGTATACTTTTCAGGTGATCAGGCTAGACATGGATGAAGTAGCTAGAAGCAAGAGCTTTGGATCGAGGAACTGGCGCATCTTTTGTTAGATATTATTCAGGGATATGCGCTCTAGATAGCGTTCCTTGATTGACTTTTGATTCACAGGCTTAATGCCTTGTATGCACCCATTTGAGGGTTGAATGTTGTAATGACATACTAGTACATTGTTCATTTATGCATGTTTTGTTGGCTTTCATGTGCGACTTGTTGTGCTTGTACTTATGCAAGTACCTGTTCATTTAGATTTTTCTATGTAATGCCATGTCATGCTGTGCTTTCGTGACATCCCGATATTCCGCCGTAGTTGGGGTGTTACAGAATGGTATCAGAGCCGTGGTTATAGAGAATTAGGTGGATTGGCCTAGACTATAACCTAAGTACCTCATGTAGCATATATAATAGGAATTTATATGTGCATCTTTGACGTGCTAACGTCACCCTTTGTTATGTTCTTGTGCATATGTTTGTGGGTGCGTGTTCAAGTTCAAGTGCATACGTGAATTGTCGGTCATGTGCATTGTGTTGGTGTTCATGTTCATGAAATGGTGTTAATGGTCATTGTTCATGTGCTTATGTGTTCATGTGCATGTGCATTCTGATATGGTTGGACTGATTGCTTATGTGTATTAGAGCAAGATGAAGTGATGGCACTAACTAGTATTACAGTAAAGATAGCAAGGAAACGCCTGATCAACGTTCTGCGATTATCTCCTGTTTTGCGACAGTTTTTGACCTCATGGATTGCACTTGTAGTTAGAGTGTGGTAGCAACCCTGGGCTGTTTAATGGGTGTTGGTGGGGTGGAGGGTTAGCCGCTGGTACACCCTGTATACATACTCTGCCAATACCTAGAGAGCATACCAGTACCGTGATCCGACCTTGCATTAGATGTACTAGGGGTGTGGAGGGTTAGCCGCTGGTACACCCTGTATACATACACCACTAGTGCATCGGATGTAGGTGTTAGATTCGGACCATATTTTAACTGCGATGGTTTAGGGTTATATTATTTATAATTTATCTATATTAGTAGTATTTTGTTATGAATGGCATGATTAGGACAAGTTCATAATAGGGTGCTTAGAGATAAAATTCGAGCGTGTTAATTGAGTGCAAGGTGTGACATCGACGTCATCAAGTGTTTCTTCCTGACTAACTTTTTATCGTGGCTTACTTACGTGTGTGTAGGACAATGGTGAGGACGAGAGCTAATACTACTGCTGCGAATAGAGGTGGCCGTGGTGGTGGCCGTGGTGAAGGCCGCGGTGGTGGTCGTGGTGAAGGCCGTGGTGGTGGCCGTGGTGGTGGTCGTAGAGGTGGACGTGTTGGTGGTCGTGGAGGTGGTCGGGGTGATGCTGTAGAAGAGCTTGCAAATGATCAACCCCAGAATCTGGCTAACCAAGAGAAGATTGCAATGATCACTCAAGTGGTCAACACCGTTCTAGCACAAAGAACCGCGGAAGCTGAGACTGTGCATATAGGTGCTAATGGTGATCAAGATAATGCTGAAGATGGTCAAGATGGTGGTGAGTATTATGAGAATGTTGATGAGGGCATTCGTGTTGGAAATGTACCAAGGAGACCTAGAGATGGTGTGAAGAAGGGATGTACTTACAAGAACTTCAAAGACTGTGGTGTTCAAGATTATGATGGTAGGGGTGGAGCTGTCAAGTTTGTTCAGTGGTTGGAAAAGATGGAAGCAGTGATTGGCATTAGTGAGTGTACACCTGAGCAGAGGGTCAGATACGTGGCGAACTCTTTTACTGTTGATGCCTTGTCATGGTGGAACACCCAGTTGCGAATCAGAGGTAAAGAAACAGCTGAGAGAATGTCTTGGTATAATTTCAAGGAACTGATGCGGAGGAAGTTTTGCTCAGAAATTGAGTTACAAAGATTGGAACGAGAATTTCTTGATCACAAGATGGTAGGTGCTGACCATGCTGGTTACACTACCCGTTTCACTGAATTGTCAAGATTGGTTCCACATTTGGTTACACCAGAGTCAAAAAGTGTGGAGAAGTACCTTCGCGGATTGGTTCCTCAGGTTAAAGCAACCATGGCTGCAGTTCGCCCACTTACTCTCGAAGAAGCTATGCTGAGGTCTGAAGCCATGACTGATGAGTTGGTGCAGTGTGGCGCCCTTAGTGTAGTTGGTAGCAAGAGAAAGGACACTGGAGAGTCAAGTACCGGTAAGAAGGTGTGGAGGCATGATGGAAAGAAGCAGAACAGGGGCAGAGTGTTTGTGGTTGCTGATGCTGGCAGGAGAGATTATGTGGGTCCTCATCCAAAGTGTGGAAAGTGTAATCTCCACCATGCAGCAAACCAACAATGTATGACATGCTACAACTGTAAAAGGGTGGGGCATAAGGCCAGTGACTGTAGGGAAGCAAGAGCTCCGGTTGCACCATTGAATGTGGCACCGTTGAATCAGAGAAGGCCACAGGGGAATCATGGGGCATGTTATCAGTGTGGGGCCACTGATCATTATAGGAATACTTGTCCTCAGTGGGTTGGGCAACAGGTACAAGTGGCAGTTCATCCTAACCAGTTGCAGATTGCTGGGCCAAATCAGAACAGAGGCAACCAGGTTCAAGCTGCCAGAGGTCGTGCATTTGTGGTTAATGCTGCTGAAGCTCGCAATGATCCAAATGTCGTTGCAGGTACTTTTCTTTTGAATGGTCATTATGCAACTGTTCTATTTGATTCGGGAGCCGATTACAGTTTTGTTTCTACTAGTTTTGTTCCTTTAATGAGTGCTAAGCCGAGTCCCATGTACATGTACTTTGATGTCGAGATGGTTAACGACGAGTTAGTCAGGCTAGATCAGATCATTCGTTCGTGCACATTAGTTCTAAATGATCGTCCATTCCTTATTGATTTGGTACCTTTTGAAATGGGAAGTTTTGATGTCATTGTTGGAATGGATTGGATGTCTTTAGTCAATGCTTCGATTTTGTGTAGTGCTAAGATAGTTAGGATCCCATTGCCTAGCGGGGAAGTCCTAGAAGTTCATGGCGAAAAGTCTGAGTCATATGAGAAGCATGTCATGAGTGTTGTGAGTAAAGAGATTTCTTTGGGGAGTGTTCCCGTTGTTTGTGACTTTCCGGATGTTTTTCCTGATGATCTTCCTGGTTTACCCCCGTCACGACAGTTAGATTTTCGCATTGATCTTGTTCCTAACGCAGCTCCTGTAACAAAGTCTCCTTATAGATTAGCACCATCAGAAATGCAAGAATTGGCAGCCCAGTTGAAAGAGCTTCAGGATAAAGGTTTTATTCGACCTAGTCATTCACCGTGGGGAGCACCCATTCTGTTTGTTAAAAAGAAAGATGGTTCATTTCGGATGTGCATAGATTATCGTGAGTTGAACAAGCTAACAGTGAAGAATCGTTACCCTCTCCCCAGGATTGATGATCAATTTGATCAGCTTCAGGGTGCAAAGTACTTTTCAAAGATAGATTTGCGGTCAGGGTACCATCAGTTGCGTGTGCATGAAGACGACATTCCAAAAACTGCTTTCAGAACAAGATATGGTCACTTTGAGTTTACAGTGATGCCTTTTGGGTTGACGAATACTCCAGCAGTGTTCATGGACTTGATGAACATAGTGTGTTGGCCGTACCTAGACACGTTTGTGATCGTGTTCATTGATGACATTTTAATCTACTCGAAGACAATGGAAGAACATGCCGACCACTTGAGAAAAGTGTTAGAGTTGTTGAGAAAAGAAAAGTTGTATGGAAAGTTTTCCAAGTGTGAGTTCTGGTTAGAGGAGGTCCATTTCCTTGGGCATGTGGTGAACAAGAATGGCATTCAAGTGGATCCCAGCAAGATCAATTCAGTGAAGAACTGGAGAACGCTAGAGACACCGACTGAAGTCAGACAGTTTCTTGGGTTGGCTGGTTACTATAGGCGGTTCATAGAGAACTTTTCTAAGGTTGCTCTACCGCTTACTCAGTTGACACAAAAAGATAGACCGTATGTATGGGGTGAAAGACAAGAGGAAGCATTTCAGATTTTGAAAGATAAGTTGTGTAATGCACCGATCCTCAGTTTGCCAGAAGGATCCGACGATTTCGTGGTCTACTGTGATGCATCAGGTCAAGGGTTGGGTTGTGTTCTTATGCAAAGGGGAAAGGTGATTGCATATGCCTCTCGTCAGCTGAAGGTTCATGAGAAGAACTACACCACTCATGATCTGGAGTTAGGTGCGGTAGTTTTTGCATTGAAGTGTTGGAGGCACTACCTTTACGGAACGAAGAGCGTCATCTACACAGATCACAAGAGTCTGCAACACATATTCACTCAACAGGATTTGAATATGAGGCAACGTAGATGGCTGGAGCTACTAAGTGATTACGACTGTGATATTCGTTATCATCCAGGAAAAGCCAATGTTGTGGCTGATGCCCTAAGCCGTAAGGAAAGGGTTAAGCCTAGACGAGTACGTGCAATGAGCTTCACAGTACAGAGGAGTATTAGAGATAGAATTATTGAAACACAAGAAAGGGTTGTGGCTGACAAAGACGTTTTATTCGAAGAGTTACGGGGACTAGATCAAGAGTTGGTCCGGAAAGATGATGGCGGACTATATTTTGTGGAAAGGATTTGGGTTCCTTCAGTTGGTGGATTACGGTCGTTGGTCATGTATGAGGCACATAATACGAGATACTCAGTGCACCCAGGCACAGACAAAATGTACTATGACTTGCGAGAACTTTATTGGTGGCCTGGTATGAAAAAAGACATTGGATTGTATGTGAGCCAGTGTCTGACATGTTTGCAAGTAAAAGCTCAATATCAGAGGCCTCCAGGGTTACTTGAACAGCCAAGGATTCCTGAATGGAAATGGGAGCAAATTGCTATGGACTTCATTACAAAGTTGCCAAGGACAAGAGATGGTCACGACATGATTTGGGTAATTGTTGATAGGCTGACGAAGTCCGCACACTTTTTGGCAATCCGTGAGAACGAGTCAACAGAGTCACTGGTAAAGAAATACATAAAAGAAGTTGTGTCAAAACATGGTGTACCAGTGTCAATCATATCAGATAGAGATACTCGTTTCAACTCCAGTTTCTGGCGAGGATTTCAAAAGGCTTTCGGTACAAGACTAGACATGAGTACAACATATCATCCTCAGACTGACGGACAAAGTGAACGCACAATTCAGACACTTGAAGATATGCTACGAGCATGCGCTATAGACTTTGGTGGGAACTGGGATACTCACCTTCCCTTGGTGGAGTTCTCTTATAATAATAGTTACCACGCGAGCATTCAAATGTCTCCGTTCGAGGCATTGTATGGGCGAAAGTGTAGATCGCCAGTTGCATGGGCACAAGTCGGTGACAGTCAGATGATTGGTCCAGAAATCATTGAGGAGACGACCAAAGGATTATTCAGATCAAAGAGCGACTAAAGATAGCACGTGACAGACAAAAGAAGTACGCTGACATCAGGCGTAGGCCTTTAGAGTTCAGTGTGGGAGACCGTGTACTACTGAGAGTTTCTCCTTAAACGAGGGAAGCTTGCGCCAAGGTACATAGGGCCGTTCAAAATCTTAGAAAGAATTGGTTGTGTAGCGTATTGTTTGGAGCTACCGGAGGAGCTTAATGGAGTTCATGACGTTTTTCATATGTCAAATCTACGCAAGTGTTTAGTTGATGAGGCACATCATGTACCAATGAATGAGATCCAAGTAGACGAAAGGTTGAACTTCGTTGAGAAACCGATTGGCATTGTAGATAGGATGGTCCGAAAGCTGAAGAAGACCAAGTATACTCTCGTTAAAGTGCAATGGAACAACAGGCGAGGTCCAGAGTATACTTGGGAGCGAGAAGATCAGATGAGGATAAAGTATCCCCAGTTGTTCGGGACGGCTAGCGTCAATTGAATTTCGGGACGAAATTCTTTTAACGGGGGAATGATGTGACAACCGTCACCTGAGCATACCGTTCGATTGTACTCTTTCGATTGTCATTCCTATGACTAGTCATGTACGTGTCAGTATAGTTCATCATTGGTCAATTTAGAGCATGTACATGTGCTTTTGTAAGACATTAAGTATTAATAAAGCGAGTTTATGTTCATTCGGGTTCTAGTGCATTTAATATTTAGGGATTTGGTGAGAGAGTTCGTGTTCGAAGGAATACTAGTTGTCTTGTAGAAATGCCAAATAATCGGAAAATACTTAAAAATGAACTAATGAATTTATAATAATTAATTATAGTCATGTTTATAACTGTTGGAAAGCTAGTCGAAAAATATGTTCATTTATGTCATTTAAATTTTAATCGGACCGTCGGGTCTCTTTAAATTTGCGAGTCAAACGTATTTGGTTAAAAAGTCAAACTTGGTTTATGAGGCTAGGAGACTACTAACTCTCCCCACCTCCCATCCTCCTTATCATTTTCACCTATCCACTCTCTCACTAAAAGCTTTGCTACCCCATTTTATCTCTCTAGAAATCTACTTACTTTGTCTATCAAAATCCAAGATCTATACATAAACCCACTTGATAATCGGTTTTAATACTTGATTTCTTAGCCAAATCTGTGAGACTTTTGGATTGTTCGAGTGCTTATTGTAGATTGGCTTTGACTGTTCGTGCTCAAGATCATTGTACTAGGTCATTTGTACTTGTTATTCTTGTCAGGTGAGTTTCGTAGCCCCGCTTTTACGTGCTTTGGGGTGAAAAGTATACAAATGTTTTCTAACAGTTTGTCGATTTCTGTTTTTATCATGTACAATATATATTGTTATTGAGCTGTGCATTTAGAGTTACCTGTTCATGTTCATTACTTGGTACCAAGTCGGCCCGTGTTCATGGGATTCGTTCATTAGTGCCATTGGTATGCGTTCCTAGTACTAGTCCCGGCCGTATGTGCATTAGGTCATTATTTGTCATTGTGTGCTTACTTGTGTGTTCGAGACATTTGGTATGTAACTCTATGCTCTTACATATATTGTACAAAATACTCATGTTCATAAAGAATCGACAGGTTTTCATGTTCATCACTTGTTCTTTCGTACAAAAACCTACGAACTCACCAACCTCGTGTTGACATATTTTAGTATACTTTTCAGGTGATCAGGCTAGACATGGATGAAGTAGCTAGAAGCAAGAGGTTTGGATCGAGGAACTGGCGCATCTTTTGTTAGATATTATTCAGGGATATGCGCTCTAGATAGCATTCCTTGATTGACTTTTGATTCACAGGCTTAATGCCTTGTATGCACCCCATTTGAGGGTTGAATGTTGTAATGACATACTAGTACATTGTTCATTTATGCATGTTTTGTTGGCGTTCATGTGGGACTTGTTGTGCTTGTACTTATGCAAGTACCTGTTCATTTAGATTTTTCTATGTAATGCCATGTCATGCTGTGCTTTCGTGACATCCCGATATTCCGCCGTAGTTGGGGTGTTACAGAATGGTATCAGAGCCGTGGTTATAGAGAATTAGGTGGATTGGCCTAGACTATAACCTAAGTACCTCATGTAGCATATATAATAGGAATTTATATGTGCATCTTTGACGTGCTAGTCACCCTTTGTTATGTTCTTGTGCATATGTTTGTGGGTGCATGTTCAAGTTCAAGTGCATACGTGAATTGTCGGTCATGTGCATTGTGTTGGTGTTCATGTTCATGTGCTTATGTGTTCATGTGCATGTGCATTCTGATATGGTTGGACTGATTGCTTATGTGTATTAGAGCAAGATGAAGTGATGGCACTAACTAGTATTGCAGTAAAGATAGCAAGGAAACGCCTGATCAACGTTCTGCGATTATCTCCTGTTTTGCGACAGTTTTTGACCTCATGGATTGCACTTGTAGTTAGAGTGTGGTAGCAACCCTTGGCTGTTTAACTCTCACCCTACGGCCCCCCCCCCTCTTTCAAACCTCCCGCTTAACCAAGTATATTAGAACGTGTAATGCAATTGGAAAAAAAATAGCATTTTCTATTTTTTTCAACGTGTTTTTAAAATTTTCATTTGGTTTCTAAAGATGAAAAACTCTTTTCATTTTCTCGAAAATTAAAAATAAAAACTAAAAATATTTTTCGCAAAGCGCGCCCTAAACATCCCTATCTAGCTATTATTTATCAGGTATAGATCTCTTCAAGTTGTTTCTAACTTGAGGGGTCAAGTTAGAACAATCTTAACCCTTGGATGAAAATCAATGGTCAAGATTCATATATTTTGAATATTGACTTTTGATTTTAATTCAAAAGTTAAGATTTCCTCAACTTAACTATTCAAGTTGGGAAACTTGAGGGAATCCCCACCCTCTTTATCATCACATATAAAGTTGAAGGGCTGATGGTTTTTTGAAACTTCCTTTATGATGCTATTTATGGATTTCATTGATAAGGGTAATGCTTTTCTTCCCTGCTTATTTTAATTTCGTGTATATGTGTATTATAAATTTTGCATGTAATACATGTAAAATATGCATCGTTATGTTCATAGGTGATTCAATGGTTGGTTTGCTAAATGGTATAAATAAGATGTTATTTATGACTTTAATTGATGATGAGGTTAATTTGTATATATTATAGATGAGGTTATTATTAATGTATACTAATGATGCATGATGGCTAAACCATACCATACGAGAATATGTATAGGATGAAGTTCTAAAGATTGTTTCACATAATTATTATATAAATAACATCCTTTATGAATGTAACTGATATCAATTGTAGATGGATAGTGATCGTATGGCATCTTCTTATTGTGTGTATATATAAGCCCCTTCCCTCATAAGAATACACATAATTTGGTTCTTTCTATCTATACATATATTTTCACATGGCCAAGCAATTGCAGATTCGATCAAAAGAAAGTAATGAGGGTTTCTTACTGGATGAAATCAAACTGGGTTTTAATGGCACAATTATTGCAATGGTTTCACGAAAATGGGATGTGCATAATGTCAGTGGAACATACATGAGTACTGATTTTATTCTCTCTAATGAGAATGTAAAGAAAGAAGCCTTTTTATTAAGTTGCTAATTATGAAGTTGAGTTTTGATTGCTGATTTCATATTGTTATTTTGCAGGCAAACTTGATCCACTGTTTTGCAAGCCACAACAAATCTTACAAATTTTTAGAGAAGTTGCAGGAAGGATCGTTGTTTTCGTTTAAACGATTCAAGGTCCATGCTGATCGGGACAAATTTAGAATTCTCAAGAATGGCCTGTATATGCTTGAATTTGATGGTAACACAGCCGTTGCAAAGGCCACTGGAGATGTTAGTCGTTATTTCCGCTATCCGTTTTAGTTTCTTGAATCCAACTGTAAATCTTTATGTCGTTGGTATGTGTTCCCTATTTTTACGATATATATGTATTATGTAGTTGTTAAGTTTCCCCAGTTTGCGTATACATAGATATTGTGCTTCCTTGGTGCATGTTTGGTAGGTATATGTTTGTGCTTCGTTTTAATGGAGTAATTGTTATTACTGAATCAAGGATAGTTTTGGGATTGTAGATTATATGTATAGTTGAGTTGGTATCATCATAGAAAAAAGACCTCATAGATAATATTTCCATGTTTTGATTGAATAGTTAATGACAACTAAAGCATACATGATATAAATGAAACATGTATAAATTTGTCACATAGATGACGAGGCTTACCGAATGAGTTGAACATAGTGAAACGAATCCTCGTGGATCACATGGTTGATTAATCAAAAGTTTATGAAAATGATATATATGAAATATGTTTGATTATATGGTGTAGTTAATTACAGGGTCATCTCATTAGAAACTTAAATTATTTCTATACGAATTGTTAAATAATGGTAATAGTTTGCAATATTACATGTATTAGAAGCAATATGAATAAATACATAGAATCATGTTGGGTGCATTAATAATCAATGTGTCGTCATAGTTTCTAATTGTTTGGGAAGTTTAACCCATTCTAATGTTGCAGACTTAATTGGTTATGTGACATCTGTTGGAGAGGTGTTGACGAAATCTACTGGTGCGACAACGGTGGAGTTTAACTTCACAAATGAGCGTGAACGGCAAGTTCGTGTTACTTTGTGGGGGAAATTGGGAAACCAGATGACAAAAAAGAAGTTACAAAACCCCGGTCCCTATGCCCTGATTCTCACTGCAATGAGCGCAAAGAAATACTTTGGTAAAGTTGTTACACTATTTACGTATGTATATATTTGTGTGTCGTAAATTCTCTAATTATACCAACATTGTAGGTCAACTTGGTGTTTTGAGCTCATCCTCAACCCAGCTGATTGATAACGATGATATACCTGCATTGAAACAATTCAAGGCTGCCCCGAGGTTGGTCCTATTGTCTTCTCCGATATATTACCGTGGTTTTCTATATTTGGGTATTTATTCTTTTGCTTTGATCTTTACAGTGGTAGGGACTTGACCCAAGTCAGTGTGTCTAATGTTCAAACCATTCCCCAAGTTAACACACTTGCAGAATTGTTGGACTGGGTCGTTTGAAGAAGTCTGACCCAGATGATGATGAAGATCGGGCTTGTGTACTATTGTGCAACTGTCAATACTTTTGTTCATGTCTGTTGTAGGCTACATTCTTTGTTAATATATTTTTGTGTTGTAGACTATTGTGTTTGCCAACTTAGTGGAGGTTTTCGGTGTTCGAACAAGTAGTGGGTGGTACTTGATTACTTGCAACTCCGGTAGATGCCGAAAGGGTTTGACAAGGAAGGACGGTGGTTTCAAGTGTGAGGGATGTAACAAGAGTGTGTTATATCCCCGTTTCAGGTTATCATTATCATTGTATATACATTTGTAGAATAACTGCAGCATGTTTGGATACCATTAAAAGATCTTTTTGGTTTTGAGTAATAAATTATGTTGTTGATCTGGTCCCTTCTCAGTGAATGTTTCTTATTGTCAAAAACAGATTCAAGCTGCAGTTGGATATTAGGGATGAAACGGCATCAACTGTTGTGGTTTTGTTTGATCATCCTGCTGAACCGGACAGCAAAGTCACTGATGGAAGAAGAAATGCAGGTATATACTTAAATCTTTTGGTTCATTGGTGCTATGATGTTTGTTTGGATTTTAAGTTTTGATACTGACTTTCCATCAGGATGAATCAGGGGATGATGTTCTTCCGCCTGCTTTGCAGAAGCTGATTGGTTGAAAATACACATTTGAGATAAAAGGCCACACATATTATTGGTGATAATAAAAACAGATAAAGGAGAAAAAATACTATCTTATATGATTAAACCATTGAACTTTACTAACTTTTTTTATCCCCTACATAATTTTAGGCTACCCAATCCTGTTCAAACAGATGTAAACAAAGGAAAACTTTTTGGTGCTATATATAAACTTTTAATCTTTGTAGCTGCTTTCTTATTTTCCTTATATATACACATAGTACATTTGATATATTTTTATTTTTATATTATTACATGTTTACTTCTAATGAAGATAAATAATTCTATATTATATAGCAGCAATAAAGACGGTCCAAATAAGCAGGTACGTATGTTTAGGTTACAATACTTTTGCATATAATAGTTATATTAAGGGTAATGGAGGGAACCCTAGACCCGGTACCACAATTGGATACCCATCGACTCACCCCGTATGAGTCATATGATGCCGGTAATCCCCACATGATCTGGGCAACCCGAAGGATCGAACCCGCGTATTTAAACTTCACATATGAGTCTAGGCTTCATTGGTAACGGGTACCTTAAAAGAATTATTTTTTGTTTTCAGCGGGGATCGAACCTGAGAGCTTAAGGTAATCAAGTGTTTGCCTTACCACTAGGCTAATTCCTTGTTGCTCTACTAACCGTTTTTCTCATTGGATATGAAGCTGTGCATAGAAACAAAGGACTCAACATTTCAAAAGACAATATAGTGGTAATACGAGTTGAATTATAGATCCTAAGCACAGACAAGAAGTAGCGACAAAAAAGGTACATTACTTTAATGCTTATATGTACATTACTTTAATGTTCATAAAAAACGTACCTTACTCCCTAAATAACCTAAATAGTATGAACCACATTCCATAACATAGACCAAATAAGACCAATAATAATCAATTTTTAACAAGAGCAACAATAATAATTAGAATGCAATACATAAATCTTATTTGAATTCAAACTTAGTAATATAAAAATAACATCACATCTAATTAGTATAGAGAACTTTGAACCTTATAACAAATTAATTAGAATTATATAAAAGCTTTTATATTGCACAAACAATTTAAACATCACAGTGAGAATTTGGATTCATTTGTTGCATAAATATTTTATTCTTTTCAATTGAAGCAATTTGCATGTTGAACAACTCTAACTTTCTCTCAAATTCCAATACTTTCTCTTGCATCCTCACGTTAAACATATCAACCAACATCCCTTTAACTTCAACAAGTTCACGTGATATCGGAACCAAAAGGCTGAAAACCAAATAACAAATCATTAATATAATCATATACTAACAAACAAAAAAATATTTGTGACGAATAAAAGAACCTTTTCATAATTTCCTGACATTCTTCTTCAATAGAAACAACTTTATTATTTAATTCAGTCATTTTTGCAAGAAGCCTATTGCAGAAATCCTTTCCATTGTTAACAAAATTTATTTCAAATTCAATGTATTTATTATACACATCAACACCAAGTGGATACATCTTTGATGTCATCGTCTTCATTTTTTTGAGAAGGTGGATTAGGTAGATTCATATAAGAGGAAGAACAATGTGAAAGATCCATTTGTAAGTCTCACAAAATATAGAACAACTAAGAAAAAACTTAGATATAAAATAGGGAAAAGAATTTGGGGATGTATGTAACTTGGCAACTTTTACTATTGTATGTATGCACCAAAAATATTGAACGTTTGATGGAAGTATCTCTCTAAATTGAACACTTAATGTAAAAATGTATACGTGGCAACCATATGAGCTGCCACGTAGAAGTTTTTGATTGGTCAACGTAAAAAATTTACATTAAATGTTCAATTTAGCGAGATACTTACATACAACGTTCAATATTTTTGGTGCATACATACAATAGTAAAAGTTGCCAAGTTACATACATCCCCAGATTCTTTTCCCTATAAAATAAGAGGGTACTCTTTATATATAATATGTAATAGATATGTTACCATGTTATGTGTGACTCTTCAAAAGTACGAATTTAATTAATAGACTTTTCAAATTAACAGTTATAAAACTACTCTTTTAATAGTAAATGTATCTGTTACTTAAAAGATAATGGTGAATCATCTAAGTCCAATAAACTATGATTATTAATTTATCATTTGTAGGTTTCAAATGAATTGTCATGGTTATCATTTATAGTCTGACAATTTCGAATTATAAAAGGTTGTGTTTATAATAATTTTATTGATCTTTAATATCTGGGCATATCAAAGGAGTATATCAAATGATTTATTTTATCTCTATAAGTAGTGGGATACCTTTTATGTTGTTTTCGTATAAAAAAAATAAGATTTTATAAGTGAAAGAGAAAGATATTTCATAGAATGGAACCAACTTTACTTAGATGGGGACATGGTTCTAGGCAAAGACGTTATGTGTTTAGGATGAGTAATATGAGAAATAAGGTAGTCAAAGGAATCAAAAGGGTTCTGAAATTGGATGAAAACTTGCTAAAGGAGGTTTTATTGAGGGGAGTTGCAAAGGCATATGATTCTTTTGAAGCTCATAGATTGATATATTTTTTGAAAAAAAGATTTGTGGATGTTGTTGAAGATGAAGAAAAGGTTAAAATGTTGTGGTGGATATTATTAGATGATATAGGACAGGTACATGTAATCTGTGAGGATGGGGAATCATCTTATTACAATGTAGAGGAGATAGTTTTGAGTGAAAACCTAGAATGGTTGGAGGAATTTATAAGGCTATCTCCAATGCTAAGGACGCCCTGAGCTGCCACATCATATCCTTACAAATCCTTATACATCCTTATAAATCATATAATTTTATCTCCAACCATACAAACATCCTTACATATCCTTTACCTCCAACTAAAAACAAAAATATATTAGGTAAGGACAAGTAAGGGCATGCCCTTAGGTAAGGGCATCCTTCAAAAAATCCTTAATTTTGGACAAACTTCAACGGCAAAGGATATCCAAGGGCACCCAAAGGCACCCCCATTGGAGATAGCCTAAGAGTTGAACCATCAAATACAGATCAAAGTGATTTTTTGCTAACTTTTCGTGGTGTAATAAGAGAGAGGATAGTAACTCTAAAGGAAGATGAAGCCATTGAAGCTGGTTTCAGCGTTAAAGAACAGTGTGTTGATAAGGAAGGTGACTATAGTAGTGATGAAAGTTATTTCTTAGAAGATGCTTAAGATGAGAATGATTTGGATTGAATTTAGTATTATTAATTAGCTTTTTTTTGTTAGTATTGTTATATGAGTTACCATTGCTAATCAGAGTCATTAAGGGGTCAAGTTTGATTAAAGTTTCATTAAAGTGATTCTATTGTTCATGGGAAGGGGGAAAAAAAGTCTGTTATTTATGTTATTATATATTTATAAGTTGAGTACTAATGTTTGATTTGTGATAAACCATGGATAATCATAAATTAGAATATTACCATAAAGTTGTTTCAAATGAATCAAGCGTGATGTCTTTATTTGGTTAGATTGGTGGTAAAATTTATGTGGAGTTTTTTCCATTAGCCCCTTTGGTTTAATTGAATTTCTCTGAAACCAAGAACATGAACCAACACTTTTTTTTAACCTGCCAATTTTATTTCTCGAAGTACCTTGATCCTCCTTGATATTATTTTAAGGTATGCATATGTAAATGCCTCTTAAGTACTTTATAAATTCCTTAAATAATTTTATATGAGTAGCTAGATAGGTCGTCTTTGTAATACTGAAATTGATGTGATACAATCGAAAATGTTATTTGAATTGTGTTTGAGTTATAAGCCATATTCATGGGTTGTATTTATACTTAGATGCTTCACCATTATCTCTTACGTAACAGATACATTTACTATGGTAGTATATCAAATAGTCTACGCAACTTTATATTCATAATGTATTTACTAAAAGCCTTTGTTATTACAGTCAATTTTCAACAACCAATTTATAAAGATTTTATATCGTTCATACACATTTGATCAACATTGCACATGAAAAACACATTAAGATAAAAGCATAAATATTATTAGTTCCAGACAACTTCTGAACAAAACAAAATTGATCCCCCAAATAAGATTTAAATCATAATCAATCGACATAAATTGGAAAAAAAAACTTTAATTCCAGTCTATTCTCCATTATCAAGAATCTTACCAGACATGTCATCAACTTCATCTTGACCCCCAACTTCATTATGCAACTCAGCATCATCACGATCAACAACAACTTCATACAAAGAATATTTCCAATACCTTAAAACTTCAATACGATTCATGATATCATGATGAAATTTTGTTAAAAACATATTTGGATTCTCATTAACAGGTCCTACCTCTAAAAATCGTCCAAGCAAATCCACATCCCTTGCACTCAACACTTCCATTGTATCATAGAAAGCAGAAAAACCATCGGCTCCCATCACTTCAACAAGATTCAATTCTTCTGAAAATGCCCACCCTGTCATGGTATTGTGTACCTGCTCAACATCTGCCATGTTATAATCAAAAATAAAATCTTCTGTGTCCTCAAACCTCCTTCGCAGAAATGTGATTAACCCTGCAGATTCCACACAGCGATTACCAATAGGTACACCAAGCCTCAAAACAGCCTTCAAGAGTTCTTCATCCAACTGAAAACACCTTCAATTGTTCTCACCAATTTTCTCCTGCCATCACTCATATTGAAAAAAAATAGACCTTTTCTCCCACTATACCCCCATAGCCTCAATTCAGCCATCACAAACTTCTTAATTAATTGGAACACACACTCACAATGCTGCACAATGAAAGGTACGTGCATATATATATATATATATACAGACTTATCTTTTAATAACTTCATCAGTTTCATTCTCTTGCCATTCTCCATCTTAATTGATAATTAAATAACTACCACTGATCACTTCATATTCACTAATCATATGTGCTATTTTCGTTTATTAGTTGAATTAATAGCATGCATTATATTTGAAATGAATTATACTTAACAAAACCAAGTTAAATACTTATCTTAATAACTTTTATTCATTTCATTAATAATACTTCTGCTTACAAATCGCAGGTATTACATCTTTGGAGCTCAAACTTGATATTGTTTCACTGCATATAACAATGCTTTGTAGTTTATACAATGACTTTGAATCAAAGTACACAACAAGCAGGAAAAAATGAATGTAATAACTATCTTTTGCTAAGATCGCTAACCTAGCCGTGCAACGCACGGGCATGCACTCTAGTAATATCTATTCTTAATCTAAAAAACAAGCCATAGCAGTTACTGATTTTGCATATTTAGCAAGTCCATAAACACAAATAACAACTAATTTATTGCTCTTGCAGTTCTTCTATTTTATTCTTCTTTTTTCTTTTCAAAAAGCTTTGTAAATGAAACTCTTTCAATCACAAGATGTGTAATCATATGTTGTTCCGCTGCTTACAATATCGAATAGAGTCGATTCTTCTTGGCTTCATCTACTAACTTCATTTACGCCATTCATCTTCTTATAAAATTTTGGATATTCGGGTAATCCGATATCTGTATTCGAAATTTTGGATTCACAGTTCGGATGAACAATTTCACTATCTGAATTTTTGGATATCCGGTTTTGGACACTTCTAATTTTCACCATAAAGAAACATATATAAAAACATAAGATTTTTTTATGTTTTTCTAGGGTGTTAACTATATGAATTCCACCGTATCTTTTTGATATTTCTACGTATTATAATCTTGTGATTAGTCCAAATCTTATCATTTAATATTTCAAAATAATTAAGGAACTAACACCTAGGAGGCGGAACTTAATGAAATATAAAATCTAACATTATTAGAAGGTTTGATATGTAATATGAAAATTTTAAGGATATACTAAAAAATAATAATGATTAAAGAAAATGTTTTTTGTAAGGGCGGAACTTTTGGCCCATTAAAAATTCCATGGCATTTCCTCATTTTGTGATTAATATCTAACTAAATTTTTTATGATATAGATTAAAAATTATAATATTGGCTCAAATCTGTTTTGACCAGACCTCTAGGACGGAGCCAAGACTTTTATCGTAAGGGGGTAAATTTAAAACATTAAGTAGGCAAAAAAAATTTACATAACGATCTAATTACACTGAATTCATAGACTAGCAAAAAAAACATAACCACCCAACAATATCCAAGTTGCAAACCCAAAAGAGAACTTAATGATCCAACTACAATGAAGTTGTATACCCCAAAAAACCAACTATTGAACCATACCAACCTATTTTTTAACCATCACTCGATCTATAAATTAATGGGAAAAAAAAACTAGATAAAACTTTAAATGTATTTATAATATATATATAGCTTAGCAAATCAAATGCAATAAATGGTTATTTTTTTTTAGTGCAATAAATAATTAGTTATTTATTTTTTCAGCAACTAACATGAAAAGGAACACAACTGATATATCCAAATCTTTTCTCCTTGGCTATGTACTGTGTAGGTCACGAGATTCCCAAAAACAAAAACACATAAGAATTTATCTCTTTTGGTGCAGGTTACTATGGAAATAGTCTATCTATCTCTGTATAAAAACAAAATTGTTTACATGTTACCTCCCTCATACCTCTCACAGGGATTGGGTCATGTTGTTGTTGTTCTTACTTTTATCTAGTTTGCAAAATCCATCTCCAATCACTTTATTCCGTTAGTTTCACATTTTCACCATGCAAGTCGAGCCATAAAACTTAAAAAAGAAAATTTCAAACCCTAATAGTAATCTGCATATTTTGGATCAAGATGAACAAACAAAAAATAGAAAATGGATTTAAACATTCAATACTTGTAAGTCTCCGCTTTAATTGCACTTAATAAAGAAGAAAAAGAAGAAGAAAAATAATAATTGATGATACCATTTTATGGATAATAAGGTAATAGGTAAAAATAATCTGAAAAGTGAGATTGAGAAGCTAGTATGTCATACCCATCAATATGCATTTTTTTTATTTTTATTGTTTGAATTGAACCACAATTGGGGTGGAGTAGTTGCCTACATTACCCTCCATGCTAAAATCGTCCCGACTTTATATACTCCCTCTTTACATCGTCCTTGTCTAAACCTCAACAAGGCCAAGAATATGGTGCCGCCAACCTTGTCTTCAAGGATGAGCTCACGACACGAGGTTTGGGAAGACCATATAGGTTTCTTTTGGAGGTGGCAATGATCGGACTTTTACATACCGCTCGCATGTATATCAATGCATACCGGATTGCTAACAACTAAATTGTCGTTTAAAAATTGCCATTAGAAAATGAGAGTTGATATTCGTACCAATCTTTTTAATACATATACCATACTACTACATTAATAACTTGTACAATCCAGTGTAAAAGTTGTACATTTTAGTAAATATATAAAAACAGGAAAATGATTAATCCTCTTAAAGATCTTTCCAAAACCATCATGACATATGGATTACAATCATGGACGGATCCACGGTGGGGGCAGTGTGGATAACTGTCTCACTCCAATTTTGATACAATGTAACTTTTTATATTTTAAGAGTATTTATATTTGTAACTTTACCCTAAAAAATAAAATTAAATATAGTGTACATACGAATGTCACATTTATTGTCATAAGTTTCGTCTTTGTAAGTCACCCATCTTGAAAGCATTAGTTTTGACATAGATTCTCCATTAGTAGAGTAAATAACTTGAGTTGTTTTGATTTTTAATAGAAAGCAAAAGTTAGAAAAAAGTGTTTTTTATGTTTGGGTAAGTGTGTAGTACATTGATAGTATAGTTGTATGTGAAAAAGTTATTTTCATTTCAAATTTGACTAAACCTAGCGTTAACGAAATTCTTTTAACAAAGTGAAATTCTTTTAGGGGCCCATTTTATATATTCGCTCCAGGTTTTTTGGTTTTAACGTTTTTGAAGATGGCTCTAATAAATATAACAATTTTTTTTAAATTGCCCTTCACAAAAAAATTTATGGCCTCATCCCTAATTACAATAACTCTATTTTTTAATCATATATCTTGATTTTTCCGCATTTCATGATGTTGTAGTTATGAGAATTTTTAGTATGATTAGTTTGGAGGGTATATCGTTTCCTATATATAAAAAAGTTAGATAAAGATTCTCTCAAGTTGTTCCAAGTCAAATCTTAATCATTGAATTAAAATCAACGATTAAGATTCAAATACGACCAAGATTCAAACATGATATATATGAATCTTGACTCTTGATATTAATCTGACGAGTGATGATGTATCAACATGACCAAACAAGTTGGTACAACTTAAGAATCCTACTCCAAAAAATTCCCTTAAAGAATATATATATATATATCTTTACTATAAAATTCCTAGCCCTCCATGCTTTTGAAAAGTTTTACAAGAAACTTAGTTTGAAAATGACCCAATTGTAACCTCATGTTATGGAAAGAGTTATTAAAAATTAGGATAATGATAGATTAACCTAAATCATGTGCCTAAACATCAACCTAATCATAAGATGATGACATGTAGAAGAATCAAATGATAAGATTAGGAAAGAGACTTAGTGGATTCCACGTGTACAATTCTTAAGGTTTTAGGTTGATTTTTATACATATAAATTATGTTGATTAATCATTTTTCTGAAAATTACCCAATTTACCTTAATGAACTAACTTATACCTTAAATTCTTATCTTACTAATTTATAATTTATGTCTTTATATTCTAAAATATTTTCATTAACACCTTTACATTAGTTACATTTATATTAATCTACACTAGCACCAATAATGGCAGACTGTATTCTACATTTACATTAATCTACGCCAACAACAACACCAATAATGGCAGCCATTATCACCGTTGTGTACACCACCAAATTAATATTGTGACATCACTACATTGTGCGGTACCGGGAAACATTATACATTTTAATGTAACAATGTACTTTATCACATACTGTATTCTGAAAAGGCTATTAGTTCACCTTAACAAACACACTTATTCATCACATACTTTTTCACTTATTCATCCATCCAAAAAATAAATTAAACCCAATTTTTTTTTAACACTCACAAAAACAAAACACACACACACATTAATTATTTAGAGAAGAAAATCGAAATGGACGAAGAAGACAGTGATCGAAGCTCTGAAGCAACTGATTTTCAATTTATTTCAAGAAACCAACAACAATTCCATCATTTCAATAATGAAGAATTTGTTGATAATAATCAGACAGACTTTACTAATGACTTTGATACGACAACACCTCCCCATATGGAAATCGATGATTTTTCCACACCATTTCAATCTGAAACCCTAACTTCTGGTATTTATATGATATTGTTATTTTATATAAGAATATATATATATATATTCATATATATATATGAATGTATATATATGTGTATGTGTGTGTATGTAATTTGAGTGATGTGTTGTGTAATAGGTTTAGCAGAGGTGCCGATACAATATGAAATGAGACAGGATGAATTGGAGCATTTGAAGGTACATTTCTGTTTCACATATATTTACACACAAACACACAGAGTTATATATATATATATACATTTTTTTATTTTGCTAATTTTGTTACCGGGGCTTTGAAAAAAATTAAAATAGTTTAGTTGGAAAATAAGTATATAATTTACAGAAATGATGTTATGATTTTTTATTGGGTAACAAGTGTTTTTAAGTGTATCTACGTTTACCCAAAAATCTATTGTATGTAAATGGTAAATGGATGAGGTTTTCCCTGTTGAGGTTACGCGGGATGGGCGAGTTTTTTGACTAAGATAAATGTAACACCCAATGCTATCTTCCACGAGTTTGGGTCCCAATAACTCGACGGTGTATGGGGAGGTTGAGATGTAGACAACCTTACCTTTACCTAGGTAGAGAGACTGCTTCCAGGTTCTATCTAAATGATAGAAAAGGACCTCCGACCTTTGCATGGGGTGAGGATTGAACCCTTGACCTTTGTCTCTAGAGGCAAGGGTGTTAACCGCTTAATCCAACCATGCTACTTTGAGTTTTTGACTAAGATGTACTTGGCTTATCCGGGGTATCCCGTGACCGTTTTGTGAATGTCACTTCCAAGGTGTTTATATAGGAAGATCCGAACCTCACAACCTACCTCACAACTGTGTTGTGATGAATTGACTTCTTCGAAGGAACTTAGGACGCCTCACAACCAGGCCAACTGAGAAAATCTATTGTATGTATGCTACTTTAAAACTTGCTATTGTAAGTATTGAACTTTTGGTTATTGTTATCGTATAAAGTGACATACATTTGAAATTATCCAAGCGTTTCTTTATTTTATCAACTAGCTCTGTACTTGTGCAATGTGGCGTAAGTGCTGAGAAGGAGAGTACAATGTGGAGCGTGTGTTTTTTAAGGTGTCCAACGTGGATTGTGCATTATGTTTGTTTCTATAGTGTGGGAAAAGATAAAATCTAAGGTTGCGTTTGATTATGAGGATACAAGGTGTAAGGCTGAGTAGATTAGGGATGATGATCGAAGGGCTCGCATCATCTCTTCTCTAGTTTAAGATCATTGTCTTAACATTTGGATGGACTCATAAGATTAATGTTTAATATAATAGTATAGTAATACACAGTTCTGATCTTCATTTCGGTAGTGTTTGTCACTAAGTTTGATCTGGTTGTCAGTTTTTCCATAGAGGTTTAGAATCCGTAGCAAGTTTAAGCTTCAAAACCAACCTAAAATTTTAGTCTTAATTGGGAAAAAGGGAGTAACAGTCTATCTTTTTTCATAAATAGGAATCTTATGATGTGATTGAAGTTTGTTTTGGGCTTCTGATAAGTTGTTTGGGACTTTGATCACTATGTATGAAAGATATGGCCAAGTAATCAACAACTCTTTGACAGATACTTATAGTTTACTAACCCACTGACCCGTTTTGCTATTTTCTTACGACTGTCTGCTTAGTGGAAAAGCTTTTGATGCTTATTAAAGTTTTTAATTTGTTTGTGATTGGTCATCCAATTATGGACTGCAAGGTTGTTATTTTGTATGAAGATGACAAGACTTATTAGGCATTGAATATGTGGCTTGCTATTGAATGCAAAAATTTATTGCATCTTTTGACTTCTCAGTGAACGGAAGAGTTTTAACAAACTAGAAGTGGAGAAGTAGATCGAAACGTGATATAAATCAGATTTATTGAATGGTGAGTCTACGGGCATGAGTTCTATGTGGTGTGCGCTCTGGATACCAAGATGGTACATGGGACCAGAGGGTTCCCACCCATTTCCCACCTTTTTTTTCCTCTTAGATTTTTGGGTTGTGTTGATATTGGAAATGCAATTTCATCTATAAGGCAATTTCATTTTGCAAGACTGGTAGGGAGCTTTTTTCCACATTCATCCCAGTTATCCATGTTTGGTGGATTTTGGTGAACCAACACGAGTCAAGGAACTTAAGTAGTTTTCCACATAGTTCTGTAGGGGTATTTTGTAATTTATGAACGATGGCTAGGTATTATATCTGCAAGGCATTTTAATTTGCAAGACTGGTAGAGAGCTTTCTATTTGTTCTGTTTGACGCCATATGTAAGTGTGCAGTGAAGTTCACTAGGACAATACGTTGTTGCAGAATACAGACTAGGTTGTATTGCAACATATGGGCTAGGAGGAAGGCCTTTGCTAGTGTATTGTATTTTAGGGGTGGTTATTATAAGTTTGCATACGAAAGTTATGTTAGTGATCTATAAGGCCACAAGAACCATCAGAAGCCAAGAACTTCATATTGAAATATGCTTCTCATTAGTCATTACAAGATACCACTTTCCGATTTGTCTAATTAGTTTAAAAGCAACCAGAATTATACATTATGGAAATACCCCTGTATAAATAAGATCCACATTTTTCTTCTTTGGTTTTAACTATTCTCTTTAGGTGCAACATTAATGTCTTCACTTATTGACATGTAAGACTGTACGAGGTTTGTTCAGAATATTTTGACTGCACATATGTACTAGAACCGAATCTAGATGAGATTAACAAACTTTAGCACTAAAACTTGATCATACTTGGTTGACAAAAAAACGAACTTCCAAGTTTAGTATTCAGGTTTATACACAAACAGTTTGTCATGAGTATTCTTTGCCAGTTCTCTAGTAAGATTCACATTATCTTGTGGACTAACTTGCTTATGTCTGTAACAATGCTTTGCATTTACAAGCATGGTCATGATACATGCTATGTCTGGTAACCAGATTCTGGTTAAAATCCCTGACCTTAAACATACGAACCTGTTCAACCCATTTGACCGATTCTCTTCTTTGCTACACTAGTTAATTTGACTCATTTAAGTTAACACATAACCCATCAACACTTCCCTGAATATCAGGGTTGAAATTTCCACTTTTACTAAAAGGGAGGATGGATTATTATATCCGGAACTGCATAATACTGCTTTAGAGATGATTATTAAAATTGACCAGTTTACTTTAATCGGGTATTAGCAAAAAAAGTTATGGCTGAGCTCTGAATTTCTGATAGATCAGATTCTTTAACATCTTTGTAATCTTAATACTTGAAACGAATACTTGCAATAATATATACTATATTAGAATGTATGTATGCCAACACTAGTCGTCTACATCTTGCAACCTACTCATGAGGTTGCACGTTCAGCAATTTGTGGTTTCATTTCAGCTGGTATATTCTATGAATACATTGGGTTTATTTGTACCAATCTTTGTTCATATCTATGATCCGATACATTTTATTTACTTACCATTTTGACCTTTAGAGTCAGCTTCATGGAAGTCATCAAGAAGCCTTGGCAATTGTTATAGCTCAGGCTGCTCAAGCTCATGCACATGAGGGAAACGAGATTCAATTACCCGGGGTTCCATCTTCGTCTTCTGAATTATCACCACCAATTTCGATTCCTCCTAGATTAAATTCACAAGAAGAGATACCCTCAGTGGAAGAGACTCCTGATAACCTTTTCATAACAGAAGCCGAACAGAAGCTTACATCCACTTTTAAAACAGTATCTACTTCACGCGCTGTCAAGACACCCGTTGATGGATACAATTGGAGAAAATACGGGCAGAAACAAGTGAAGAGTCCTCAAGGTTCCCGGAGCTATTTTAAGTGCACTTACAATGAATGTGATGCTAAAAAGATCGAGTCTTGTGATCAGTACAATTCTATCATTAAAATAGTTTATAAAGGTCAGCACAAACATGATCCACCTAAGAAAGTGTTTGCCAAAAGAGACAAGTCTTTATCGGCTTCTTCTAGAGAACAGGAACGGAATATGATGTCTACACCTAGATCTATGCAACATAAATCGATTTCCCCTATCAGTAATGGTCAGATTTTAGTTGAGGAGATGGACCTACCACCACCAAAACGGAGGCAAGTTGCTGACTTTTTGTGTATTTATTGGCAAATTGCAGAAAAAAGTGATTTTCTTTGGTCATATTCTAAGTAACTAACTTTAAGCCAGAAGAAATTCATCAATGTTTCAAAAAGTTCTATCTATTTTAATGTAATATGTTAACATGGTCAAAATTACCCCCTTGTCATAATTTTTCAGCAGGTTAACATGGATGGATTACCTTAAATTGACTTCTTTATAAGTGATGGTTTCTTTTTGGCATGTAAAAAGTTGGTCATTAATAAAAAGAAATTTATCTATAATGTTATGCAAAATCAGAATCTTTATGATATGCTCTTAATTTTTATGTTACTTGTTCATGAAACTCCAGAGTAGTAAAGAAAACCAGCTCGACAAGTCCTGGTTCTGTTCTGAAACCTCCAAAAAAGCCTAAGTTTGTCATACATGCGGCAAGTGATGTTGGGATCTCAGCAGATGGTTATAGATGGCGGAAGTATGGACAAAAGATGGTTAAGGGAAATCCTCATCCCAGGTGCATATCCTGTTCATTTAAAATTTCTAGAGTTACTATGTCAGTTTGTTCATTTCGATTTGGTGGCCTTTGTATCTTCATTCAGGCAAATAAAAAAAGGTTGCCTTTAAAGAAATTGGGTCAAAAATCTCCATAAGTGTATTATCTATCGATACAATTATATTTAACACAAATAGTTTATATACGTATAATGTATATACCTTTTTTTCACAATTTCTTGGGTATACTGAACCTGACCCCGACCCATGTCGTTTTAGCCGCTGTAAAAAGTTTACTCATTTTGATGGTTAGCTAGCTTGTCCGGCCCACTCGTTCTATCTAACTTATGTTTGACATGTAGGCTGTATAATGGCTTGGCCGCCTGGGTACGTAGTTGACAGTAAATTACATGGCTGCATTAAGGTTAAGACCATCTAAAGCTTTAATTTCTAACATTGTTTGAAAACAAGAAGATGATGAAAGATCAGAAAGTCATACCACATTCTATGTACCTTTTTCTTGGTGTGAAAACACACATTAAGAAGGTCTTCATTTTACATTTAACCTCTCCTTCTATGAATTGTTATAAATAAGGTCAATGCTAGTAGAGCTGGCAATTTCTGACACGGACCTGTTAGCACGACACGACACGACCTGGTTTTTTTCGTGTTTGGCCTTAACGTGTTTCGTGTCTTAACAGAATTCGTGTTTTAACACGTCCGGACTTGTTAAAACATGATAAGACACGATAAGACAAGTAGTATAGATATGGACATGTTAAGACACGTTAAAGACCCGTTAAAGACACGTTAAGGACACGTTAAAACACGATAAGATACGTAATCAGGTCCCTTTTAACAAGTCCCTTAACAGGTCTGTTAACAGGTCCCTTATCGTGTAACCTGTTAAAAATCGTATCATGTTCGTGTTTGAAAAAACTGACACGATTAGCTATCGTGTCGTGTTCGTGTTTAACCCTATCGTGTTCGTGTCTTATCGTGTCGTGTCGGACACGATATGCCAGCTCTAAATGCTAGAGACTAGAGTTACAGAAAAATAGCGTATTATTGGTCAGCTCTATTGATCTACTCTCATCAAAATGAAGTATGAGTGTATGACTTAAAATTATAGTCAACTTGAAAAATAGCATATTATTGGCCTACATTTAAACTATCTAACGATGTTTCTTTGCCGTGTCTCTTTTCTTTCTTTCCTTTTTAGAACATGTTTCTAGATGTACAAGCATGTGTGCGTACAAATATACGCGTGTGTATATTTGCATGTTTCTAGATGTACAAGCATGTGTGCGTACAAATATACGCGTGTGTATATTTGCATGTGTGCTATGGTTGACAAGTATCATCGAGTCAGAGTTGGATAGGAGTGATTGATGATTTGATTTGACCCGCGGTGCGGTTCAATTTATTGGTTCATGATTTGACCCATTAATTAATGGGTGATCTCACCTATGGACCATGTTATTGAGATATGATCTAACTAATCCACATTGATGAGTTCTCACCCCACCCTCCCTTCTTTTGGTCTAGCCTCTTTCTCTCTTCGTTTTTCTAGTTTCTCTTTATTTCTATTTTATATTTTTGGTTTGTTTATTGAAGCTTCATTTATCTATTACTCGTATTATCTTCGTTCTCAATTTTGATTATCGATAGACATGCTTCAGAATATTTGGCACGGTAAACAAGCCATGTTTAGCATGGGCATGTAACTAAACATGTTTTAAGTAAAGGATGGTTTAAGCTACCACATATGCAATTTTTTTGAAAGGCTCATATATCTATACGCCTTGCAATCAAATTTTCCCTTAAGGCTACCAATGTAGGGATGATGAACCGGAAATCCGAAGCCCGACTTGGACCCGCTCGATACCGGTCCGACCCGGCCTGCCCTAGTGCCTATCGGTCCGGTCCATGGGTTTTGATTTTGTGCATTTTCGGGTTTGACCGGGCGCGTCGGGCCGGTTCGGTTCTAAGCCCGTGTTCATGCCTACACCAATGTATTAAAATAGTGTCATACATGCCTCTCAAGTAGTATCTTGTCTTATTTACCAATTTTGACCAAAAAACACACGAAATGATGGAGATGATTTTAAGTTTATCAATAAACAAAGTATATTTGATGGGACATTGACATATTATATGTTGAAATTTTCGCCTTTCGATAGAACTTGAGGTTATGAATGTGGGGCAAGTCGAGTTTTCCATTTTTTTTTTGGTCAAGGCCACTGTAATAGAACTATCATAAATGCCACCCAAGTAGAATCTTGTCTTTCATACCAACTTTTACCAAAAAAACATCATATGATGGTAATGATCTTGAGTATCAAAGGCGAATGTATTTTTGATGAGACACCTTTATGTTGAAGTTGATTTTTGAAAAACTTAGTAATGTGGCTTGAATTTGGTTGAAGTTGGTATAATTGACATAAGAAACATACCTAGTTGACTTTAAGATCGTTTTAATAGATGGGCGGCCTAATGAAATTGGGCTAATGTATGCGGAGGCCACCCAAGTATATAATGTTGTTCATTGGGGCAACCCAAGTATTTAAATTTAATGTTGTTCATTAAGGCCTTCCATTTGTTAAAACATTTATATTGGTTGACCAAGTATGTATATTGTGTCGTTTCGACCAAAAACATGTAGAATGACAAAAATAACCTTAAAGATCTATAAAAATACAACATGCATTTTATTGGGTGCGAGCATAGTATATGTTAAAATTGTCTTTTTATTCGGATAAATTCAAGGGCATTTATGTCATTGAACATGTTTTGTGATTGATATTGGTATAAGTAACCCACATTACATAGTTAGGTGGCCTATATGAACATTTTAATAGATAAGTGGCCTCAAAACAAATTATGAATACTTGGGTGGCTTCCACATAAGTTATTAGAACGAATCGTCTAGAATGGATCAACGCAGGTATAGATCTGCCTAATGAGTTGACCTTGGGTCAACCTTTTGGATCATTTAAATGGATTGGATTTGATCTAGCGTAAGACCCGGTCCATTTCAGGCTATGTAGCACCCATATTTAGCATTTTAAACATGCCCAACACGCCTGGCCTTCCTGGCCATTATCCAAATGTGTGGGTCTACTTAATATAGTTTACTTTCAGATATAATTAGTCTTTTTGGAAAGTACAATGTAATTTCATCAAGGTAACTTCATTGTGTATGGAAAGATGGATATTGAATTGCTTATAGAAGAATGGGGAAAGCTGCTCAATTTTGCCCAATCCATAATTCTGATTTCTTTGTGCTATTGACTTTTTTTTTTTTTTACATTTTCCTAAACTCACTATTCTTGTATGTTTCAGGAACTACTACAAGTGCACTTCTACAGGATGTCCTGTCAGGAAACACATTGAAATGGCCGTTGATGGTTCATCTGAAGTAATACTAACATACAAAGGAATTCATGATCATGACATGCCCACACGCACACAAGAGCAAGGACCTCCTAAAGTTCTTCTTCTCACTGCCGTCTCTTCACCCTCCAGAAACACCTCACAATCGAAGAAAGGTGCAACTGAGCCATCAAATGGTGTAGCCGAGAAAAGATGTGATGAGTTAGTTCCAATCCTTGCTAGTGACAAGATTGAAGTTTGAGGTACCTTGAGGATAATGACAAGTTTAACTTTAGCTACCTCTTTGTCAAGACACACCATTCTAATTAAATAAATTCCCTGGTAGATCTAGTGGGTTTTGTTTAATTGAGATAGGTTTAAATTCTCAGGAAGTTGTAGTTTATATCTTTTATGAGTAGACTTTGATACAACTTCCGGCGTTGTGGTATAGTGTATGCCTAAATATATTATTTGGAGCCTTAGATGCGACAATTTTGACCTATTTACTTATAAATGGGTCATTTTGGTTTATTTCTTGCCTCCAATGGGTCAAGTGGGCTAAGTTGAACGATTTAACTAGAAAGAGATCGGGTAGAAGTTGAATTGATCAAAAAGGGTCAATTATAAACTATCAAGATCAGTTTTCTAGATTAAATCTGTAATCCGTTTTTGTTAATTCAAAGTTAGCACGTTAATTTTTGTTAATTCAAAGTTAGAACGTTAGCTTTTTATGTGCATGGAAAGCGTTTTTGTTAACCCATTTTACGTTAGTTTATTCAAAGTTAGCACCTTAGTTTTTATTAAAATCTATTAGTCATTTGAACCAAAAGCGCAAATGAAACAAGTGTAATTCTAGTAAATGATCTCTTTCTACCTCAAAACAAGTGTCTTTTAAAAAAAACAGAGAGAAATTTAATTTGCATTAGCTACTTCAACAGCTTCGATTTCTTCTTGACTTGAAGAATCATATATCAGATTGAGCGAGCTGAGTATTTTGCTGTTGTATGTACAGAGAAGTGTTACGACTTAATATTGACAAGAAGACTTTGACCCATATATTGTGTTTGACTATGCATGTCATGAATTACTCCGTAACTGCAAGTTTTTGTTTAAACACATATAAGTTTGTTCAGTCTTTAAAATATTACCTAAGAGGCTAAGATTAAAATTTAATTACCATATTTTTTCAAGTGAACAGGATGGATGTTTGTTTGGACATTGGACAATCACCATCCATTGTGGTAGAAAACAAACGACCTCCGGTTCAACATGGGCCCTCCGATTTTGTGTCGGCACGAGGATGGATGGATCATATGCTGACAGAAAAGAGAGGTAAGTTGGAATCGACGACATTCCGATAGTTATAAGTACAAATGGTCAACTACAAGGTCAAGGCATAATCCCGATAGATATTTGTCGGTTCATGACTTCATGTTTGACGACATAACAATTTTTTTTTTTTTCTTTGTTTTTTTGCAAAATCACTAAACCACATAAGAAACAGATACCGATTCTTGTCTTACAAATAAAACCTAATCACGAAACTCGTACAATCCTCTTATTTATTTCTTTTGAAACCTTCCCTCTGATTCAGAACAGTGACAAAAAAAAAATGTGATACCCGAAACTAGTCTTTTACCGTGACACGACTTGCGAGTAGATCACAAAAATGTCCCCAGGAAACTACAACCAGTATAGCATCTCCAAGCAACTACAGATTACTTAAAATAATCTGTATTAATATTTTTAAAAAACAGAAATGAGCTGAAACAAGATGAATTTTTACATTTTAATTTCACTCATGTGGTCGTCATTAATAGTAAGATAAACAATATTTCATTCCAAAATTGCTTACAAACCAACCAACAATATTTCGTAAATCCTAGTAATGTCTTTATTGTGGCATGTGGCACGTTGATGTTATATAACTTTGTAAATGATCTATTAACACCTTGCTCCTTCATCATCCATAGACAACAAACTGGTAGGCCTTTCTCAAACTCTATGGTATTCAAGCAAACTGTAGCTTAGAGATGGACTGAATACTACAAAGCGGGTTGGTTAAATTATCAGTGAGATTTATCTCTTTAAATTCTTTGGCAATCAAATCAAATGACACGATCAGAAAAGGTGATTGAGATCGACCATCTTTAGAACCAAGAAGATCAAAAGCAGCCCAATAAATAACAACCTGAGACCCTCTAAGTCTAATTGATTCGCGAGGCATATTGGTAGACAAAACACTCCAAGTACCGGTGCTCAAAGTAAAAACTCGAACATTCCAAGGGAGGCTAATTCCATGCCTATCTTCCGTTTTCAACTTACATTTAATCGACTTACATTTAATCTTGAGAATAGTAGGATCAAAAGTGACAGGACAAACCCCAAAACCAACAACATCATCATCCCAATTCGGGGAATCAGGCACTGGAATACGAACGTATTTCCTTATCGAAAGATTCCAAAGAACAACCATCTCCATGAAATCCTTTATGTGACGATTGTATTTAATTATCTTAAAGCACACCAAACCGTGGGAGCTACCAACTCCACAAGGATAACCTTCATAATCTGCAAGGATGTCAGGAGCAGAGTTGTTTGTTGTTTCAAAGATGTTTATGAAATTCACTTCAAAGATGTTTACATAGGAAGATCCGAACCTCATATCTCTTGTGACGAGTTGACCTCTTGGGATGAACTTACGACACCTCACAGCCAGGCCAATTGAGAAAATCTATTGTTAATATATGCTTTAAAAAAAAGATTAGCTATTGTATGTATTGAACTTTTGGTTATACTTATGGGTTAAGTATCTCGAAGTGTAAGTAACTTTGCAACTTTTCTATTGTGTGTATGCATCAAAAGTTTTGAACATTTCATGTAAGTATCTCGTTAAATTGAACGCTTAATGTAATAATGTATACGTGAAAACTATATGAGCTGCCCACGTAGAAGTTTTTGATTGGTCAACGTAAAATTTTTACATTAAGTGTTCAATTTAGCGAGATACTTGCATAAAATGTTCAACTTTTTTGATACATACACACAATAGAAAAAGTTGCAAAGTTACTTACACTACGGGATACTAACCCCTATTCTTATCGTATGAAGTTGCATACATTTGAATATGTTTAAGCCTTAATTTCCCTTTTCTCATTTAAATAGCTTTAATTTGTACGTGAGCAATGTGGTGGAAGTAGAGAGAGAGAGTACAATGTGGATTGTGAATTTTGTTTGTTTCTCTAGTGTCGGAAATCTTTTATTATACTAAAACACAATTGTTCTAACAGCTTATCGATCAATTACAACTCTTGATTTGTTAAAGTTGACTTTTGTTTTCAATTTTCACTTTAATTTACACTTTTTTGTTTTTCATCACAAATTTACACTTTTTACCCAATAATTTTAATATAATAAATAAATAATAATAGTTAATATATATCCGATAAAATAATAGCTAATATTTATCCAATAAATAATAACTAATATATATATCCAATATAATAGAATATCTAATATAATAATAACTAATATATATCCAATTGAATAATAACTAATATATATCCAATAGTATGTTCTATCATATAAACATAAAATTAATTAATTAAAATAAATAAAATTTAATGTAAATATATTAAGATTTTAAGAGTAATTGTACTATTATTTTTTATTGAAGTGTTTTTTAGTAATTGTCATGACGCATATAAGAAAAATAAAGCATGTAAAAATATAATTCATTATAGGAAAAACATATAACATTGTCATATTTTAATTGAAATATTTAAGATATCTTTCATCTAAAGATAAGATATTATTTCTAATAGTGTAAAATAAGAATGTAATACACCATGCGTAACAATAAAGCAAATAAAATGATATTGACCTATTATGATTTTTTTAATGGTCAAATATCGCTAAGTATGTCATAATTTACAACTTTGATAGACATATTATATTTTATAATATTCAAATATCGCTAAGTATTTCATAGTAAACAACTTCGATGAATATATTTTTAAAAAATATTTCAATATAAAACTCAAAGTGTTGATATATAGATCAATTTTTTTATTAATCAAAATAAGTTATACTATAACAAATTAACATCTAATATTGATAATGCCGTAAGTCCCGTGTATTAGACACGGGCCTAAAATCTAGTATAACCCTATAGAGTGTTTGATTATGATCCGATACATAATTTTGCCATCATGGACTCATTAGATAGATGTTCTAAAAAATTGGAATCTTATGATGTGATTAAAGTTTGTTTTGGGCTTCTGATAAGTTGTTTGGGCACTATGTATGAAAGATATGGTCAAGTAACCAATAATTCTTTGACGATGACCCATTGGCCCATTTGACCAACTCCCTTTTGGCTATACTAGGTAATTTGACTTATATAAGTTATACACATACCCATTGGCATTCTTTTGGTGCCCGCATATATCAACTTACAACTCCTACAGCATAACTAACATAAATCAAGTAGTTGGGTCAACCTGCTTACCTCCATCATCTTTGGTTAATGAGTACAATTTCGTCACAATAATAGTTTATAAAGGTCATCACAAACATGATCCACCTAAGAAAGTATTTGCCAAAAGAGGCAAGTCTTTATCGGCTTCTTCTAGAGAACAAGAACGGAAAATACGTCCACAACTAGATCCATGCAACATAAATCGATTTCCCCTATCAGTAACGGTCAGATTTTAGTTGAGGAGCTGAACCTAGCTACCACCACCAAAACGGAGGCAAGGTTCCGAGTTTTGTTGTATTTATGGGTAGAATGCAGAAAAAAGTGATCCTCTTTGGTCATAATCTAAGTAACTAACTTTTATTCCAGGAAATTTTTTTCAAAAAGTTATATCTAACTCAATGAAAAGTGTTTAATTACATGGTCAAAACTACCGCTTGTCATATTTTTTCGGCAGGTCAACTTGCATGGGTCATGGGTTACCTTAAGTTGACTTCTTTATAACTTTGATGGTTTCTTTTTGTTCTGTAAAAGTTGGTCATTTATAATAGAAATTTGTCTATAATGTTATGCAAATTCAGAATCTTTATGATAATACTTTTATTTTTCTATACTAATTGTTCATGAATCTCCAGAGTAATGAAGAAAACCAGTTCGAAGTCCTGGTTCTGTTCTGAAACCTCCAAAAAAGTCAAAGTTTGTCATACATGCGGCTAGTGATGTTGGAATCTCAGCAGATGGTTATAGATGGAGGAAGAATGGACAAAAGATGTTTATGGGAAATCCTCACTCCAGGTGGCATACCCTATTCATTTCGATTTGGTGGCCTTTGTATCTTCATTCAGGCAAATATATAAAGTTGTCTTGAAAGAAAATGGGTCAAAAGTCTCCGTTATTAGTATCTATGCATTCATATCTAACACATAGTTTATATACGTATATATCTTTTTTGGCAATTTCTTTTGGGTATATTGAATCTGACCCGACCCATGCCATTTAAGCGTCTGTAAATGGTTTACTCCTTTTTTGCAAAATCACCAGCTGCAAAGCAGCAATACGGGAAACAACCTAAGAGAAATATACCAATTCTCGTCATACAAATAAAACCTAATAATGAAACTCGCATAATCCTGTTTTTATTTTCTTTGAAGCCTTCCGTCTAATTCATAACAGTGACTCAAAAAGATTTGCTACCCAAAACTAGTCTTTACCGTGACACGACTTGTGATCAGATCACAAAAATGTCCCCAACTAAAGATCAACTAATCAAATTTGGAAGAATATTTAAGACAAACAACAATCAGCTGAGACAAGATGAATTTATACATTTTAATTCACTCATGTGGTCCGTCATTAATAGTAAGGTAAAAATTATTTTATTCCAAAATTGCTTGCAAACCAACCAACAAAACCTGATGAAATCAGAAAACTACATACAAAGAAACTAAAATTACTATTCCCACACATAAAACGGAAAATACTCCAGCCGTCATTCGGACACATCAAATTTCAAGCATATTTCCATTTTGGAACATCCAACACTAAGACATGAAATGTTAATAATTCAAGCATTTGCAAAGTGAAAACTTTTAAGCAAGTCTGAAATTTGAAGTGAATAATGACATCACTTATACAAAATGAAAGTAATTTACTCTACCTTAACTAATGACAAGCGGTCTATCCACTCACATCTCATAATGTGATCATATATTTGTGATTAGTTACTTATCGAATATATAAAACCATCTAAGATCGGAAAAGAAGGTTTTTTTGGACGGTGAGGACCGTTGTGTTTAAATATTGAGATTTGTTACGAGAAACCTTAAGGAGAAAAGGGCCTTAAATATAAATGTATATATATATATATATAGGAAAGTTATTTGTAGTACAAGCATTTAAAAAAGTACAAAAAGTACAAGGTTTTTCCTCCTTCTTCTTCCTTCTTCCTTCCATCTCCGACCACCACCATGATCCTCCAGCGACGGCGACCATCTCCGGCGAGACTTACACATGTGTAAGTATAACTTTTTTAGCATTTTAGGGTTTAAAATTTCTAGGTTTTTTCCTTCGCGAGACAACCACCACCAGCCACCATCATCTCCGACCACCCCAACCACGGCGCCGGCGCCGGCAGCAAGGGCTTCGCCCGTACCGTAGCAAACCGTCACCATCTCTTGGATCTCCGCCCATCAAATCCATACGATTCCCATATGCGTCCCTTGACGGTCAGTTTAGAACGGATAAGGGCCTCTGGCCCGTACCGTATCCACCCGAAAACGAACCTGATTCTCGCCGGAAGTTAACTTACACATGTGTAAGTTAACTTACACATGTGTAAGTTAACTTACACATGTGTAAGTCTCGCCGGAGATGGTCGCCGTCGCCGGAGGATCATGGTGGTGGTCGGAGATGATCATGGTGGTGGTGGTGGTGGTGGTGGTCGGAGATGGAAGGAAGAAGGAAGAAGAAGAGGAAAAACCTTGTACTTTTTGTACTTTTTTAAATGCTTGTACTACAAATAACTTTCCTATATATATATATATATATATATATATATAGATATATATATATATATATATAGATATATATATATATATATAGGGTGGATTATTTAGAGTACAAGCAATCCAAAAAGTACAAAAGTACAAGGCACCGTTGGATCTTCTTCCTCCTTCTTCCTTCTTCTCCGGCGAGACTGCCGCCGCCAGCCACCACCTTCTTCTCCGGCGACCGCCACACCTCCTCCTTCTTCCTTCTTCTCCGGCGAGACAACCACCGCCACCACCTCCGGCGACATCTCCGGCGACTTTTCCGGCGAGAATCAGGTTCGTTTTCAGGTGGATACGGTACGGGCGTTGCCCTCATCCGTTCTAAACTGGTTGTCACTGGACGCATATGGGAATCGTATGGATTTGATGGGCGGCGATCCAAGAGATGGTGGCGGTTTGATACGGTACGAAGCCCTTGCTGCCGGCGTCGTGGTTGGGGTGGTCGGAGATGATGGTGGTGGCGGTGGTTGTCTCGCCGGAGAAGAAGGAGGTGGTGGTTGGCGGCGGCAGTCTCGCCGGAGAAGAAGGAGGAAGAAGATATCTCCTTGTACTTTTTGTACTTTTTGGATTACTTGTAGTATAATTATCATTCCCCTATATATATACACATATATATATAATAGCCCACATGTATTAATTAGAGTCCATTAGAGTATTTAAGCTCGGTCGAATGCCAGATTGCTTTATTATAGTTTTTTTTATCCGTCCGGTATTCCGGCTAAAAGAATCGTTTACGAATTATGATGGAGATAAGGAAGATGATTATTATTTAGATAAAATATAATAGATTTTTCATAACATAATTCGAAATTTCAAATATTTACGGTTCAAAATACGATGTTATAATGATTGGATAAATGATTAACATATCAAAATTAATAGAGATTTGCTAGTATGGATCGGTAGTGTTTCAACTTTCAAGTGGGTTATGTTAAGTTGACCTCGAAGGTTTTTTTTCATTCATTAAATCATTATATGTTTATCAGGATTGACTCGTTTCGAACAGTACACTTATAATTGTTGTTAGTAGATTAAAAATACATTATTGATCCCCATTGGCCCGTTCAACCCATTTGGACTTGTTTTCTGAGTTATTTTTTATTCCTCCAGTTTCTAGTTAGAATAAAACCAAACCCAATTAAGTAATGGGTATATGTTGATTGTTGAATAGGTCCAAATGGTGATCTACGATTGTTCTTGGGCGGGAAGCCAGGGATGTGCCAAGATATGTGAAGGATCACCACATTCGGAAGCCACCGATAACACTTGATCACTTCGATTGGAGCTATTATTTGAAGATAATCTATGCTTTTGGAAAGAAAGGAACTACCGATGACAAAAACTTATTTGTTTCATAGAGACCAAGAATGCTCATGTCCACTGTTCTTTCAATGATCTACTCTTGTCCGTCTTGGTCCTTTTGGACAAAAGTTTTATGGGAAAATATTAGGTACTGCACAATTGTACCTACATTAGGTGCTGCATGTACAAAAATTAAAAATAAAGTTACAAAATCAACCTTCATGTTTTATAAATATACATGACTGCCCCTGAATATAACCATGCAGTACCCAACAAAATGTACAGCCCGCTGTACATATGATTCCCCCATTTTTTATTAGGATTAGAATCCTCTAAAGTTGATCAAACTTCATAGGTGAAGTTGGATCAACTTTAACCATTGGATTAAATCTAATGGTCAAGATCAAAATTTGATGTTTAAATCTTGACCATTGGATTTAATCCAATAGTTAAAGTTGATCCAACTTCACCTATGAAGTTTGATCAACTTTAGAGAATCTAAATCCTATTATTATAACTTGGGCATCAAGATGGTACTTAAATAGTACATGATACTAGACAATTCCTACCCATTTACCCATTTACTTTTTAATAATTTGGGCATGGTTTTAATTAGTAGTAAATAATCATGAATTTTTTGGTTGTAAATTGGATGAATCTATGTGTTAACTGTTAAGTATATGTTTTGGGGCAAATCGATCTAGTCATGACTAAAGTTTTAAGATTATGAAAATTACAACCAATCAATCATGCACTTGACTTCATAGACTGTTGCTAACTTGCTATGTTGAGGCCGCGGATTATCTTAAAAATTGTTCTATCATATATTATCATGTAAGAATATTATGTAATTGTAATGTATGTATGTAGTTTATAACAGCACTACTCAAAACTATTCAAATCCAATATCATAATAAAAAAATATCTATCAACTTGTCATTTCTGTTGAGCACAAATGTTATCTATCTATAATATAAATAAAAGAGGAGGTTGGGGTACACTTGGCACCCCTAATCTCTCTCCTTGAGCCTAAAGCTTCCTCCTAATTAATCCTCTATTTTTTTAAATATTTTTTAAATAATTAAATTATAGGCCGACCTTATTATTAATAAAAAAATCTTTTTCTCCTTAAAAGTCTCCCAAAAATTATCTATCTATATATTTACAACCTAGGAAAAAACCCTCACATATTCTCAACAAAAAAAAACCTACGACAACCTACGACCAACCCAAAAAAAAGTCGATATGCCTCCACATCTATAGGGATTTTTAGTACACCCCATTGGGTTTTTGTAATCTTCGTATAACAATTGTCACATATACAATTAACAGGCGCCATACAATCTCCTTTTTTTCAAAGACAAGGTGCTATCACTCTTAATTGTTAATGTATTTGTTATGTTTTATGTTAATTTAATATATGATTTTTTTCCCTTTTTTTTAGTCTTTTATTTTCAGTATTTAAATTTTACTTTTTATAAGATTATCATATTTTGATTTTCAAAGTTTTTTTTTAACTTTAACCGTAAATATTTTTGTTTGTATTATATATTAGTTAATGAAACTTATATTAATGAAAATTTATCAAAAACTGAATCCATTCATATATATTATATTAAGAGTTTTATAAGAGTAATTCAGTTATTACTAATCCATGTATATGATTATTATAATTTTATTGATGTCTCTTGACTCACAATATGTTAACAAGTAAGAATCTTCTGCTTTTAGTTCAAACTATATACATAATATATATTGTTAATTAAATCGACCATGTCGACCGATAAATTTTCCTTGGTTTCTTTTTCGGACTATATGTATACTGTAGCTATTTTTTTAAGTTGAGAAAGAATAGTTGTTTGTTGGTTATTATTAAAAAGGGGATTTTTATTATTACTATTAAAACAATTTCAAAACTTTGCCTTTATCTTATCTAAAGAAATTTGATTGTTTAATTACATGTTCAAGAATTCATGAGGGTTGAGCTAATGTCATACACGATGTTCAATTTTGGTAATTGATTAAAAAAAATTATTTAACTAAAGTTGGAAAAAAAAAGGTTAACTGGAATCAATATTTATATGGAGTTAATTTTCATATGTTTCCTTCTTTAATTTGTAACTTTCTATTTATTTTTGATGCATTACACACAATTTTCGTCCAATTTTCATGAGTATTGTCTTCCAAATCATAAACTGACTCTCAAGGTGGGTACCCTTGTCATGTTGCTCAGGAATATTGATCAGCAACAAGGTCTTTGTAACGGTACACGATTGGAAGTTAAAAGACTTTGTGAACATGTTATCGAGGCAACAGTTATTTCAGGCAGTCATGTCGGACGCATAACATATATACCACGTATGAAGATGACAAGTTCAGATAAGAAAATGTCTTTTCAATTTCAACGAAGACAGTTCCCTCTTTTAATCTGTTTACTCTTGATTTACTTAACATTACATCATATTCTTATTAATGCCAACTTTTGATTCACTTAATGTTGTAGTCATTATATGTTGGATATTTTAGTGTAATCGGGTTAATTGGTAATTTAATCATAATAATACATCGTATAAGTATGGTGGTGCGGAGTGCACGCTTATATGAATTTATTATGATCTAAGGAACGGGGGTCCGGGGGCAGCGCCCCCGGGAGCGGGGTCCAAGGGGCGGCAGCCCCTGGCGGGGTCCAAGGGGCAGAGCCCCTGGCTGGTGTGGCAAAAATGTCTCAGAAAATTAATTTTCGGAACTTGAGGGACTAATTTTGCCAAGTCTGCAAACTCGGATTTCAACTGCTATTAAGGCAGTTAAAGGGCCTAGATCCTAATTCTGTTGTCACGAATTCATATAGAATTCTCTCTCGTTTTTCACACACATACTCAAACACAAATCATATAGAAAATTCTTAATCACTGATTGTATCCGGTTGAATAATTTGGGGTGAACCACCGAATTGATTCAATCTGAAAGCGTATCGCGCCTTCAGTGATTGTTTAATATCCGGTTTTGTTCGTTATTGACTGCATATCCCCAACATTATACTACCTTGGTGGATAGCTATTTTTTCCCCCAATATATTTTCTTTAATAGCGTACTCTTTGATTACGGTAAGAAATGTTTTAGATATATTTTTTAAAACTACCCGTCCAATGGACGGAACACTAGTATTTCTTACAACAATTTTCACATTGAACCCACAAGTTCTTGTATTTTTGAGTTACATCCGCATCCCGTTGAACTACGTGTGTACTCCTTCCGGCATTTTTTTAAAACTCTCACCTTTTATCTTGTCATGTCATGTTCCATAAATTAGACATTTCTTATAAAGTTAATTTCTATGTATAATATAATAGGGTCCCTTTCCTTGTATTTGGCAACACAAAAAGAAAATCATGCATCTTATATTAACATATTAGATTAAACTCGTACCATGTACGGGGTTGATTGAGAACGTAATTAAAAATAATTAATAATTACAGTATTAGTTATAGCGTATGATAATATAAAATCTATCAGATTACGTACGACTGAGACGAATGATAAAAATATGATTTTTGAATATATGATATATCATATATGTCAAATATGTTATAGCATGACTAATAAAACACAAATATATAAATCATAACTTAATGATCTATATCTATTAACTATAATATAATAAACAATCTTATTTGAAAAATGATAATTACCTAATATATATTAACAATAATAATAATAATAATAATAATAATAATAATATAATAATAATAATATTAGCTAGAGGAGTGGGCCCAGATAGTATATCGGCTTCCCACTAATTTCTTGTAATTTCTATGAATTTCTAATAAAATGATGTTTTTATAAAAAAAATAAAATAATAATAATAATAATAAATAATAATAATATGACCAAAAAACCATGAATAATATGAAATTTAATTCACGAATGATATATTTAAATAATTTAGATATATTTATTTTATAAATTAAATGTACTAATATTTATTTAATAGGTTTTAGGTAAAATAAAACAAGTATTAAAGTAAAAGAAATAAAACAATAGGTTTCTCTTCTTTGAAAATCACCGTGCATCATGAAAATAATTGTGCATCAATTGCTTCGTGAATCTTCGTGCATCAATTTAACCATGATGTAAGGGTCAAAGTTTTATCCTATTTGTTTTACTTTTATACTTGTATTATGATACCAACCCCTTATTTAATATTTATTGGTGATTAGGATTAAGATATGATGAGTTGGAATATATAATCAGTGAGGAATTAAATAAAAGATACATAAGAATTTGACGCATTAATTTGCAAATGGATGATTTATAAAGAAGGTATCCACATAAGCCTTAACATATCCTCACTTAGTTATAGATATAGAAGCTTGCGTGTTTTATATGCATTGTAGTATATTAGGCATAGACTGTACATCCCTTCAGTTAATAACATATCACATTCATGTTAAATTTATAAATATCAAACAATCTTCTTAAACACAATGAATCTCAATTCATTAATCAACAAACAAACCTGATTTTAATCAGGTAATGATATCAATACTTAAATCCACTCCAGCTAAATCTGTCGAGGATCTATTATCTAGATGATAATAGTTTTACAATAATCAAAACAAATAATACAGAATAGTTGAGAGAAAAATATGAACAGAAATATATGTGTGAATATTATGAGGTTAAGAAACCCTAAATCGACATAAGCGAGTATTTATACTCCAACACTTTTCCAAATAACAGCTTGCACCCTTCTACTCTTCAATCTTGTCATTACTTGATCAAACTTCAATACCTACAAAACAATTTACTAGAATTGACAATATAAGTCCCTCAACTTAATATTTTCCAGATTAAGACTATATATATATATATATATATATTTATTTATTTATATAAGATATTCTATATATATATATATATATATATATATTTTTAACAATTCAAATAGGTACAATATTGAAGAGTTTTTGGCATGGGTAACCACATCCTTCACTTTAATATACCAGTCTCAATATTTGTACGATATGATTTAATAAGTCTATAACTTGTGAATGTTAAATAAATTTCCTAGGTAGCCTTTCAAATAAAAAAGGTTCTATAGGTTAATGATTAAAAGTGTGAAACTCCTATTACATACGTTTTACTCGTTTAAAAGAACATAAGATGTACCTACCCAATCATTAAGTCCATTGAACATCAAATGGGCCATTTAAAAAGGGGACGTGTAGGCCGACCACCCCACATGTAATCCCACCACCCCTTTTGGAGCGACAGTCGCTCCTAAAGGGGTAGTAGGATACGACAACGGGCGACAGCATACGACAAAGGGGTGGTAGGTTCGAACCTACCACCCCTTTAGGAGCGACAGTCGCTCCTAAAGGGGTGGTAGGTTCGAATCGTACTGCTACCACCCCTTTAGGAGCGACTGTAGCAGTACGATTCGTACTGTTGCCCTGCCTTTAAAAGAGCGAGGTTTACACTTCATTTCATTCATCTTTACACTTCTGTATACACTTCATTTGATATCGAAACCACATTTCATTCATCTTTACACTTCTGTATACACTTCATTTGATATCGAAACCACATTTCATTCATCTTTACACTTCTGTATACACTTCATTTGATATCGAAACCACATTTCATTCATCTTTACACTTCTGTATACACTTCATTTGATATCGAAACCACATTTCATTCATCTTTACACTTCTGTATACACTTCATTTGATATCGAAACCACATTTCATTCATCTTTACACTTCTGTATACACTTCATTTGATATCGAAACCACATTTCATTCATCTTTACACTTCTGTATACACTTCATTTGATATCGAAACCACATTTCATTCATCTTTACACTTCTGTATACACTTCATTTGATATCGAAACCACATTTCATTCATCTTTACACTTCTGTATACACTTCATTTGATATCGAAACCACATTTCATTCATCTTTACACTTCTGTATACACTTCATTTGATATCGAAACCACATTTCATTCATCTTTACACTTCTGTATACACTTCATTTGATATCGAAACCACATTTCATTCATCTTTACACTTCTGTATACACTTCATTTGATATCGAAACCACATTTCATTCATCTTTACACTTCTGTATACACTTCATTTGATATCGAAACCACATTTCATTCATCTTTACACTTCTGTATACACTTCATTTGATATCGAAACCACATTTCATTCATCTTTACACTTCTGTATACACTTCATTTGATATCGAAACCACATTTCATTCATCTTTACACTTCTGTATACACTTCATTTGATATCGAAACCACATTTCATTCATCTTTACACTTCTGTATACACTTCATTTGATATCGAAACCACATTTCATTCATCTTTACACTTCTGTATACACTTCATTTGATATCGAAACCACATTTCATTCATCTTTACACTTCTGTATACACTTCATTTGATATCGAAACCACATTTCATTCATCTTTACACTTCTGTATACACTTCATTTGATATCGAAACCACATTTCATTCATCTTTACACTTCTGTATACACTTCATTTGATATCGAAACCACATTTCATTCATCTTTACACTTCTGTATACACTTCATTTGATATCGAAACCACATTTCATTCATCTTTACACTTCTGTATACACTTCATTTGATATCGAAACCACATTTCATTCATCTTTACACTTCTGTATACACTTCATTTGATATCGAAACCACATTTCATTCATCTTTACACTTCTGTATACACTTCATTTGATATCGAAACCACATTTCATTCATAGTACCGATCGAGTTGTAAGTTGGCGCACCTCATTTGCATTTGCTGCAGAAAGTGTGTTTTGGATATAAAGGGTTAAACCATTCCTCATTTGAATTACTCCGTATAAAAGAGGTAAATCAAGTTTTCATTTATTCAAACTCATTCGGTCGTTTTTGGATATAAAGTATAGTAAGTATAGATATTACTGATAAGTGTTTTTATTATTTTAGATGGATTGTTTGGAGGACATTTTCTTAAATCCAAATGCGCCGGAAGGTGTAAATGACGAGTTTGTGTACGAAGAGCCCGATGACGAATTTGAATCCCCAGATGTCTGTGCTGAATTTGATTACGATCACGGTGTTTTTTATACCGAGGAGGTATGTATATAATCCAACCTTTTCATTTTTTGTGTTGTTATTTTGTGAGTAATTGTATTTTGTTATTATTCATTAGATTTGTTGCGGAAAGTTTCTGGTCCGGTTACCCTTTATTCCATGGTCGGGGTACGCGTGGCGTTAATTTTACATCACTTTTTTAAGTTTCAGAATAATTATAGTACTAACACAAAATTTATGAAAAAAATTTGAAAAAGTTGAAATTAAGTTACATTTGGACTTGCCTTTTGGACTTTGGAATACAACATGTTTGCTTTTGAGAAAGAAAAAAAAAATCCTAAATCGTAAATGAGTTGAAATTAAATAAAAAAACATACAATAAACATATTTTTTTTTAAGGAAAATGATTGTGTGCCTCCTTTGTATGCCTAAAGATAGGCTTAAAAAAGAAGATCAAAATGAAAGAGAATTAGTGAAAAAAAGTGTCATGTAATATATGGATTAGGCTTATTTATAGGTCTATGAATTAGGTATATGTATCATTATCTTTTTTTAATTCAGGGGTGGTAATAGATAAAATCCGACAAAAAAAGGGCTCATGTGAACTTTAAAAACAAAGGCACACTATCCGATGTAATTTGTCACGGAGGATGTTTTCCTCGGTTCCGTGTTCTTTCCCTCCATAAACATTTGTTTGTCTACTATTAAAAAAATGTTTAAAGCAATCTATATTACTCGTACTAGTTTATCATAAATCAATAACATATTTGATATTCTTTTGTATTGTTTTATAAAGGATATATCTTTGGCATTTAACTGAAATTACATTATAAAAATGAAGTATAGAAATGGTAATATTGACTTTTCAAAAATAGTATAATGGTAATATTCAATAATTCAAATAATAATCAAATGTGTTTTGGAGTTACTATCAATTTTAGAAAATAACCGTGTCAAGTTTCATTTATTTTCCTACAAAAGTACTACCTAGTTGAATTGACTCAGAACCTAGTGGGGCACAGGTGAAAAAGTGCATATAAAATCTAATTATAAAAAAGTGTATAAAAAGTGTATTATAAAAAAGTGTATAAGAAAGTGGATTATAAAAAAGTGCATATAAAATCTAATTATAAAAAAGTATATAAAAAATATAAAAAAGTAAAATAAAAAATGTATTATAAAAAAGTGCATTAAAAAAAAGTGTATAAAATATTGACCCGTTGCTATAAAAGTATGTAAGAAAAATAATTATAAAAAAGTGTATTTAAAAAAATAATTATAAGAAATAAGAAAAATAATTATAAAAATAATTATAAAAAGTGTATTTAAAAAATCTAATTATAAAAAAATGTATTATAAAAAAATGTATTATAAAAAAGTGCATATAATTATAAAAAAATGTATTATAAAAAAGTGTATAAAATATTGACCCGTTGCTATAAAAGTATGTAAGAAAAATAATTATAAAAAAGTGTATAAAAAAGTGTATTTAAAAAAATAATTATAAAAAGTGTATTATAAAAAAGTGTATAAGAAAAAGTGGATTATAAAAAATTGTTAAAAAAAAAAAAAGTGTATAAAAAAGTGTATTATAAAAAAGTGTATAAAAAGTGTATTATAAAAAAGTGTATAAGAAAGTGGATTATAAAAAAGTGCATATAAAATCTAATTATAAAAAAGTATATAAAAAAAGTAAAATAAAAAATGTATTATAAAAAAGTGCATTAAAAAAAAGTGTATAAAATATTGACCCGTTGCTATAAAAGTATGTAAGAAAAATAATTATAAAAAAGTGTATTTAAAAAAATAATTATAAGAAAAATAATTATAAAAATAATTATAAAAAGTGTATTTAAAAAATCTAATTATAAAAAAATGTATTATAAAAAAATGTATTATAAAAAAGTGCATATAATTATAAAAAAGTGTATTTAAAAAAGTGTATAAAATATTGACCCGTTGCTATAAAAGTATGTAAGAAAAATAATTATTAAAAGTACGGATAAAAAATTGTATATAAAAACATATTAAAAAAATGTATAAAAAAAGTAAAATAAAAGTGTATAAAAATTGTTAAAAAAAAAAGTGTATAAAAAAAGTGTATTATAAAAAAGTGTATAAAAAGTGTATTATAAAAAAGTGTATAAGAAAGTGGATTATAAAAAAGTGCATAAAATAGTGAATTAAAAAAAAGTATTATAAAAAAGTGCATATAAAATCTAATTATAAAAAAGTATATAAAAAAGTAAAATAAAAAATGTATTATAAAAAAGTGCATATAAAATCTAATTACAAAAAAGTATATAAAAAAGTAAAATAAAAAATGTATTATAAAAAATTGCATATAAAATCTAATTAAAAAAAAGTATATAAAAAAGTAAAATAAAAAGTGTATAAAAAGTGTATTAAAAAAAAGTGTATCAAATATTTCAGGTGTTTGACACACACATAGATTTGGTAGACTGGGCTCAAAGAACGGCAAAGGAGCTTGGTTATGTGTTAGTAACACGAAGATCAAATGCCACAAAAGACGGAGAAGTTAAAAAGGTGGTCCTTATTTGCAACCGTGGTGGAAAAAGAGATAAGCGGTTAACCGGGGCACCCAAAGGGACTACCAAAATTGACTGTCCATTCAAATTGGTAGGCCGTCTGACAAAGGACCATAGTTGGTGGTTGAAGTTATAGATCACCGACATAACCATCCATCAGCTCGTAATTTGGAAGGTATTGCGTACGCAAGACGACTAACCGATGTTCAAAAAGAATTTGTGGACGAAAAGGCGTTGCTAGGTTTTGGGCCAAATAGCATAAGGGACCAATTGAAGGATGCATTCCCGGCATCTTGACCCGTTCACAAGACATTTCTAACTACTTGCGGCAACACCGGCTAAAGCACGCCCACCAACGAGGGGAAACTCGAATGCAGGTGAAATAAGAAACATACCTGCATGTGGATCGTATAACTATCTGTTTATTTTTTAAAAAAATACGACTTCCTTATACTTTGGTTGTTTACCCGTTGCAGATCGTGCTCCAATTACTATCTGACCATCAGTACACGTATCAGTACACGACGGATAGCAAAACCGGATGTTTGACCAATCTCTTTTTCGTACATCCTACATCACTTGACATATGGCGTGCATTTCCTTGGATCATTGAAATAGACGCCACGTATAAAACCAACGTTTACAACATGCCGCTTGTTGAGATTGTGGGTGTCACCCCAACTGGCAAGACATTCAGCATTGCGCACGCACTAATTGAAAATGAGCAACATGCGGCATACACATGGGTGTTACAGTGCTTGAGGTCGACGCTCGAAGAAGGGTTCGTCGTGCGTGTGGCACTCACTGATCGGGATCTGGCCCTCATGAAAGCGGTTAAGGATGTGATGCCGGGAACGAAGCTGATACTGTGTAGAATACACATTTGGAGGAATATTGATTTACATGCCAACCCATCGTTTAGGACCAAAAAAGATTATGGTTCGTTTAAACATCGGTGGGATAAACTCGTAAAGTCAATCACGGTTAAAGAATACGCAGAGAATGAGCAGCGGCTAAAAGTATTCTTGGCAGATAAACCAAGTATATACATCCCGTCCCCATACTGTTTTTATGATAAAGCTTACGATGTAACCATGTAGCTAAATCACTTTTTATTTTCCTGCAGATCTTTATAAGTATCTACAAATACAGTGGCTTGCCTCATACAAGGAGTTATTTGTGTCATGTTGGGTCGACCAACACCGCAACTATCGTAACTACACTACCAACAGGGTTGAGAGCGAGCATTCTTTGCTGAAGTCAGTTATGCATCAAAAGCGGCTTACGTTCCACAGGATCGTTGAATGTGTTAACTCTGTTGTCAGCGGGCAACACACCGAAATAAAGGGGTCACTGGAACATTGCAGGCAGTACAATCAAAATAAACACAACTATCCCTGTTTAAAGGATTTGCTTGGTAAAGCCTCCCATGTAGCCTTGCAAATTATGGTTGACGAAATTGATCGATTGAAAAATACCCTAAAAGGGGACGTGTCAAAGTGCGGGTGTACAGTATGGGCTAGCTGTGGCTTGCCATGTAGTTGTCGACTTCTAACATACATGCAGGAACGTAAGTACTGTTCATTCAGATACAAATGGTCCATTTTACTTAAAAATACTTAATGTACTATTTTTATTCCTGCAGGAAGGCGTGTTCAAGAATATGAGATAGATGCATTTTGGTGCTTGGCCTGCAAACAAGTCAAATAATTAGCATAAAAAAACACAAGAATTGTATACTTTTGTTAAAACCAAACGTACCAACGCCCGATCGTGGGCAAGAGAAATAGATCGCCGACCCTGAGTCCCCACCGCCTGTTTGGACCGGTTTGTCTTGTTTGTCGCGGCCCGCTTGACCCGGTCATCCCTTGGTATAGAAACGCAGTAGTTTTCCCCACTCTTCCGGGTCCATACCAGCTGGCGGTGCTGTCTGCAGGGTATCTGCTTCGTCTACACCCCCCCGTGCTGTAAAATGCTGAGATTTGAATTTTGACTTTCTCTGCCTATATATGCTAGCTGCATCAGCATGGAAAGCCTGTTTTGCTGCCTTCCGGGTGGGGTCGTCCTCATCCTGCTCTAAGTACTGGTCCATCGCAAACCAGCGCTACATTGTTTACAAATACAAGTTAGCAGTTTCGGGTTATCATTATAAAACATATTAAGTAAAAAAATATAAAAAGAAACATATTCTAACCTGTATTTCCTCCAAGATATTGTCCCTCAGAGACTCGGGCACATCGTACCATGACTCGTAGTACTGGGGGACATCTCCGATCAATGAGCCTAACAAAGATTTGTACATAGCCCCGTAGTCCCCGATCGACTGAAAGGTCTTCGATTTGTAATCGAAGTACATGGGTAACGGGCCTCCATTTTTCTTGAAGGCAGCCTCAAGCTTTAGATGCTTGGCTGCCCCTCTTGGTGGTGGTGGTGTTTTCTTCGACCCTACAAAACCAATAAGTAACAATAACATAAATAAGTTACTTTAAACGATAAGAATACAATTATTTCAATGCATAACTAAATTTAATGTAAAGTCAATTTTCTTACCGCTGTTTTTGCAGCCTGCTATTCTCTTCCACCACGATCGGTGCGGATCGTTTCCATCGCCGTCGCCGCCGTGAGCTCCTAGCATTTTTCTTAAATCTACATAAATAATACACGTATTATAATACTTTTTATATCAACTTTTTGAACTACTTTTTTTTTAACTTAATTTTTTATATGACTTTTGTACTACTACTTTTCAATATATGTTTTAATATCTTTTTATACTTATGTTTTATAATGTAAAACTTTTTACATACCTTTTTTATTTATACATTTTTAAGTACTTTTTTTAACGTAAAATTTCGTAAGAACCTTTTTTTATATATATATATAATTTTTTATAAACATTTTATTTATAATTTTTTGAACTTAATTTTTTATTAACTTTTTATAAACTTTTCTGAACTTATTTTTTTATAAACATTTTTTAAATTTCGTATGAACTTAAATTTTTTATATATAATTTATTTGAACTTAAATTTCTATTTAAACATTTTTAAGTACTTTTTTTGAACGTAAAATTTCGCATGAACTTTTTTTTATATAATTTTTTACATTTTCTTCATTTTTTTTGACATTTTATTTTACATTTTGTTATAGAATTTTTTTTTTAAAAATATTNTAAAGGATGAGGGGGAGATGACGCTGGAGACACTGGGCGACAGGGGGGAGAAACGGGGCGAAGACAAAGAGGGGGGAGAAACGGGGCGAAGACAAACAGGGCGAAGACAAAAAGGGGGAGTAGGACGGGGGGGGAGAATACGACGGGTGCAGCTACGGGGGGAAACGGAAGGGGGGAAACGCACGGGGGGATAGAAACGGGGGGGGAGAGAAGGGGGGGAAAAATAATTTTTTATATCTATGTATACACTTTTTTACATTTTTTATAAACTTTTCTAATACAAACATTTTTATATTTTCTAATACAAACATTTTCTAGTACAAACTTTTATAAACTTTTTTTTAAATATATTTTTTATATACTATGTAATACACTTTTTTTACATTTTATATTTTTTTACACTTTTTTACAATCATTTTTACATAACAAAAACAAGAACAACAACAAGAACACAAGAAACAATACATTAAATCTATGGGGCGCATACAATACGTTAAATCTATGGGCATATAAGATCAATCCTAATACATCTATGCATAACAAGAATAACATCAAACTAATACATATACTATATAGCAAATTTAGTTAGCAGCCCCAGGTCTCACACAACAATACAAACCCATTAAATCTATGGGCGTATACAATACGTTAAATCTATGGGCATATAAGATCAATCCTAATACATCTATGCATAACAAGAATAACATCAAACTAATACATATACTATATAGCAAATTAATAGATACGAAATAAAAAAAAAAAAAAACTTACTTCAACGTTGGGTTTACGAAAGGGGTAACGACGGGTCGCTCCTAAAGCCTCGCTGAAAAACTGGGTCGCTCCTAAAGCCTCACCGGAATATCTTGGCCGGAAAATATGGGGGAGAGGGGGGTTGAATCGGTTGGAGAAGAGTCGAAAATTGGAGAAGAGAAAGGGAGAAGAAGAACAATAATGAAGATGGATGCAGGGAAAGAAGATATAAATCTTTTCGAGGAACCCTTTAGGAGCGACAGTCGCTCCTAAAGGGGTGGTTGACGGTCAACGGAAGGACCCCTTTAGGAGCGACTGTCGCTCCTAAAGGGGTGGTTGACGGTCAACGGAAGGACCCCTTTAGGAGCGACTGTCGCTCCTAAAGGGGTGGTTGACGGTCAACGGAAGGACCCCTTTAGGAGCGACTGTCGCTCCTAAAGGGGTGGTTGACGGTCAACGGAAGGACCCCTTTAGGAGCGACTGTCGCTCCTAAAGGGGTGTTTGACGGGCAATCTTTTCGAGGACCCCTTTAGGAGCGACAGTCGCTCCTAAAGGGGTGGTTGACGGTCAACGGTTTCGAGGCCCCTTTAGGAGCGACTGTCGCTCCTAAAGGGGGGTGGTCGGGTTACCCAACATTCCGTGGTCGGGGTATCTGGCCCGTTTAAAAAACATATTTAAAACCATGTCTCATATAGTCATCTACTCAAAATCGCCACCTCACATTTGCAATTATGACTTTTGATTTTCACTTTCATTTACATAAATTATTTTAGTACTTCATTATCAACGTATGATAGACATGAATTTAATGTTAAAAAGATACAGATAAATTTGGATTTAGTAATGTCAGCTTTTTATATTCCCAAATTCAATTATAAGGAAAATTCATTTTAAAGAAAGCCCTTATCTTCTAGATAAAATTTGCTCGATTTGAACCCAAATATTTAAGTCTCAAGTCTTACAAGAACACAATTCCATCTATTGATAATTGGTAAGAAAAATACAATTCTGGGAGGAATTTGCTCATAGGATTTGAACCCAAATACTCAAGTCTCAAGTCTTACAAAAACACAATTCCATCTATTGATAGTTGGTAAAAAGATACGGGTCCTAAACGATAAATTCTCGCGCGCGCGCGCGCGCGCCGCGCGCACACACACACACACACACACACACATATATATATATATATAGGGAAAAGATAAAATGAGTCCAGCTTATTTTGAGTCCAATTTGAGTCCATTGATTTTCTTCATCTCCTCAAATTCCAACCACCTCCTACCACTACCACCATCATCTCCGACCACCACCATGATTTTTCGGCGACGGCGACCACCGCCACCACGACTTACACATGTGTAAGTTACATGGATCCTTTTTGGACTCAAATTAAGCTGGACTCAATTTATCCCACCCCTATATATATATATATATATATTATATAGAATAAGAAATTTAATAATAATAATATACACCTACCCACCGTATAATGCATTTTCAGTGTATGCATCAATACATTAAAATGGTTCAAAATTTTGATATACATACACAATTGATTAATAATATGTTACAATCTTTTATATATATTAAAAGAGGACCTTTAATTCTAAATTGAAGAAATCAAGACCTTTCATTGATTTTCAACATTTAATATCTATCATTGGATCAACCTTGATGACATCATCTTTGACTAAACATTTAATTTTATACCTTTTCAGTCCCTCGATTTTAATAACTATAAAACTTTAGACACAAAAATCATGATCTTCTCGATTTTGACGCATCAATGTGTTGTTAAACACTTAAATAATAATAATTAGTTATACATCATGTTAGTTTTATGGAATTTTAATACATCAAAATGAAGTTTCAAGGTGTTCTCACCGTGTTCTCATTTTAAGTGTTCTCATTTGATTGGCCCCCTATATATATATATATGTTATTGGATACATAAAAAATATATAAACCAAACTTATAGAAAGGGATATATTTGTGTATGTGTGTGTTAGAGAAAAGATATATTGGTATAAGACAACAAAAAAATAACACGCACTAAACCAAACTTATGAAAATATATTAGTGAGGGTTAATTACTTCGAGAATACAAAAAGCTTAACAACCTGTCTTAAATAATAACATTTTACTCACCAATGCTTTATCTTTTTACATATAAAAGGATTATTTATTTCTATAAGGAAAATAAAATTTACGTATAGAAGGGCGAACTATATATTTTTAGATTATTTATTAATATAAAGAAAAAATTTTTTGAATATAACTTATCACATGTATTTAGTGTATTCAATTATATATTGGGTATCTATATCTATGATTCAATTAACTAAAAGTTTTAATTATTTATTGTATATAAAAATAGAATAAATATAGATTTAAAAGGACATATGCCGCTTTAAATAAAGCACCACGTGTCAGTCAAAGGATGTCTTAATCCTGTTTCAGTTTATTGGTATATTATATGAAAAAATTTATACGAAGTATCTTTGAAGGTAATCAAAGAAAAAAGTTATCCAATTAAAAGTTTTTCGGTCAATGAAGCTGTAGAAAGTTAATTATTCTCTCATTTGCTAACTTGTGTGATTGTTCTTATTTTAGTCCTTATTATACCAGTTTTGTTTATATCTTTTATTGAATTTTTTCAGTTATTTTGTCAGCTTTATATACGTAAAAAATGTAATTTTTCTTATGTATTTCTCCCGCGTTTTACGCGGGTTATAATCTAGTTACTAAATAATTAATAAACTAAATACAAGTTCATTAAGAACTTTTGAACTTGTACCGTATCCTTTATAAATTTTGATCAAATCAATACTTAACCAATGTATAAATCAATGATCAAATCAATAGTTGGTCTAGATGTTAAGCCTATCAAGGAAAAGGAACAATATATAGTAACTAACTATATTTAACCACTTGGTCTCGCCAGCTGGGGCCCTCTTTGGGGAACTGACGGATGAGATGTTGGCTTGAAGACTCAGGATCTAATCTTGATTTCATGTGGTTTCAGACATTCATCTCTTTAGCGTATGTGTTATCAGTACTGTTCTGCAGGAATGCGTGGGTTCCAACTTCCAACATACTACCCATCTTAGATGTCATTGCTAGGTTTCGAAACAGTAACATTTAACAATTGTCATTCAAAAAAAGGTAACTAACTAGATTTTGAACCACAATATACGACCCGACATTTCCTTTCCGTTGAGAGGGATATGGAAAAATGATTAAAAGAACACTCAAATTCAATCCCGTCTTCTAGGGGATATTGAGGACATGTGAATTATACAGTTTTGCACGGAGTGAAGATCGAGCCCTTGTAATCTGTCTTCAAAAACAAGGACTTTTCCGTTTGATCCAATGCTACTTGTTGGAAATGAGATAATGATTGGAGTTCAATAATTTAGCTAGTGTAGTTAAAATCCAATATCAATGAGAAGATCAAATAGATAATGGTGCAATTAAGTGTATGCATATAAGGAAACTCACACCGACACATTTTACTTAAACTCGTATTTGACTAAAAGCATTCAATTACTCTATGTAGTTAATCAATAAGATGACAACAAAGAAACTTATAATACTATCACATGAAAGTATCCAACTCTTATTTAAATGATTTACATATTAATATTGATATTTAGTTGAGTTAGGTTGCAACAATTAAAACATTACCATTTACCAATAATAATGAATCACTTGAAAAAATAAATCATTAGATTTAAGGATACAATGTTCTTGTACATTTAATATATATTCTTGGACAAATTAGTTTTAAAGGCATATTACTTGTCCATTTTTACTATTTTAGGCATAAACCAAAAACACCTCCTATTGTAGATTAAGGGTGGGTAAATAAGACCTAACATGAGTACTAAAACCACTATACGGTATTAAAAATCTTACGTGGCAGTGGTTTTGTGTGTGTTTTTGCCATCTATTGTTCATAAGCTATGTTGACTTGTCACGTGTAAAATAAATTAAAAAAAAATATGCTCGTATCAGTTATCACGACTTCATTCATTCACCACCCAAACACAAATATCTTAAACCAAATAACAGATCATATCATCAAAAACACCAACAACAAAATCTTGTAGTGAATTCACTGATGAAAGTGAAACAAGATTCCGACAAAAAAATCAGCCAAATAGCTCAAAAAACCGAGCAACACTTAACAATTAAAGCCACAAAATCAATGGAATTAGAACATCAACAATGATGAAATTTGGATCCAACAACAAAAATCAGATAAATCCTCGGTATTATCGTGTACACTTATGTATAACCCAACAAGAACCATCAGATCTTCATCAACCACGGCGAACATCACCTTACAAAGTGTGAAATAATCCGCAGCTAAAATGATGACACTAGCAAGATGCTATACGACACTAAAATGACTCTTATAATCAAACTGACCTTAAACTAAATCAACAACAAAAAAGACCTCGACAAATGAGTTGAACCGACACTAAATTCTTGCAGCTACAAACAAGAACTGACCTCAATCAAAATCAAAATGAATGAGAATGCAGAAGTCCAACAATTTTGAAGAGACATTGTAATTGGTACATTATGAGTTGCACAAGATACCAAGAGTAAGACAAATATAGTTCAGAAATAGAAACCATGGAGCCCTTTTGTATCAGAAAAAAAAAAAGATACAAAAACAAACATTAATACTCATCTTCCCTTGTCACAAATAAAGCCAATGCAGTGTTTTACTATTTGATTTGTAATCTATGTAGCAAGAGTTGTACATTATCTTAAGAAAACAACAAAAGTCATATCAAGATTACATTTTTGTTTTATCTTTATTCTAATTCACCAATTATAATGGAAATTAGTTCTGACAGCTTAGTCCATGTAATTTAATTTCAAACGTTTTGGTCCATGTAGTTTGACTTTAATCAATTTAGCCCCTGTAATATATAGTTTGATACTACCTCTAATTTTCATAGCATAAGTTTAAAACAATTTATCTATACGCTAAACACTCTTTGCACTGGCCGATCTGCATGTAAATCATGGAGAAGTGTCACTGCCGAAGAAAGATTACCAACCGGTTTTGGTTCTCTGCTGAAATTTTGTATGTATGACGGCATGATTTTACGACTCAATTTTCTAGATTTACTATTGCGTTTGTGTACCAATCATAGCACAAAGATGGCGTATGTGTATCCTACCGCAGAACATAACACAAATATGATGCAAAAGCCATCTTTATCATGTTTGGTATTTGTTACATGGATATGCAGGTTTGACTAATAAACTTTAATATCAAGCTTTGGGTGAATGGTAACCTAATGTACTATTGGTACATAAACTTAATTCTGGGCAAAGATATATTTTTAATTTTTCTTGTACTGAAGTGTAAACATCTTAACTAACTACAACTGCATCAACATTGGTTCCTAAAATATTTCCCACTATACAAACTTGTTACCATAATCAACAGTCATTTTTGTAGAAATTCAGTTCTGATAATCATACATCTACAAATATGAGTGTTTATCGATAATCATACATAACTATCTCAAATGTAGCGTGACTAAATGTTACCCGGAAGAGAAACTCAAGTCCTCAATTGCATTGCATATGCAAGATTCCATTCCTTCATCGGTTTTCTGTTCATTTTCTTTGACTTTGGCTGAGCCAACTTCCTCTAATTCTGCAATCAACATGCATTCCTGAAATCTAAAACAGCTACAAAGATGGTCGTTAGTTATACCCGCCACCTGCATGAATGAATAGATGACCGTGGGACCCACACAACGAAACCCTCTCCTTATGAGGTCTTTGCTAATCACGTCGGCTTTAGGGGTTTTCACAGGGATCTGTCGGGGGTACCGGAATCTACTAACGATGGGTTTATGGTTCACAAAGCTCCAGATGTATTTGTCGAATGATCCATATTCATCTATGACCTGACATTGGCAAAATCTGTAAAGAGTTAGGATACCCTTCACTAAAAAAGGACAACTTTGACTGCATATAGTACAAACCATAAAGCTGGTTGTACTAGTTTGACTGCATATAGTACAAACCATAAAGTTGGTTGTTGATATCCAAGGATGTTATCATAAGGGACCTCTTCAAAAAGCAAATGTACTATAAAGTAGTTCAATCTTTCATGACATATTACCAAGATATATACATATATGCCTAACAACTCATCATGTCTTTTGGTGGGATCTTTAGCTAGGTGAGTGTTTTGATATGTTTTTCGGAACTGATTATTGCGATACACAGTTTCTATATTTGGATATACAAATTATAGGTTACACATAATGTATCACATTATTTAAGTTTTGGATAATTAACTTCATTATAGCTGCAGCAAAAACTGACTATTTAACCTATGTTGATAGACTTCTAGTCTCATTTCATAAGATCTCTCTCTTTTCAAAAAAAAGTTAACGTTGGTCATTTTACCCATTTCTATTTATAAACATATTTTGCCAAATGTCCGAACTACCAACTGATTATTACAACTTCAAACATTCTCAACCACTCGTGTTGTTACAGCTCATTCGGTTCTGATTAGTCAGTATCACAAAATTACTAAAAAAAAAAAGTTAACGTTGGTCATTTTACCCATTTCTATTTATAAACATATTTTGCCAAATGTCCGAACTACCAACTGATTATTACAACTTCAAACATTCTCAACCACTCGTGTTGTTACAGCTCATTCGGTTCTGATTAGTCAGTATCACAAAATTACTAAAAAAATGTAAAATCGAAACGTCCCATACTTAGAATATAAGCAAAACCTCGCACCAAGACTTTAATTATATAACGATATCCCTTCTTTTATTTTTGCAAAAAGACCATCCATATGACTTAAGACAGTCATAAAGGAGTAACCTTTATCAGTTACTTCAGTAGGGTACACAGTTTTGACCACATAATCATCAATAATAGCAAGAGTAATTGGTTATATTGATCTAACATAGGCTCCGCATATAATAATTTGATTATAGTAATGATCTTATTCTTGATGAGACTCGTAGTGACCGAAAAGCTTAAAAACTAAACTAAAGTCAGCTCAATGAAATTAAGGCAACTGCAAGGACTAAATTATGAGTTTTGCCATTTCTTCACCAACTTACTAAATTGCTGCATATTATTGGAGATAAGCTTGCATGAATGAGGGTGACACTTCAAGAAATATAAAAAATGGGAAATGTAGGTCAACTTTATACAGAAAATACATATAAAATCATACAAGTTGAACAAATCTCAGGACCACTATTAATTTACATTTGCACCAACTCTACCGGAACTTAATCATTTCATTCATATATGTCATGTCATAAATAATATAAGTGATGGGAATCCAAAGCATATTCATTTTGTGATGCACAATGTACAACTAGTTAAAACGGAAACCGTCCCTTGTTTGGAAATTTCAGCTTTAGAAAAAGGATTTGGCCTAACTAAAGGTTTGAAGGTAATCCCATGTGGGTACTCTTAAACCCAACTAAGCTAAAATTCCTAGATCTTAAGTTGGAACTTAATACTGGAGATGAGTTAGGCACAAGATGAACAAATTATTATTTCCTTTTTGGTAGAAACATAGTACGACTGTAGTAATAATATTGTGTTCGGAATGATATAAATACATTAAATTCTATAGAAAGAAAGATAAAGAAGTATTCACGGGTCAGGCCCTTACTTAAAAGTTACCCATTACCTAACTCGCCTAGTTTGCCAGCCATTAAGAATGTAGTTGGGTTTTAGAGGATCTACCTTAGATATTTGGCGAGCATTTTCGACTATGGCCCGCAGTTTAAGCTCTGAAAGCAGAGAGCTTGCGGCATTCCCGGGACCTACTAGTTTCTTCTCATTGAATTTCCCGACAACTATAGGATCAAAATCAGCAAAAACTTCCCTGCATTAATAACTTCTTCATGAGATCAACCACATTACAGAAAATGTCAAAGGGATTACAGGACAATAATGCAGTTACCTAAAAAGATGTCGTTTGTTGAGGATAGCAGGCCATGTAAGTTCCGATAATGCCCCCGAAAGCACAAGAAGCTCAAATAATTTTCTACATATTCAACAATTTGATGGAAACAACCACAACAATCATATAGTGCCCTTTTTATGTAGCATATAAATACTCAAGATAATTGTGTAGACATACTTGTCATCATGTACAGGAACCCCCCATTCTTCATCATGGAAAATGGCGTAGGATTGATCTATTCAAGAGAGGCAAATCAAGCGGCATAAAAGTTTAGAATTAACATTTCTTATTACAAAAGCACAAGGGTAAGATTTATTGGACTAATAAAGTCTAAATCATTGGGCCAATGGAAAGGATCACAGCACAAATCATGTTCAGGGATTTTAGACTTTTATTGTATTTCTGTCATAATAACGAAAAATGCAGTGAACAATATACCAACTAAACACCATTAGACAATGTAGTATGTCATGCAAGTATATAACCTAGTCTATTCACTTTGTAAAAACTTTAAGATCGATGTAACTTGATCTAGAAGAGGTTTCTAAAGCAAAATCAAAATAATAGCAGCAGAGTAACGTTCGGGTTGAATTTGATTAATGTGAAAGATGAGATTAATTGCAATATTATACCTGAACTTGATGTTACCCAAGAACACCTTTTCTTGGATTGTAAATCATCAGGTGAAGCTTCCGAAGCACTATCAATAACGACGGGTTTTGGTTTTGAAGCCAACTGCCTCCTACCTCTAGTATAACTACCTGTTCTATAAATCCTACCAGTAGACGCCCGACTTTGAAATGAATCAGTAGATGCATCCGAAGAACATGACGCATTAAGTGAAACCTGTCTACGCAATTCAAGGAACACCCGCAGAACTAATAGGAGGCGATGATACTGCAACCCCTCTATCTTTCCCCCCTATCATCCCCTCTTCTGGTGACATTTCAATCTTTTTCGACGTTTTTGACACAGGTTTTCTTCTACTTACTGGACTAAGAGACTTATTTCCAGTAAGCCCAAGAATCGATCTTGCTTCTGATTCTGTCACATTCATAGACTTAACCCCTGGAGCTCCAGACATCAAAAGTAAAACTAATCTTAGTTAACCTTCTAACAACTAACCAAATTCGAACCCCCCAAATGCAGTTATCTAATCCCACTTCTAAAATTATCAAACTTAACCAAGTTTGAAACTTTATTTTGTGGGCCTTAAAAATTTCTCATCTTCTCAACAAAAAACTTCATATAACAGCCTGGTCAAACATAAAAAGATACTCAAGATTTTGACCAAAAATCAATAAAGTTCCTGACTTTTTACATAGATCATCATAATTTTACATTTAAAACAACATGGGCATATTACAAAAAAAAACCCAAAAATAAATAATATTAAAAACCCAAATGATGTAAAGTTGAATTTATGTACATATATACAGCTCTAATATGGATGCTCTATACAAGGAATTATTTAAATAATTAGCATTTAAAAAATATAAATTTCTATGACTCACACAAACACACACACTTTGAATGAGAGTGAAATGTGAAGTGACCTGTCTTTTTTGCTTATAAATATTAACATTTTTTTAGGTAAACATTAACTAACATTAATTTATATGGACTTTTTTAATTTTCTTGATAATGAAGATATATACATACAGAAATGAGGGATATGGATCCAATATTTAATGTACCTGATTTTGTATGTAAATGTAAAAATGTGAATGAAAGATGTGTTGCTTCTGAGAAGAGGAATGTGTGTGATTCTTGTCTCAGTCACTGTGTGTATGTGTGTGTTATAGAAGTGTGTGTTTTGAGAGAGAGAGAAAGAGTGAGCAACAAATGATGAGAGAGAGAAGTATTACACCTTTTTGCCACTAGTTTTGCTTTCTTTTTATTTTAATTATGTAAACAATTTGAGTCCCTTTATTTTGAATGAAAATAATAAAGGTCCCTATATTTTTTAGAACGAATTGCATTTTTGGTCTCTGTGTTATCACACATTTTGCAAGTTTGATACAAAAGTGTGAAAAGTCGCGAAACTCATCCCTGTCATATCACACCTGTTGCAATTTTGGTCCAAAACTAACGTGCCGTTAGAATTCAGTCGTTAATGCCCCATGTGCTTGTCACATGGGGGGTAGTTTCGTCCATTTATTGCTCATAGGACCATTTCTGCAAAAAAAAATAAAAATAAAAAATATTTTGTATACGAGTATATCTATGAGTCTATGAAAAAGAAGTGTTTTCGGTTTGTGTTTCATTCAAGTTTGAACCCAAAGACCCAACACTACCCGAAGCAGCAACCACTTGGGATCTATCAGTCGCACCACCAGGAGCCTCCTGGTGGCTGACCGGAATCTGAACAGTAGCAGCGGCAGCCGTGGGTGGTGGGAAAGAAAATATGGGGCGGCTAGGGTTTTCTGGATTTTTAGGGTTTTTGTTCGATCCCCCAGCCCCCAGATCGTTTCTCCAGTCAGAATTAATCAAAGTAATCCCGTCACCATCGATATTCGCTGCCATGGCCTCCCCCTGGTGGCCGGCAGCCACCCCAGCGGCGGCAAGCGGCAGTTGTGTGGTGATTTTAGGGTTTTCCACCGTTTTTGAAGGAAATAGCGTAGCAGCAACATTAGATTCGAATGAATCTGCAACAAATGACTCAGAATTGGAGGAATTAGATCTCAGATTGTATTTTGATCGAGTGATTTCATTATCTTG
>CM067174.1:107263482-107298482 GCA_034093135.1 Erigeron breviscapus | reverse complement strand
AATGATAATCTATTTGATCCAACTTATTCAATACTATAGTATGTTGTAAACTTAGTACTCTATCTGATTCGCTGAGGTCAAATCAAAATCTTGCACCATTGGGTTGTCATGTTATGTCATCCATATTCGAGCTACAACCTTAACTTTGATACCACTTATTACATTGTTTACATAGGTCTGCTCTAAAACCAATTAGTGATAGAGGTTACAATCCATGAGATTATATGTGTCAAATTAGCAATGTGTTCATGGTTTTGATCCCACCGTAAAGGTGTAAATGAGCCAATTTATTTATTGGGAATTTGTGTTTAACTCGCTAAAAGGTCAACTCGAGGAAAAAAGTAAACGAGGAGTCTAATTTGAAGCTCGCTAAATAAAAAAGTTTGGGCTTCAAACAATAAACTTAGATTATATATGATTATACATAGTAATAGCTTTATACTTCTATCATAGACCTTATTATTTTTATTTATAACTATAACTAGTATATAATAAAAATAATTAGCATTTCTTTTGTATGAAAATATATAAATTCTTTTATAATATAATTAGTGATAAATAACTTCAAAATTAAATTTACAGAAATGAGTCAAGCTCTGACTCTAAAGTGACTTAGTGTCAAGGATGAGCTTTATTTATAAGACTTGAAGCGAGCCTAACCTTAAATTCTCTCAAATAAACGACCCGGGCATAAGCTTAATCAGACACATTAAGTTGTGTTTCTTCTTCTCTAAAAAACTTATTGTTAATTAGAACATGATATTAGGCAAATCATACATATTTAATATATTCATTTGTTGGCTAATATCCTTCGTTTATATGTATTATGAATGCATACGGATGAAGTGGTTAGAGTCTTGACATGATTGGAGCCTAAAGCAGGTAGAATTAGTTAAATTTAGGCCCTCATGGACGTTAACAAAATGTCACAGCTGTTAAAAAAAGGATCAGATTTATCATGGCTGGTATCATCTACGCCCTTTATCTCATTTTCATCTAAATTTGATTCTAAGTGGCATTATCATGGAAATTTCTCCAAGTCCAGCCGATCTCATTTCTTTTCGATTTCATTTTGAGATATTATATGTTGACTTCTGCTAGCCAATTACTACTTGCCACATGTCCCATTTATTCTTATATTCGCTTGTTTTGGCGGAGATGAAAAACAAAAAATACAATAAAAAAGAAACACGGTTACACAACTAGGAATTTGTAATCATTTTGAGCCCATCTTGCCTAGCCACTCTAACCGAACCAGCAGCATAACCCACTTAAACATTTTGTTGAACGGGCTCAAAGCAATACACCATCAGTCCTCCGTCTCAAATTCTTTTCATAATCATAGGCTCCACCACATTTGAGATTATCACTTATCACACCCACATATGGAAAACTTTTTCCACCCACTATAAACCACCACCAATACATCATTCTCATACCAAATTTATCATTACCCATACCTTAGATCCAAAATCCATTCATTATTTTCACCTTAAAGTTGAAAATGACCTTTTTAGCTTGAAGTTGAAGATTTTGAAGAAGTTAAAGATTAAAAGGGGCATCAACCTCCATCCATCAATTGTTTTCCATTTGTTGGGTTGTAATCTCTACTTTATATTCACTTTTTAATTAATATGATTTACATATGTCTACGCGTGTACTTTATTATTTTTGTTGGTGATATGAAGTAGTGATTCTTATATGTTTGCTTAGATGATTTAATGTTTTTCCCTTGTTTGATTGTGGTTGATAAATGATAACTTGTGAATTTTGACTTTTAGAGTCAAACTTTGATTAGGCATTGGTTAAGATTAACATTGTGAGTGGGTGTCATTTGCAATTGACCGATTGATTGAAACCCACTTATTGATGAATGATATTTTTGGCAATTGTTCATTGCGGGAATAAGGAACGCGAAACTGAATGTTAGTTCTGACTATGATTTGTCAAAGTTGTCTTTTTCAACTAATAGGATGTGATACTACTAAAAATGCAACCATCAAGTGTGTACACGTACTATTTGTGGTTGACTTGACCACGAAAAGAGGACACTCATCTCGTGATTGAGTCAACCAAACATGAGTCGTTTTTAAAAATTTATTAACAAAGTCGGAGATTGTGACCGCAATACTTGATTTTGTTAATGCTAGTGAGTTTAAAATTGAACTTCATTACTAAAAGAGGAACCTCTAAATAAGAAATGAATATTTTGGCTTACGGGCGCTCGTCAGAAGTCAAGTTCCACTTATTGTTAGTTGTCAACCCGTTTTCGTTGTCTATCTTAATCAACCATGATCATTGCACGAAGGGAAAAACATGTCTAAATAAAACATATATGTTGATATTTGACGCTTGTTTATTTATTTAGATTTATTTAGTTTATTTGTCATTTGCATTTTTAAAATATCCTTGGTTAAAAATCAACCTTTCAAAACTTTTTTTTAATTAACAAAATTCACTTTCAAATATTAAATAGTTCACTTGAGTTTTCAATTCACCATCTCCTTGTTGACACTCGAGTCATATTTGTCATATATACTTGTGTAAGTGGTTGGGTTTTCACTTTCCATTCCAAAAACGTCGTTGAAAGTCAACGGGTCACAATCAATAAAAAGGGATGTGGAAGATAAGATGGAATAAATGGAAAGTCAAAACTTGACCAAATACACAAATATATGGCAATTAGGACTCGAGTGTCGACAAGGAGATGGTAAATTGAAAACTCAAGTGAACTATTTATTCTTTGAAATTGAATTTTGCTAATTAATAAAAAAGATTTTTGAGAATTTATTTTTAAACTAAGAAAAGAAAATATAAAATTCAAATGACAACTAAACAAAGCAAATAAACAAAACAAACAAAATAAACAAACCATCAAATATCAACATATATGTTTACTTAGACATGATTTTCCCTATTGTGCAACGGTCATGGTTGATCCAAGTAGACAATGATACCGGGTTGACAAATAACAATAAGTGGAACTTGACTTCTCACGAGCGCGGCGTAAGCCAAAATATACATTTGCTACCTAGACGGTCATCTTTTGATACAAACAATAAATATTGACTCACTTGATATAACAAAATTATGTATTACGGTCACACGTATTCCCCAACTTTGCTAAATAATCTTTTAAAAATGACTCATGTTTAGTTGACTCAATCACGAGGTGAGTGTCCTCTTTTCGTGGTCAAGTAAATCCCAATAGTACATGTGCACACTTAATGATTTCATTTATATTAGTGTCACATCTTATTAATTAAAAAAGACAACTTTGGCATCCGGCCCGCGTTCGATATTCCCACAAGGAACAATAGCCAAAACAATTATTCATCAATAAGTGAGTTCAAATCAATCGGTCAATTGTAAATGACACTCGCCCACAATGGTATAACCTAACCAATAACTAGTCAAAGTTTGACTCTAGAAGTCAATATCCACAAATTATCATTTATCAACCAATCAATCACAATCAATCAAGGGAAAAATAGTAAATCGTCTAAGCAAACATATAAGAATCACTACTCCATTTCAATAACATAAACAATCAAGTACACACATACACATATGCAAATCATGTTAATGAAAAGAAAGAGTAGAGATTACAACCAAACAATGGATAGATGATGGCGGATGCCCTTTAATCTTCAACCTCTTGAATCTCTCTTGTGAACCTCGTGCTAGTCTTCGACCTAAACGTCTCCGCCGCTTAACCCATTAGGTTTTTCTAAAGAATTCTTGGCTTTACAACCTTCTCTATCCTGATTGCTTGTCTACTCAAAAGCAAATCCAAGACCAATTGGGAGTAGCAATCCTCTCTAGGGAGGACCTTGCAATCTTTACAAACCCCAAAGTCGTCTTTACACACCAAAAAGTAATCGATCTGAGTTTTATATCGTCTCACTCTGAAAATTATCTCTCAGGAAGAAGAAATCGAAAATATAGTTATCTCTCCTATTGCTGCGCTTGTTCTCCCCCTTCAAAAAGTTTCTGCCTCTCTATATATATCTCCTTTTTTTTCTTTCTTCTTGTCCGAAAATATGAGCGCACACAAATAATATGAATGTTGTTGTCTACTGCCGATTGGTCAGTCAAAGAAAGGAAGAACCTAACAAAAATTGTGTGCTTCTTTCTAGCCGCAAGAATCAATAGATGAATGAATGGTTGGTGCATGTGGCGATGTGGCTGGGCGCTATTGGTCAGTCAACAACCAACTATCTGAATACAATGTAGCCAATAAAATGTTGTGTGTTAAGTTTCACTGTTTTGTGATGTATTGTCGGTCAAAAAATCAATCATTTTACCAAATGAAAATGGGGATTTTCGGCTGAGTCACAATTCTTCACCAAATTTTAACATCGCCGCTTTACATGATAATCATTTTGAGTCGTCTTTTTTCCGATTTAGCTCCTAAATAGCTATGTAAACATACAAATCATCCAATGGGCCTACAAAAATACTTATGCGGTTAATAAATAACTAAATTTTATGAATTTGACTCAAAATGCAAACAAATAATTGATATTAGCTAACAAATATATAATCATTTAAAAAATATATATAATGTAGCTAATATCAGAACACATGAATTAAGAGAATATATTTTCCTGTGTTTTGTAATGTGATTGGTATGATTATATATATTTAAAATGTATATAGTAATTGCAAACCTAAAAGGACAAAGAAAGACGGTTGAGAAAGTGAACATTATATATGGACTCATTCATATCACTTATTTAATCCGACTCTACAAACAGTAGCATTCGACACCCCAATTTGCCAAACCATGGGCTTAACTGGACAAACAAACAGTAGTTATATTAGTTTTGATAAAAAAAAAAAAATTCTCAACCCAGCTAGTTGGAAAAATTCTTTAAAAAAATACTTATACTTCAAAATAAAGTTCTGCCTTGTGGCAATAAATTTACTTATTGTGCTCATGGAGGTTTAACCATGACAACTTCGGGTCATCCGTAAAATAGATAGTCGCCCTGATAAGAAACTAGCCACTTTGAGCATGTAAAGTTAGTATAAATAAGTTATTGTTTTTTTTAATAAAGAGCAAGTATTCAATTGTGGTACCGGGGTTAGGGTTGCCCCCATTATCCTTTTAATAAAGAGCAAGTATTCTGTGCTCCCCTAGCCCAAAATTCTTGGATTTTCCCTGTTCAGGTTATCCGAGGATATGGCGAGTATTTGTTTTACTCAAATGTAGCAGTTTAACAAGTTCTTTTGCCCGTACGTGGGGATTTGTCATTGACTGAGTGTTCGGTTGACAACTTAAAATGAATGTTTATTAAATGATACATTCATTTCGATACAAATCCTGAGTACAGACTAAGCTATCTCTACATTTTCATGTGTATCAAGCTAGCTGGCTAGCTTGTTCTAAACTGCATAACTTAATAGTTCAAGTCTTCAAGATGCTTCATGTGTGTTGTTGCTTCTAATAATGCAGATGTACTGCCGCTCAAAAAATAAAATAAAATTTAATAACATATTGCAATGTACCTTTAAGCTTGTAAAGTTATTTAGAGTACAAGTATATTTTTACCACAGTAAATATATGAATGATATTCCATGAGGTAGTTTTAAGTCATATAACTTATCGTATGATATGGGTGTTGCTTGTCATAGTTTCATGTGGTACAATTATAATTGGATGTACTAATTCAAATGAATGCATTCTTCATTCCTCCCTATTGTCAATTAGGCATCACTTTCCTACATTAGGCATTTACTATTGTAGCTAGTACATGAATCACTTAACAAACAGTTTGATATAATAATTCCTTATATTCATTCCTAAAGTGTAATATGCATTATGATTTGCATTATGTTTCTATATGAATTACATTGTAAATAATGTGTTCCTTTCATTTTTTTCAACTAAATAATTAATAAACCTAAAATTTCTCTCTTTTGTATTCACAATTTTGAACATTTTCTTTTTTATTTACGGTTTTATAAGGAACACGTTTGCGTAAATGCATTACTTGTTTCGTCTAAAAATTATCATTTGTTTTTACACCCAAAAACTATATTGGAAGTAGCTATTCAATAAAATGGTTTGATGTAACTTAAATTATTTATTAAATTAAAACTAAATATTACAATAATTTTATGTGATTAATAAAAAATAAGTTATTTTATGTAAAAAAGTTACGAATTCAAGGGAAAAAAAGAAAGAAAGAAAACGAGCTACAGTAACTGTTGTTTTAAACTTTTTGTCCTTTTCAAATTTAATCATGATTTATTTTATTATTTATTGTCATCCACTGAGTTGGATTTTTTTTTTTTTAGTTTTCTAACAAATAAAGTAGTATGATGTATGGCACGTGGAGCCATAGAAGTACCATGCTATATACTACCATCCAATCATCCATCACCTTGCGTCTTTGCCCAATCTGACCGTCTGCATAATTCGTCCTGCCCATTTTAACCCGCTTACGGTGAGTGACAATATATTCTTAGTCCAGTATGACCCGCGTGAGAGTTCTATACAACCCAATATAATCCAGATTTTTGCTAATATCGCCCAAATCGATCCAAAATTATTAATTTGGGTCCATTTTGCTAGCTCTATGTTGTCTCATTAATCACAGCTTACATTTTGTAAGGGAAAATGTAAGTTCTCATAATACCATATTATATATTATACCTTTTATATTCATAATCATAGAAAAAAGTTCATGTGATAATCATTTGAATTGGAAGAATCATGAGAATTTTTAAATTATAACTTGATGTTCATATGTGAATGATATATGTGAACAAATTCGTACACATATGAACATATCAAGTTATAACTAATATGACCTATGTTCATGTATGAATGGTTCTCACGTAAACCTTACCCATAATCATATATGTTACACTATCTTTGTATCTATTCCAATTGTTGGCTAACGGCCTACGCTGGAAGCATAGGGAGCCCGGTCGGTGGAAGAGCCACAGGGAGCTATCTGTCATTATTAGGCATCATGTAAAGCCACCCAAACTACCATAAATCGTTAAAAACCCTAACAAGTTAGAAAAATATAGTAAGGGAATCACTCGCTTATGAGCGTTTTTTAAGGATGACAATGATACAAAATCTTGTCAAAGGTGGGATATATGTGCTTACTGAAGTACCTTCTTAAGAATAGGTTTGGGTGTCCCAGGACTTACAAAAAATCTTCGTAATAATCCACCCCATAAATGTAGAAAATGTAACTTGAACCAAGGTGCAATACTTTATATCAAAGACCTTACTAGTAGGCCAGCAAAATACCAACCTCATTGGCTCTTTGTTTTGTATTCATGTGTCATACAATAATTTCTTAAACCTTTTCTGTAATTTGTCTCAACTTTCTTTAAGATTAGAAACTTAAAACTCTTATTTAATTTAACCTATACATTTCCAAGCTTTTTATTTTGAAGACGAGAAGGGCACCCGCGCAATGCGACGGCGGTGACGGCGACAGATGGTGGTGGTGGTGACAATAATGGTAGTAACGGTGTAGTTATTAATGTAAAAGTAATTGATGTAAAAATAGTTGTGTAGTTATTTTAAGGGTTAAAAGATGTATGTTATAAATAATTTCATGGAAAGTATTATAGATATATTAGGTGAAAATATTTAAATTAGTAGAAAAAAGGTGAGATGTAGTTTGGATACATAGGGTTGGAAAATATTCTAGGGATATTTTGGGTAGATGTAGTGTGTGAGTTGAGAATGTGTGGAAAGTTAAAGGTATTTTAGGTTTTTTAAAGATAGAAAGTTAAAAATGAGGGAATGATTGTTTGTTTTATAAATGAGTAAGATAAGATATTCCTTAGCGCATGTTATTAATCTTCTAAAACTTATCATATTCCACCATAATATTAAAAACTCATTAACATTTACTTAAAGTTTTAAGGTTTTGACTATAATACCATTACAAAGATAGACCATCATTTTGGAAAGGGGATGAAGTTAATACTGATGAGTTTGTGTATAAAAAGATTTATGAGTTTGTGTATAAATAATAAGGTACTCATTTAACTAAAATAAAAAACAATATCTTAATTAGATTATAAATTCTTCTCCATCAACTCCAACTCCAGTTGTTGCAATAAAGACACTTGGAATAACAAAACATGGTAGTTGGTTGAAACACTTTACCTTTTTGCCCCTAGTAAGTTGTACTCGTACTACTAAGATCGTAAGGGTGATGCCAAATATTGCCAATGAAGCTTTGGTTTTTTCCATTCTCTTCACTTTTAACCAATCTTCTTATGTCACCCCATCTTCCTCTCACTCACCCCTCATTCCATTATTTTGTTGGCATTTATTCCCCTCACTCACCTCTCACACCACATTATACCTCATATATAAAAACTCCACAAAAAAACAAATCCGAGTAGTATGCCATAAAAGACAAAAATTCAACACTCCCAACGGTCATTTTCGTCCAACCCCTCACCTTTGCCGCTGCGGTGAAGTTTACCTTTTTCACTCCCCCCGCCTTCCCCTCACTGTTGGTTGCGGTGCTCCACCGTTACCGCAAACACTGCCAACACCCTAAGATCCAAGTTTGCACAACAGCAACAAGGCAACATCAACATTTGAGACTTGGTAAACCTTTACATACACACAATACTCAAAAATTGAAGATGGGCAAAGTAGGAAATTTGTCACCTAAGATTTGGAACACTCCAATTTCAAAATTGTGAATTATAGGCATTGTCAACACCAACTGTACCTAATTCCGTCATGCGCAAAATTTTAACAATAGTTGCAATTATTTCCCTAAACATATGTTTATCATATAACAAATTAATTACATGTATTCAGTATTCCCACATTTTGATCATGTTGAAACATTTTGAGTCTTCATGGAAGCGATGACAAACTTTCCTTTTGTATTAGTGTAAAATAGGAATATACCCAAGGCTCAAGAGGACGAGTTGGCCACAACCCATTCGACCAAAGTAGGAACAGCAAAGCCTGTTGCGGCTTTCTTCTTGTCATTCCAAACAGGACCCGCCATATCAATATGTAACCATTCGACTTTTTCATCAACAAACTGCCATGGAGGTGAGGACATATTAACAATAGTAGTGGCAAAATATCTAATTATGATTTGGTAAATGTGGTTATGATTTATCCCTAATGGGTCAAGATAAGATAAAGATGAGCTAAAAAGGAAACAGGTTGAATGAGTAGTTAGGGTGAAACGAAAATACTGAATGAAAGTTGCTCAAAGTATAATGTTCTGACTTAATGCCCGTTAAGTCGTTCCATTTCAGCAAGTCGTTCCATTTCAGCAAGTAGATTATTGTCATAACACAGTGACTGTCTGACTAATATATTTAAAACCAACCACAGAGAAAAAAAATGGCCAAAAACAGGCTAAGAGCACCCGCCTGTTTCATTCTGCAACAGCCCTTTCAGCTTGTTACCCAGCCCGTGCCATACCCGTTTTACTATCCCTGACTAACAATCTAGAAGCAAAAGAGCTATAAAACAACTTTTCATGTAAAAAATTACATGGAAGAAAAAGGGGTTGAATGGGATACCTGCTTTAAGAAAAGGGCTGCAGTAATAGAACCACCCTGGCGGCCTCCAGTATTGACCATATCGGCAACCCCTGATTTCATTGATTCCCAGTAACTTTCCTCCATTGGCAGTCTCCAAAGTTTTTCTCCGGCAATTTCTGAGGCTGCAACCACCTCTTTTGCTAGGCTATCGCTGGGTGTGAAGATGCCTGTAAAAGCCAAATTGATGTTTTACAAAGTACCATGTGTAGCTGTGTAGGCACATAACTGAAGCAAAATTTTACCCGGTAAAATTTGTAAAGTATGTTTATATGAAAACATATGACATAACCATCAAGTGCGTTAACCATATTGATGTTTTACAAAGAACATCGTCTACTTTGGGACAAATATGTAAGTAGGCTGCTATTTTGAAGAAGTAAAACCGACCCAATTTACCAAATCTAAATGTTTAAATCATGTTACCAGCAATTGAAGGCCCAAGAGCAACAATACAGGCCCCAGTCAATGTGGCCAGATCAACTATCTGCGAAAAATATTGAATATGATGTGAGATGGGGTATTGGCACAAGATCAACACGAGAAGCAACCTTAGAGGATAACCTAAGTGACGGTTTCATCTCATGACAGATCATAAAACAAGGCCGCCATTAGATGCAAAAGAAGAAATACCTTGTCTACACCTTGGTTACAAGCATACACTAGAGCATCAGCAAGTGTAAGTCTACCTTCTGCATCGGTGTTGTTAACCTGAAACAGCGTATCGATCAAGAACACAATAACTAGCCAACTTATAAAGTTGAATACTAATCGTAATAATGAGTAGGAAAGCTCCGCACATTTCCGCGGGTTTTCCCAGACTACATTTAAAAATAAGAGAGATAATATGGACACGACAATAGGTAGTTCACTGTTTTGATGTTATAACCAAATCTTTGACTTCGTATCTTGTTTAAGGACATTTATACATTTAAATATATATATACATACCCCTACAATAATTATATACCAACATAACATAACAATTATTTGCATAACCTGTATGTTAACTTTCATAAATATTGTCAAATAACATAACAATATAAGATATAACAATCATTTGAAAGCAAAAATACAAAACGGCTTGGAGGGAGATCTTTCCAAGCATGGAGCAAAAAACAAATGAAAACGTAGGACTTCATTTAAAAACATAACCCAAAAACAAAGGATAAAAAACAAAACCGAAAAGGAAAAACAAAACAAACAGAGAAAACCGAACTTGGTAGCTACCGAAAATCATATACCAATTAACATATAGCAGTAATTGCATTACCCTTGTGTTAACTTTCCATACATATTGTTGTATACCAACATAAAATATAAAAATCATTTGAATAATTAATTGTACGGAAAAAAATGACAACATAGTAACTTTACACAAATAATTGTATAAAGCAAAAATCAAATGAAAACGTAGCACTATATTTAGAAGTATTACCCAGTAGCCGGCCAGGCTCCCTGATACACTGTTCTAAAGTGAATTAAGATCCACTTTCACAATTGTTATATACTAATTAGGTATTTCCTAGTTCATATTATTCATGTTTCTACAGTTCTTATAGGATATCCAAAAGACGAAGGATTTAAATTAAATAGGATAGTGAAAATATTAGTTACTTCTTCTCTTACAGATATAAATATTATTTCATTAGTATGCCTACTTATTAAGTTCAAGCTTTTACATGAGACAAAATTGTACATTATTGAACTCATAGGAGCCAATGAAATAATATACCAAAGTAGAGGGGTTCTCAAAGACAGGAAGAGGTACCTCGATTGTCTTCCCATTTGAGGCTGTTAATATGTCTCCAGGTCTCATAGCTGTTCCACTTATCATGTTTTCACAAGCTGCTACAATAAAATGTACCTGCAATGCCAATACCATAAGCCAACTACATATCACAGGGTTCAAAAAACATCTCTTCTCTAAAGAACTTTAAGTTCACATACTGAAATAAACTTAAGCCAAGAGCTTGTGTGTATGTATATATGCATGTACATGTGTATATATATGTGTGTATGTACACATTAATTCTAGTAAATAATTGGTTTGCTTTGGTTTATTTTGTTAAACAGGAAACAGAAACTGAGCCGCGAAAAATTAACCACTGCAACTTTTAAAACCTAAAATTTGGTGTCGTTTGGTTTGGTTTGGTTTGAGAGTTATCAGATTTCTTTGTTCACCTCTACCAAAGCCTCACCTCTACTCCAGCCGGTTTAATTTGACCAAGAGCTTTTGCAGCACCTAAAACCGCTGCCGAACCTCCCATATCAAACTTCATGAGCTCAATTAAACAACCAGGTCCGGTCTTAATGTTGTAACCACCACTGCAAAAATAAAACACCATTATTGCAATTACCTATATAAAAAAAATATTAGCAAATAAGGAAGCATCATAAACATTACACTGTAAAGAAACAATAAAAGCGAAACTACCTTTGGCCAAATTTCTCCTTTACATAACTATTAAAGCTTCAAATTTTCTGATATAAAGAAAATACCTAATATAACAGCCTAAGGAAAGTTGGTTCCTAAAAATTTGATCACTTACCTTTACATCCAATTAGCCATTGCGAAATAATACCCATGGATTTACAAGTAATAATTACCTGTCAAAAGTCAATCCCTTCCCCACTAATGCAAGCTTGGTTTTGACTGCTCCAGTTGGCGGTTTATAACATAAATGGATAAATTTAGGAGGATTTGTAGAAGCAGCAGCAACACCGAGATAAGAACCCATTTTCAGTTCTATGCATTGCTCTGTATCCAGAATTGTTGCTGTGAAAACATCACTATGTGTCAAAGCAATCTTCTCAGCCTCTTCTGCAAGTACGTCTGCAGCATAACCACACACACACAATTAAATCGGTAATTATTGGAACAGAGTGCTAAAAATGAACTCCTCAAAACAATATACTATAAAGTGAATTATATCAGCATTGTAAATGCGATTGTTATGGAGTTTCACACATTTCATTTTCTAAATCTCTCACGTCACATAATTACAATCCATCTTATTCTTCTACTTTATTCCAAATATATTGTCCACCATTAGAAATGGACAAATAGTATTTATTTAAAAGTAAGCTGTAACAATTACACTGTTTGAAACTGCATGTTTTTTTTTCTGGTGGAGATCAACTTTTTAACAAATTTTAGCAGATGGACTATTATTATGGTGGCTTTTGGATTACATTTCAAAAATAATTATCTTGTTACTTGCAATTTGAACAGATTCTGATTCTGATCATTTAGGGGTTAAATGATCAATTTTGGATGACCAATTACCATTTCATACCCGCTGCAAAAAAGTTGATTATCTAAGGGTTGAACGAATTGTTAGTATATCCCCTATTCTAATGGTGTAACCTAACTCAAGAGACTTCTACTATCATTTCTCAAAATAAAATTATGTGTCAATTCTCTAAATAAATCACATTTGTCTAACACTGATTGGCTGATCATCACAACTACAAAAGCACATCGAAACAATATCTTATACAGTTTGTTTTATTACAACTCATTATATTATTCTGGTAATTCAATATCAAATAAAACCCTTTCAAAATCCACTTCCAAACACCCCCTACTTTGAGCACTGACAGAAAGTAAGATGAAAAGGATAACTAACCAGGAGTAAGTACATTCGGAGGTGCATTTACAAGCTCTTTCCCCAAAATAACCCCTGCACAAACATCTTCTGTGTATTTGAGTTTCTTTTCTAGCTCAGGTCCAGTCCCAAGACCAAGAAAGTCAATGCACTTAAGAGCCAGCTTCTTAGACTCTGACTTGAATCTGTTATCTTCATAAGTTCCCAGCAATGCACCTATCACAATACAAAACATAAGATTTAAACTTTTCAGGAATCATGATATACAAAAGATTCGGCAAATTGGGTAGACCGTTAAGCAAGTCAAAATAGTCTGGTCAGGCGGCTTGACACGAAACACGAGTGCCAAAAGCATTTGTTTGCGTCTAAATTTCCAGTAAGCCAAAAATGATTAGAAAAACTGTAATGTTACTTTAATCAACCTAACTTTTAGAATAATATGATCTAGTAAAGTTTATGCATAAAAATTACACTTTTGGCGACCTTTCACCCGTTTGACCATTCAACCTATTTGACCCATTTCCTTTTCTGCCACTTCTTAAAATTTTATCTACCCGGCTGGTTATATATCAAATATAACCTGAATTGACCCATTTTTTAGTGCATGGGCAACGTCTCTACCTTTAATAGACACACAATACTGTTCAAATATAAAATGAAACCACGAAACGTACCGGTTGCTATCGATGAAGCTGTGGCCAGCTTGAGTTCAGGAGTTAGTTCCTGTGTAGAAGCAAGTGTAACAGCAACATTGTTAGCCTGAGAAGCCTTAGCGGCCGATGCCACAGATTCACCAAGACTCCGATAAGCAGAAGTAGACGAACCGATGAGTCCTTTTCCGAGCCCGACCAAACTGACCCGCTTGGTACCAAGACCAGAGAGCCTAAGAATAGTTGACTGTCCAGCCTTTCCAGTGAAGTCTTCCTCGGCAGATACTTCAGATAACAACCCGTTCAAATGTGAATCTAGTTTCTTCAGGACAGAGTTTTGAAATTTTAAGTTTTCATCTTTTATCATGTCTTTCTCTGTGACACCAACTGCTAGAATATCTCCTTTCCATTCAGCCAGATCTATATCTTTTGCGGCAAAAGAGAACTTTCATATTACAAAACAGAGACAACTATTCAGTATTTCGGTCGTTATAATACGTCCATAAACGATAAAATATCAGGTAATTCTACAACGATTTGATTGTGTACCCTAGATGATGAAAGATTTTTCTTCGATTAACTGACAATACCACAAAACATATATATTCTCAGTAAGGTTTTGAACTTCAGATGCAGGATATCAAATGTGGGACAATGAATAATGAACATGATCTATGATGCTCTCTTCAATCCATTCATTAATAAAGGAATGCCAGACTAGCACGGAAGAGGAATGTTCTATGCCACGGGTTTCTTTTTACCATTTATGGGTCTGTCATATTATGCTCATAAGTGACCTAAAGCCCTTAGGGTGACCTAATCCGTAAGCTATAATTACTCCCTGTTGAGTATTTCACTATTCATTTAATCATCTTCATTAAAATCTAAAGGAAATAATATCACACATGGTTGATAATCATTTTCTGGCTAATCTCTTTCCATACTATATGCAAAGTACGCACGGATTACGGATATGGATCTATCTGTTTTTGCATCATTTTGCTTAAACACTAACAAAGTTTAAGAAGTCCCAGCTAAATTCTCAGCAAACAAAAAAACTCATCTATTAAAATTGAGCCAAACGGCTACAAACCGTATGCAAGTACACCTACTTATACCAAAAAAACATAATAGTAACACTACAAAATTCACATGCAATTACTAGCTTCGCGAGTATAAGAAGGCCTTTCAATAGAATACACCGATACGCACAATATTGTTTTTTAGGCAACCTGCAACCATATACGAAGAACACTAACTCGTTCCAACTAACTTATTCAAATCAGCCATTGATGTACCAACCCTGTCACTTCTACATAACCAGAGACTAAAACTTTGAATTTCTCTATTGACAACAACAACAACGGAAAAAAAAGAAAAAAATATGTCTCTATGGTTAAATTTGTTCTGCTTTGGTCACAAAAGGCAAATGTGGTTAAATTTGTTCTGCTTTGGTCACAAAAAGCAAATGTCTTATTTTTCAGTCAATTATGTAAACAACAAAGACCAAAACACTTCTCATTGGGACAAAAATAACCCATTTTTGATGACCAAAATGGGACATAAAACATATTTTTTTCAAAAACGAAGCGAAAGAAAAGCAAGGACGACAACCCAGATGGACCGTTTGTGTAACGGTGAAACTACAACAACAAAAACATCAATACTCAATCCCACCGGTGTGCAGGGCTGATGTCGAATCCCGTACCCTTACCCAACACTAGTGTAACTGAGACGACGGCTTCCAAAAAAACCTCCGGCTTATAACAAAAAAGGGTAATTGGATGGAAACCCCTGATCCCATGTACCATTTGGTACCCACTAATCCCCCAGCCAGGCTAGTGTCCAGGTGATTCTCAACCACTTAATAATCCCCTGATTATCTCAAGTTTGCCTTTGGCAAGACTCGAACCCAAGACCTCCCCTGGAAAGTGGCGGCTGGTGGCCACTGGGCTATTACCCAATGGTTTATAACATGTAACTACATTACTATTTTAGGCAAACTAAAACAAACCAAGTTTATCAAACTAGTACCATAGTCTATATATGCAATGCTTGTTTTGTTAAGACACAAAAGCACCAATCAAAACAATAAGCATTTCATCGAACACCTTACGTGCATCAAACAAAAAAAATAAAAAATAACATGTATTTAAAGAAAGAGACCTTGTGGGGTTCGATTACTGCAGGATAAGTGAGACCCAGAGAAGCTTTAGCAATGAGTGTATGATTCATACGTTTCCATGTTCTTTTAGAATTAGTGACTAAAAATGGGTGGAATGTAGAATTAGTGACTGAAAATGAAAAACCCAAATGGGGTATTGATTTAATTTTGGTGAAAATGGTGGAAGATGATGAAGAAAGAAGTGTGATAGATGAAGATGATGATGAGGATGCAGCAGCTGCTAGTCTAATGTGTGCTGCCATTTTTTTTATTAAAAAATAAATAAATTATATTGTAAGCAAGTTTAATGGAAGAAGAGGATGAGTCAAGGAATGACTGTCTGAGAAAAGAGGAGAGGTTGACTTAGGAGGGTTGGTTTAAAGATTAGATAAGATCCTCTAACCTTAAATTAACTTCATACGTAAAATTCTTAACCTTAAGATTAAAATTTAAATTTGATTTTTGAATCTTGACCTTTGATTTTAATTCAGTGGTTATGTATTGTCCTGAAGAATTTTGGTGATACTCACGATGGATGTTTTACTGATTATACACTCACAATGAATTTATTGACAATGGAAAATAATGTGTATGAACTGAGAATATAAAATGGAATGGAAAAGTTGATTTCTAATTATCCAAAACAAAGAAACAGGCAAAATTACCACTAGTCCACTACTCTAGTCACTACCTCCACTACCATAAAATTAGCCAACTACCCAAAATACTTGTCCAACAATGACTAATTCTTTGACACACTAAAAAAAAAAATAACAGCTACACTAAAAACATAAATAAATGACTTAATCAAAATGTCACGTGGACTTTGACATCATATTTCAATACCCTCTCTTAATGTCAAGATCCACCAAGAACTCAGCAATCTTCCCAAACCACGCCCTAGGTGATTGCTTTAAGCCATAAATTGCCTTTTTAAGTTTACACACATACTCGGGATGCTCTTTGCTTTCAAAACCCAAAGGCTGATCCATGTAGATAACATGGTCAAGCTGACCATATAAGAAGGCATTATGGACATCCATTTGCCATAGTTTCCAACCTTTAGAGGCTGCCAAGGCAATAAGAACGTGTACCGTGGTAATCTTGGCAACTGGACTGAACGTGTCTTCATAATCCAAACCCTGCTGTTGTGAGAACCCACGTGCCACCAAACGTGCTTTGTATCTTTCAATCGTCCCATTAGCTTTTTGCTTGATTTTGTAAACCCACTTACAAGAGACTGCATTTACCCCAGCCGGTTTAGATACTAACTCCCAAGTATGATTTTGAACTAGTGCATCCATCCCAGCCTTCATGGCTAGCACCCACTCTTCTTTCTCGCTGGCATGTTCATATGACTCGGGTTCAATAACAGAATCTTCGACAACAACAACACGGGCATACATCTTTGCATACCTTGAGTTCGGCTTGCGTTGCCTCTCTGATCTTTTTATAGCAGGTTCGCTATGCACCTGTTCATGAACTTGATCATTCACAGGATCTTCATCAACCTCGACTTCTTTGAAATTCAACTTGGCAAGTGATGAGTCGGCCCTTTTTACCAAGTCCTTTGAATCTTCAAGTACCTCATTCTGTGATCCCTACCATGATGACATCTCATCAAATACAACACTTCTTGAGATATGTTCTCTGCCCGAATTTGGTTCAATACATCTCCAACCCTTTCTTTCCGTATCATAGCCCACAAAGATGCACCTGGTTGCCTTTTTCTCTAACTTATGACGCAAATGATTGGGAACAAAAACATAGCAAACACAACCAAATACACGAAAGTAATGCACATTTGGTTTAGTATGAAATAACCTTTCAAATGGAGATGTATACTTCAGGCTCCGTGAGGGAGTTCGATTGATCACATAGCAAGCAGTTCTCATAGCTTCTTCCCAAAACTGACTTGGTAAATTCTTACTGTGTAGCATGCTTCTCATAACCTCAGCCAGATGCCTATTCTTACGCTCGGACACACCATTTTGTTGTGGTGTGTTTGGGCATGTGAATTGGCGCTTAATTCTATTCTTCTTTAGATACTGATCAACCGCAAATGAGGTGTACTCACCTCCATTATCGGACCTCAAGCACTTCACTTGGTAACCAGTCTCACGTTCAGCTTCAACCTGAAATTCCTTGAGTTTCTCGAACACATCGACCTTATCTTTCATAAAGTAAAGCCAAGTGAATCTGGTACAGTCATCAATAAACGTTACAACATACCGGGACCCCTTAACCGAAGGTTGACGAGCAGGCCCCCACACATCGGAGTGGACCAGGGCTCGGTGGGTTGATAGGTGAAACTTTTCCTGGTGTGCCTTTCCATATTGGCAGCCTGCACATACTATCTATTTGTTAACTTCGAGCTTCAGTAACTCGCATACAAGGCCCTTCTCCATCATCAATTTCAATTTATCAAAACCCACGTGACCTAGGCGGCAGTTCCATAAGTCATCATTCTGAGTGTCCTTCATCTTCTCCACATATGCGTGTTCTGCTGAAAGGACATAGACAGTTTCTTTCTTATGTCCCTTAAGGATATGAACAGATGAGGTGTGAAACTCCTTGAACACATACACCTCTTTAGGCCCAAATTACACATATTTTCCCTCATCAGTCAACTAGGGAACCGATAGAAGGTTTTTCTTCATTCCGGGCACATAATAAACACCCGACAATTGCAACTGACATTTCCTATCTTCTAAAGGAAAGATTACCTTACCAATATGTGCTATGTTTTGGCGAGAATCATCAGCTATGACCACAACCCTACTGCCTTCGTATTTGATGGGGCTACTCAACTTCTCCTTGTCTCCTGTAAGGTGATTCGAACACCCTGAGTCAACAATCCAGTCGGCTAATCGATTTGAGGGAGGGTCAGCCTTCGTAACAGTAAGAGCTTTTGGCTGATCTTCTACATGTGCTGCTATAGCTTGTACATCCCACTCACCTTCTTCCTGAATGGTTGTTGAGTTGCCTTCCTCCACAGGTTTGGACTTACAATCTCTGGCCATATGGCCATGACGACCACAATTATGGCAGTTGTAGGGAAACGAATATCGACGATTAGGCTTTTTACCTCTACCGTTATCATTACTGCTTGAACCCCGCTCCTTTTCTCCCTTTTCATATCCATTCTTTGACTGGATATTGTTGTTGGGCTTAGTAAACTTACTAGGCCATTTTCCATTGGACTTTTGTTTTCCTTTTGATTTCCCAGCATACAAAGCATCTAACTCTACCTTTGGTGATGCTCCTACCGACAAATCACCAAACTGCTTGGCTAATGCCTCTTGACCTGCTAATAAATTCTCGAACTCACCAAGGGTTGGTTGTGTAGGCCACCCTTGTACAGCCGCAACGAAGCTCCAATACTCCGACTTCAACCCATGTATAATGATACGCTTCATCCTCGCGTCACCGATCTTTGATTATGGATCCAATTCTCCTATTTCGTGACACAAGGTTTTAACCTTGTGGAAATATTGTGGGATTGTTAATTCCCGTTGGGACATCAACAACAACTCGTTTTCTAAGATTTGCAACTTGGAATCATTTTTCTTAGAAAACAAAGTAACAAGTGTAACAACCCTCAATATCCGACTAGGACGATTTACTTGGGCTTATCTAGATACTTATCGCTAGAGGTTTATTAAGAGTATTTGCCTTCTAAACATTAAGGCATAGTGACAATTGCCATCTTATACAATGAAATGCCGATAGATGACTAGTTATCTTAGAAATGCCTTACAAAATTCTAACAAAATCCAAGTCGATCTCAAAGAATAAGTAACAACTTAAGTAATAATCAAAGATCCCAAATAATTCAACAACTCATATAATAATGATGTGCATTGGGAGTTTATAAGATATGACATATATAGTTATATATCCACATACACGAATTCTATTACATATGTAAGTGAACTTAATCCAAACCAACTAACCAAATGTTTACAAAATATATGGATGTACATAATCAATATAAATAAAATCACACACCTTTTAGTTAGTACCATATATATATATATATATGTGTGTGTGTGTGTGTGTGTGTATGTACATATAAAACCACACTCACACATTGTACATGTACCTATATAATTTTAGCATTTACAATTTAAATTACCTACATTTAAAGTACTACTACACATACATCATACATGTACCTAGTAAGAGTTTTTAAAAGGGAAATATTAATAACAAGGACCAAAAATTCCGCCACCACTCCCAGTACACCAAAACCAAACCACCAATGAGCATTAAGCTAGCCACATGCTTTCACTACACTTCCAAGACAACAAATGATCTTCTACTACACACTTCACACTCTCCCAACTCTTTTTCCTCTCTCTCTCTCACGTGATTTAGTGTGGGGAAAACAACCGACACTTCTCATTCTTCACCAACACAACACACACACTCAACCATTTCTCTCTCTCAAACTTCCTTGCACCTCCTCCATTATTCTTCATCATTTTCGGATTTTTCAAGTGGAAATGGAGCCCAAATCCAATCTAAACTATGATAATAATAATCTTTCTTGTTAATATATCATCTACGGCCAAGCATGGAGCCATGGGGAGGTGTTGAACTCACGAAAATCAGCTCATATGTACTCATGTTTTCGGTTGCATGCATTCAAAAAGGAGGCTAAAAATCAAGACTAAAGTATATTAATAATAAGGGTTCATGCTAGGTTATTCAAGGGTTGATTCAAGCTAAGTTTGAGGGTCATTTGAGGCTCCATAATCACGAAATTTGCTGCCCAAAAACATCATCAAAACCATGTTCATCAAGGGTATAAACCTCAACCTATTTACTAGTTTAATCTTGTTTTTGTTTATATTCAAAGATCTTTATCAAAAACTTATTCTTTCTTTTTGATTTAAACTCAATGAGGGAAAAGTTGATAGATCCTTACCTCACATGTCATGCATGTAAAGATCTAGAGGAAGGATTCAAGGATTCAACACAAACAAGACCCAAGAATTGGTAGTTGTAAGATTTGTTATAAAATGGTTAAATGAGTCTCACTAAAATAACTTTTTATCAAACAAAAGATGTTTATATTCCTGTGATTTTTCATTAAAATAATATTTTCAATAAAAGGATTAAAGGTTATGGCTTGGTTATGTTTAAAAAGGTTAGATCTTGACATGCATGTATGTGTTACTAGCTAGTTTAGTTTGCTAGGAGTTTGGATTTGAGATGGATCTTTGATTGATAATTTTATATATCTTTGGATCTTAAAATATGTATAACATTCTGGATTTTAAGGAAATATTACAAGAAATATAGATTTTATATGAATTAAGGCAAAACTATGCACAAAATCACTAACCGAAAATCACAAGAACACAAACATACATTCACCACTTTCATCAAATGATTTGTCCATGAATATATTGTTTTGGTCAAAAATTTACCTAAGATAATCTACGTTGAAGACCTAGATTAATTATGTAACCAAACTTTCGTTCGTGAGGTTGTGTGCTTAAAGATCTTAAAAGGTCAGTATACTAAGATGTTGATATAATTGCGAAAATGTAACGTACTTTCTAAATAATGAATAATCACGTAAAATAATGCTAAAATGAATGTTTTTATCAAGATAAGACTGTAAAAGTAAAGATCTACTTATAAAACTTAACAAATGAACAAATAGAGTGTCAAGATCTTGAATAAATAACGTTAAAACGTGATAATACTTAAGAATTCATTAAGAAACAATATAAAAGCGTAAATTATGATTAAATAAAGTACTTGAACGTAAATAAAAAGATTACTTTGTAAAAGTTGATCAAAAGTAAGCAAAATGTAAAGATATTAGCGATAATCGTAAGAAAAGTGTTATATAAAATAGAAATAAAGTAAAATGCATAAAAGGAGTAAGAACACGTGATTTGTTGGATCAGATTTAGAGCCAAGATCTTGGACCTCAAGATCTTAGAGCCTAAGATCTTGGACCTCAAGATCTTAGAGCCCTAAGATCTTGGACCTCAAGATCTTAGAGCCTAAGATCTTGGACTCAAGATCTTAGAGCTAAGATCTTGGACTCAAGATCTTAGAGCCTAAGATCTTGGACTCAAGATCTTAGAGCCTAAGATCTTGGACCTCAAGATCTTAGAGCCTAAGATCTTGGACTCAAGATCTTAGAGCCCTAAGATCTTGGACCTCAAGATCTTAGAGCCTAAGATCTTGGACTCAAGATCTTAGAGCCCTAAGATCTTGGACCTCAAGATCTTAGAGCCTAAGATCTTGGACTCAAGATCTTAGAGCCCTAAGATCTTGGACCTCAAGATCTTAGAGCCTAAGATCTTGGACCTCAAGATCTTAGAGCCTAAGATCTTGGACCTCAAGATCTTAGAGCCTAAGATCTTGGACCTCAAGATCTTAGAGCCTAAGATCTTGGACCTCAAGATCTTAGAGCCTAAGATCTTGGACCTCAAGATCTTAGAGCCTAAGATCTTGGACCTCAAGATCTTAGAGCCTAAGATCTTGGACCTCAAGATCTTAGAGCCTAAGATCTTGGACCTCAAGATCTTAGAGCCTAAGATCTTGGACCTCAAGATCTTAGAGCCTAAGATCTTGGACCTCAAGATCTTAGAGCCTAAGATCTTGGACCTCAAGATCTTAGAGCCTAAGATCTTGGACCTCAAGATCTTAGAGCCTAAGATCTTGGACCTCAAGATCTTAGAGCCTAAGATCTTGGACCTCAAGATCTTAGAGCCTAAGATCTTGGACCTCAAGATCTTAGAGCCTAAGATCTTGGACCTCAAGATCTTAGAGCCTAAGATCTTGGACCTCAAGATCTTAGAGCCTAAGATCTTGGACCTCAAGATCTTAGAGCCTAAGATCTTGGACTCAAGATCTTAGAGCCCTAAGATCTTGGACCTCAAGATCTTAGAGCCTAAGATCTTGGACCTCAAGATCTTAGAGCCTAAGATCTTGGACCTCAAGATCTTAGAGCCTAAGATCTTGGACTCAAGATCTTAGAGCTAAGATCTTGGACCTCAAGATCTTAGAGCCTAAGATCTTGGACTCAAGATCTTAGAGCCCTAAGATCTTGGACCTCAAGATCTTAGAGCCTAAGATCTTGGACTCAAGATCTTAGAGCCCTAAGATCTTGGACCTCAAGATCTTAGAGCCTAAGATCTTGGACTCAAGATCTTAGAGCCCTAAGATCTTGGACCTCAAGATCTTAGAGCCTAAGATCTTGGACTCAAGATCTTAGAGCCCTAAGATCTTGGACCTCAAGATCTTAGAGCCTAAGATCTTGGACTCAAGATCTTAGAGCCCTAAGATCTTGGACCTCAAGATCTTAGAGCCTAAGATCTTGGACTCAAGATCTTAGAGCCCTAAGATCTTGGACCTCAAGATCTTAGAGCCTAAGATCTTGGACTCAAGATCTTAGAGCCCTAAGATCTTGGACCTCAAGATCTTAGAGCCTAAGATCTTGGACCTCAAGATCTTAGAGCCTAAGATCTTGGACCTCAAGATCTTAGAGCCTAAGATCTTGGACCTCAAGATCTTAGAGCCTAAGATCTTGGACCTCAAGATCTTAGAGCCTAAGATCTTGGACCTCAAGATCTTAGAGCCTAAGATCTTGGACCTCAAGATCTTAGAGCCTAAGATCTTGGACCTCAAGATCTTAGAGCCTAAGATCTTGGACCTCAAGATCTTAGAGCCTAAGATCTTGGACCTCAAGATCTTAGAGCCTAAGATCTTGGACCTCAAGATCTTAGAGCCTAAGATCTTGGACCTCAAGATCTTAGAGCCTAAGATCTTGGACCTCAAGATCTTAGAGCCTAAGATCTTGGACCTCAAGATCTTAGAGCCTAAGATCTTGGACCTCAAGATCTTAGAGCCTAAGATCTTGGACCTCAAGATCTTAGAGCCTAAGATCTTGGACCTCAAGATCTTAGAGCCTAAGATCTTGGACCTCAAGATCTTAGAGCCTAAGATCTTGGACCTCAAGATCTTAGAGCCTAAGATCTTGGACCTCAAGATCTTAGAGCCCTAAGATCTTGGACCTCAAGATCTTAGAGCCTAAGATCTTGGACCTCAAGATCTTAGAGCCTAAGATCTTGGACCTCAAGATCTTAGAGCCTAAGATCTTGGACCTCAAGATCTTAGAGCCTAAGATCTTGGACCTCAAGATCTTAGAGCTAAGATCTTGGACCTCAAGATCTTAGAGCCTAAGATCTTGGACCTCAAGATCTTAGAGCTAAGATCTTGGACCTCAAGATCTTAGAGCCTAAGATCTTGGACCTCAAGATCTTAGAGCTAAGATCTTGGACCTCAAGATCTTAGAGCCTAAGATCTTGGACCTCAAGATCTTAGAGCCTAAGATCTTGGACCTCAAGATCTTAGAGCCTAAGATCTTGGACCTCAAGATCTTAGAGCCTAAGATCTTGGACCTCAAGATCTTAGAGCCTAAGATCTTGGACCTCAAGATCTTAGAGCCTAAGATCTTGGACCTCAAGATCTTAGAGCCTAAGATCTTGGACCTCAAGATCTTAGAGCCTAAGATCTTGGACCTCAAGATCTTAGAGCCTAAGATCTTGGACCTCAAGATCTTAGAGCCTAAGATCTTGGACCTCAAGATCTTAGAGCCTAAGATCTTGGACCTCAAGATCTTAGAGCCTAAGATCTTGGACCTCAAGATCTTAGAGCCCTAAGATCTTGGACCTCAAGATCTTAGAGCCTAAGATCTTGGACCTCAAGATCTTAGAGCCCTAAGATCTTGGACCTCAAGATCTTAGAGCCTAAGATCTTGGACCTCAAGATCTTAGAGCCCTAAGATCTTGGACCTCAAGATCTTAGAGCCTAAGATCTTGGACCTCAAGATCTTAGAGCCCTAAGATCTTGGACCTCAAGATCTTAGAGCCTAAGATCTTGGACCTCAAGATCTTAGAGCCCTAAGATCTTGGACCTCAAGATCTTAGAGCCTAAGATCTTGGACCTCAAGATCTTAGAGCCCTAAGATCTTGGACCTCAAGATCTTAGAGCCTAAGATCTTGGACCTCAAGATCTTAGAGCCCTAAGATCTTGGACCTCAAGATCTTAGAGCCTAAGATCTTGGACCTCAAGATCTTAGAGCCCTAAGATCTTGGACCTCAAGATCTTAGAGCCTAAGATCTTGGACCTCAAGATCTTAGAGCCCTAAGATCTTGGACCTCAAGATCTTAGAGCCTAAGATCTTGGACCTCAAGATCTTAGAGCCCTAAGATCTTGGACCTCAAGATCTTAGAGCCTAAGATCTTGGACCTCAAGATCTTAGAGCCCTAAGATCTTGGACCTCAAGATCTTAGAGCCTAAGATCTTGGACCTCAAGATCTTAGAGCCTAAGATCTTGGACCTCAAGATCTTAGAGCCTAAGATCTTGGACCTCAAGATCTTAGAGCCTAAGATCTTGGACCTCAAGATCTTAGAGCCTAAGATCTTGGACCTCAAGATCTTAGAGCCTAAGATCTTGGACCTCAAGATCTTAGAGCCTAAGATCTTGGACCTCAAGATCTTAGAGCCTAAGATCTTGGACCTCAAGATCTTAGAGCCCTAAGATCTTGGACTCAAGATCTTAGAGCCTAAGATCTTGGACCTCAAGATCTTAGAGCCTAAGATCTTGGACTCAAGATCTTAGAGCCTAAGATCTTGGACCTCAAGATCTTAGAGCCTAAGATCTTGGACCTCAAGATCTTAGAGCCCTAAGATCTTGGACCTCAAGATCTTAGAGCCTAAGATCTTGGACCTCAAGATCTTAGAGCCCTAAGATCTTGGACCTCAAGATCTTAGAGCCTAAGATCTTGGACCTCAAGATCTTAGAGCCCTAAGATCTTGGACCTCAAGATCTTAGAGCCTAAGATCTTGGACCTCAATATCTTAGAGCCCAAGATCTTGGACCTCAATATCTTAGAGCCTAAGATCTTGGACCTCAAGATCTTAGAGCCCAAGATCTTGGACCTCAAGATCTTAGAGCCTAAGATCTTGGACCTCAAGATCTTGGAGGTGAAAATTTCAGGCATAACATATATGAATCAAATCTGTAGAAAATACTAATGAAATGTTAAAGGATGAATTAGGATGAATAAAATGTATTGGGGTTACCAAAATAAGTGTTAAAACAGAAACATTCCAAGTAAAAGCTCTTTACAACTAAACAAGCTAAAAATCACTAGATTGCAACTTTAATTAACTCCAACAATCTTGTAACAAAATATATGATAAACCTACTGTGAATATGTCAAATAAAAGTTATAAAACTTAACTTGGTTGTTAAATAGCAAAGACAAGTCTAAAAATCACTATTTCGGTTTATTTGAGCACAAACCAAAAGCCACAAATTTGCACAAATCACACACCATCAATATCACGAACTTAAACACTAAAATATAGTGTACATTCTGTAAGTATTGGATTAAGGATGAAGATCCATTTAAAAGTACTCAATTTGCCTAAGTAACGAGGCTAAAATCTCTATTTCGGTTTACGATTTTAACAGTAGAAACCTCTAAATGATCAAAACACAAGAGAGGTTGAATTGATATGAATTATGGGTATTAGAAGATACCCAATAAGGTATGTACTTCAAAGTCAAGAAAACTAAATGGTGATTTCGAAGTTATTTTAACTAATTATCAATTAAATGGTAGATAAAATAATATATTAAATAAATAAGTTTAAGTTATTATATACTTATAAACGCCAAATATATGGAGTTAATGAACATCATAATGATCAAGTGGAACAAAAGATACAATCAAAACCACAACAAATGTAAACCAAGAATTAAACGTATAAACAAAGGTGACATTTCTAAGTGATGGCTTAAGATAGGAACTTACGTATATTAGTCCTATCGTAGGGATAGTCTTGGCTTTGAAATGTGATTGAGGACGATAAGGGATATATCATCGAGGAAGCGATTGATGGGAAGTACCCATTTTGGATAGGTGGATATAATGCGCGACATATCGAGGTGAGTCATAGCCCCCTTTCAAACTCTTTTATATGTTTTACTTACGGGGTGAAAAGCATGAATAATTAAAATTGCTTTCTTTATATGAAATGATACTTTGAAAGAATGATTATGATATGGGAATTATATTGTATGTTCAACGTGTTATATGTTATATGATGAGCTTGAGTACTGTCAAAGTCAAGTCCCCGCTACACTACTATTAACTCATTGAGGCCTGTAGTTAGAGGGTTGCGCAACTAGGATTCGTCCCCTCACTCACTAAGATGACGGCTGGTTGATTGGCCGCCTACGTGGCCGCCTTCAATGGCTGTCGGCCTAGGGGTGCTCTAATCTACTTTATATATTATCGATCGTCTCCATGGCATGACCCAATTATGGTTATCGCACGTGATTGACAGCATGTGCTTTTATTATTATCTCGTTGGGACATATTATGATGGTTTGGACGTGAAAGAGTCTTAGTAGTGGCTCAAGGTATACTCATCTAATTATGTCATGGTAACCTTACCATTAACCATGTTTGGGACAAATGTTGTGGTTATTATTGATGATTGGTTACTATTGATTGAACATACGGTTTGGGTATGTGAATTGTAATGGCTTCATGGAATTTCCACGCTTTGAAATGACATCATGGTATTTGGAAAACTTGATAGTTTGATATGGGAGTATTGTCGGTCATGTGGTTTGGGTATATGATATACATCAACAACACGTTTTTTCCCCTAAGTTTTGAAATGGATATGTAACGAGATTTACTTGCAAACCTATGCACTCACCAACTACGTTTTCGTAGTTGACACTTTTTCTCATGCTTTTCAGGAAATTAGCTTAAGCTTTGAGGAATTATATGCAATATGATTATTTTCATTGAACTTTGGAGTCAAAGATCAAACCTTGTGATGGGCAATGGAATCCGCCTTGATCATTGTAGTATACCATTTCATGTATTTGTTATTTGCTTCGTGGACTTAATATCCAAGTACGGTGGACGCATTGTACTTGGGGATTGGTTCACCTGCTTGTACTTTTGTAAATTCTTTAATCAAATAAAGCTATGGTGAATGTTTATCTATTATCATTTGTTATGATACTCGACTTTCTGTACATCTCATTGTTCCACCTTAGTTGGGGTGTTACAGAAAATGGTATCAGAGCCTAAGGTTATAGAGAACATTGGGGTTCCCCCGGGAATCTCAAAACTATAGCCACTTTTCAAAATGAATTTTTATAGTCGAGTCGAGCATAAGGTTAAGCGGATTAGTTTGAGCTTTACATGGTAGGACCATAATTAAACGTAGAGTCATGAACGACGTTTAATTACGAGAGGACCATGTAAGTCTCAAACGGCCACTTGGACTTATGTTCAAAGGGATTCCTTTTCAAAAAAAAAAAAATCTTTTATAAACGCGTTTTTATGTGAATACGTGTTGCATTTAGACATTCACCTAAGCACATAGAATGATTCGAGACTTCCTTTATTGAGGATTATGCTAGTTTGATATAAGGATTGATTTTAGATGCCTCGAAGTTACGAAGCCCTTAATAGGATTCCCTCTTTTGAACATTAGAAGTGAAATCAATTTAAGATATGAATGATATTCATTGATACATGCTATTCTATGTTATAACATGTGAATTTTGGCATGATTTGATTGCAATGTGAAAGTTATAATGTGCAATGTGAAAGTTGTAATGTGCAATGTGAAAGTTTGTAATGTGCAATGTGAAAGTTTGGAATGTGCAATGTGAAAGTTATAATGTGCAATGTGAAAGTTTGTAATGTGCAATGTAAAAAATTTGGAATGTGCAATGAGGCATGCGTTAAAGCTTTATGACTTATCATGTTGAACTTTGAGTAGCATATGCACTTTAAAATGATGAGAATACTATGAGACGTGAAATCATTTTTAGGGCATGACTTGTTTAAACTATAAGGCAATAAGATTGATTATTTATGATTGATTTGAAAGGGAATCTAGGCATGACGAGTTGATATGAAATTCCATGGACGATAAAGATATGAAAGCTTTAATTCCTTAAATGCATTGGTTAAAGTACAAGGATAAAGTCATGTTGATGTGACTTGTCATCCTTTTAACCAACCACCTTTACACACGTATAGTACTTTTAATAATAGACAAATAGATTGTCCGGATAAAAGTGTGTAAAGACAAAAGTCAATTCCTCGTAATCAGTGTTCAGATTTGTAAGGTCTAGAACACTGATAAAGCTCTAGTCGACGATCAGTTAAGACTGCCAGTGGGCTCCGCCATTTTTCATTCTTCTTGCTTCAGACTTCAGTCTTCGACTTCAACGAGAATGTCTTCAGTGGAATGATCTGGACTGGAGTGAAGTCCAGTGAGCTGAAATCTGGTGGACTCCAGATTTCCTATACAAGTAAGATGCTCACTGGTCTTCTATTATTTCTGGACAAATCTTCAGTGAAGCTCCAGTCTTTAAGTCTGGAGAGAGTCCAGTGAAACTGGACCTAACAAATTCCCCCTATTTGTTCAGAAATAATGCAAGGTTTTTCAAGCTTCTATCTATACAATTTGTATGCTTGAAAAACACTTGTTTTGACTAAGTCTAAAATATTTTGTTACTGGAGAACACTTTATAGATCATCAGTGTTCCAGTTTTGTTCTTTGGTTCTAACTTAGACCTAGTCTGATCACTTACTTGTGAATCAAAAACTTGCAACTTTATTTACAGACATCAACAGATAATAAGTTACAATTTCTGATTAAAAGATAAATTACAAATACAAGTAAATGATAAAAGAGTCAGGCCCTTCTCTTTGAAGCTTGTCCTGGTGCATCTTCAGTGGCCTTTCTCTTGGGTGAAGGTGAAGTATCTGGAGAGCGCATGCCCAACGCTATCTCCATTTGTTGCTTTCTCTTCCAAACCTTCTCGATTCTCTTCAGGAATGCTTTAGCATCTGGAGTCACATCAGTCCTTCCTCTGAATGTTAAGCCAATTTCTTTTAGTTCAGACCACCCAAAAGCCTGGACTGAAGCGCTCTTTCTTTCATCAACAAAATTACCCTCTCTGGTCAGCTTAACTTCAAACTTGGTCAAATTTTCATGATTTTTGGCCAATTTTATCTCAGCACCTATGATCCTTCTTGCATTTACTCTGAACTTCATCAGTTCATCATATTTGGCTTTCTGTTTGGCAACCTGGATCATATCTTCAGTTTCCCTGGACACTCTCAGATTTTCCAACACTTTCTGAGCTTGAACCTGATCAATTTTTCTGGTGGTGTCCAGTGGAATGAAGGTACTTAGATCTGCATCTCTGGCTGCCTTGGCATGTCTGGATGGAAGCTTGGGTCCACCCTTCAGCTTCTTTCTATACTCATTTTCCAGAGCTGCAGCATTTGACCTGACCTTTTTCTGAAGTTCAACCAACTCCATCTTTCTTAACTCAATTAATTCCTGGACAGATCGTCCATACGTTTCAGCATCAAACTTCTGCTCATCTTCAGAGTATCTGGAACGAACATATACGTCATCCATAGCATCAAGGCATTGATTGACTCTGGGATCATCTTTCATCTTTTTATAAATATCAACATGTATTCCCAGTCTGCCAGCATTGTAGGAATCAAGAGTCCCCATTTTTGCCATCTGGCTTTTATGCTCCAGCAGTTCATCTCTTTGAGATCTTTTAAAGATGTCAATCAAAATACCTTGTTGTTCCAGTCTCTTAGAAGTTTCAACATCCACCGGCACTCTTTCAGGGAAACCTTCAGTGGTTTCCTCTTCCACTCCTTCTTCAATTTCACCTCCAGACACCACATGTTTCTTTCTTTTTAAATTCTTCAATGTGGTAGTGATGTCTGGGAATTCTTCAAACTGGGGCTCACTAGCATCAGTACCAGCAGCTTCTTCTTCTTGCACAATGGCTTCAGTACCAAAGGCTTTCTCAATGGCATCAGCAAGATCCTTCTCTTTAACCAACACTTTTTCAGAAATTTTCTCAGCAGCAGTAGCAGATTCTTCCCCCTTGGAATGACCACCAGTTTTTGACTTGCGGTCATTGCACAACTGCTCAAGCATATGTCTATCTGAAGACCCAAAAGTTCTACCTGCCACTGGAGTTGTGATATTTACTGTCTTTCTGAGCTCAACAACTTCCTTTTTGATAATTTCAATTTCTGAAGACAAGTGCCTGGGCATTTCATTTTCAATTATCTTTACCAACTGAGGCAACAGCCCATCTTGAATACTTCTTAGAACTGACCCAGAGATCTCTTCAGTGATTTCTTTCAACATATTGTGTCTGAACTTCTGAGTACATTCATCACTGATGTTGCTGATTATGGAGCTTTGGTCAAGGGCTGGCCTACTTTCCAGACTGCTTACTGACTTGGTCAACTTCTGGACCTCTTCTTTCAGAACAGCAAGAGGTTGTACAATTTCTGCTTTTACTGCTTTCTGAACAGAAGATACAAGCTTCTCCTCCAATCCCTGGACTGCCACTTTAATATTTTCTGAATTGTGATTAGTGGCCAGTACCAGTTCATTCAGCTTTTCAAACACAAGCTTTTCATTCCCAGCAAACAAGTTCATTTCTGAGGCAAGATTATTTGAAAGTAAAGATTTAAATTCAGAAACAACCTGGGAAGAAGACTGTAGTGATCTCTCCAGGTCCGCCACCTTATTCAAAAGGCCTTGGACCTCGGTGGAAGAAGAAGTGGAGAGACCACTAGGAGGAGTAAGATCAGAAGCAATTCTGGTCACCAAAGAGACTTGTGCCTGGACTCCTTCAGTGGATGTCTCAGATGTTGTAACAGTGGAGTCCAGCACACGATTATCAGGAAAATCTAAAGGTGTCTCTACTGGTGGTGGTTGAACTGATGAAATACGAAGTGAACTGGGGTTGAAATAAGGAGTACTTGGAGGAAGTGAAGATGGTGGTGGTGGAGGTGGTGCAAACATTGATTCTGGTGGTGGAGGCATATTTGTTGATTCTGGTGGTGGTGGCATATCTGTCTGGAGAAGAGGTGGAGTGACTGAAGTAACAATATTACTGGAAGCTTCTACTTCCATTGCCACATCATCACCCAGAAAATCCATTTTTGAGTCAAAGTTATTACTGTCTGACATGGGTGACTCTGCTTTATCCCAAACTGGAGGTTCACCAACAACCTGATCACCTACTTCTCTGTTCAAATCAATTTGAGCATCTGGCTCAACATTTTCTTCTCCAGGAGGCACAACTGAAGTTTCTTGTTCAACAATTAAAGTACCATCTGCATTCATAATATCACCAGCCGCAGAATTTGAAACTGGGATTACCAGAGGTGAGGCTCCAGTAACCCTTTCAGTTTGTGCAAGAGTTGTGTCAGAAATTTGGCTTTGTAAAATAGTTTGTGCTGACACGGACTCTACTGAAGGATGGGTTGTCCTTCCAGTATCTTCACCACTCGCCCCTAAAAGAAGATTGGGAGTGGTTGCTTGTAGGTTTTCCCTTATGACATCTCCAGATTCCTGTTGGGAGGAATCTGGATGGCTAGCAAATGGCACTACTGGGAGCGACCAAATCTCCCACTTTCCTAAGACGACGAGGTTTATCATTTCGTGGTCGTCTGGGGGGGTTTACTGGTAAGACATTCACATTCTGCTAAGGGTCAGGAACCACCTGGGTTACTGGTGGCACCATTTCAGCATGGAGGACTCCAGTGGGCCCTTCATTATTTTGAAGCCCGCCTGGAGCCTCTTCCAAGTCATCTGGTGATGATGCTTCGATTATTTCCCTTCGAAAATGGTGAATCATATTGGGAGGGATATCAACTTCACCAGTTGTAGAAATTAATTGATTTAAATCCCTCATATATTCACAAACAGAAAAATGGTTTGAATTGTAATCATACTGATTACCAAGAGCTCTTTTAAAAACAAGTGAAAGGAAACGAATAAAAGGTACATGAGCTTTTCTACCTTTCACTTTCAGACGCTCAACAAGGTCATCAAAGAAAATTTGAGCAAAATCCACCCTGTATCCAAACCATAAGCAATATGCAATCTGGAGTTGTGTCTGGTTTATCTGATCTAACCCTCCATAGCTGCCTCCCAAATACTCAACCAAATGAGTGAAGAAAAATCTCCATGAGTCTGTTAATTTACTCATGTAGATTGTTCCCTTTCTCTGTAGCACACCATGTTCATCCAAAATATCAGTGTGCCCCATCTGCCTACAAACATCCCTCATATTGATGCCAGAGGGAAGTGTAATGGCCATCTCGTTTTCTGCAAGGTAATTCAACCGAAGAGCATCTCTGAGAGAATCAACGGTGAGAGTGAAGGCCCTGGTGCCTTGTTTTAAAGTGTAGCGGATGGATTGATCTTCCTCTACATAATGAGCTGTGTACCAGAATTCACACAGGTATTCATGGTACATTTTCCCTGGATTTAGGGTTAAGGCACCATATAGTGGACACTCTAAGAAGAAAGCAGTGAGATGCCCAATAATGGTTTGGGGATCATGAGTGCCAGAGAGTTTGGCCATCCAATTGTTCATGTTTATACGAATGGCTGCCGCATCAAGTGTAATATGTGGAGCTTTCTCTACGGCGGCTGGAGGAGCATATTGGGCAGAAAGAAGATTTTTATTCGAGTTTGATTGTCGAGGGGCCATTTTATGCAAACAAATAACTCAGAAAAGAAACAAAGAAAAATGATTTAAGCTTTTTTAGGGTTAGATATGATGAATTTATTGATGATGATTGGAAATTGAATGAAGAAGAGAGTAAATGAAGGAATTTTGGGAGTAAATACTTTCGAAATGAAGTGAAAAAGAGTAAATATGGGTATTTATAGAGGAGAGAGAAAATGGAATTCAAAACGGTTAATTTGAATTTATTCAAAGTAATTTTGATCGGTTTTGAAATCCGCATTTAATGCATCCCATCACACATAAATGTATGACGGTTGACAGCCCACAAAAACTACCCACTTACACTTTTTGTCTTCCCAAGGTAAAAAATACCATCATTTAGTTTGAAAAATATCATGCCACGTAGGATAAAAAGTAACTATCCATTTAAAGGGTTTGCTTACGTGGCACGCACAAAGACCAAGTATTAAAATATTATGACTAATAACCCATGACTCATTTCAGTGCATCTGGAGGTTGACTAGACACTCCAGTGTCACTGGTGGATTAGGCCAGTGAAGATATGCACTAATGGTACACTGGAGTACTTCCAGTAAAGTATCAGTAATATATTCCAGAAAATTTTTCCAGTGGGAAAATAAATTCCCCCTGAAATTAAAAACATTTTAAGGAAAAAGATTTGAATCTTCCCCCTGGAATGGTGATCCATAAATCTATAAATGCAAAGATAGTATCACAAAGGCGTTCGATAGCTAAGCTGGCATAGATTTATAAATCTGGAAATCAAGGAACCCTGCCAGTGTCACAAAGGCGTTCATAACAAGGTTCCAGATTTAAGGGTTCAACATTCCCAACTCACCAACAAGATATTCAAAGGTTTTTACATCCAGTGGTTTTGTGAAAATGTCAGCAAGTTGTTTGTCAGTGGGAATAAAATGGAGTTCTATGTTATTTTTCATAATATGATCACGAATAAAATGATACCTGAGATCAATGTGCTTTGTCTTAGAGTGCATGACTGGATTGTTTGAGATAGCAATGGCACTGGTATTATCACAAAAGATTGGAGTCTTTGAATACTTAATGCCATAATCAAGCAACTGGTTCTTCATCCAGAGTATCTGAGCACAACAACTAGCTGCAGACACATACTCAGCTTCAGCAGTTGACAATGAAACTGAAGTTTGCTTTTTACTAGTCCAGCTGACCAGTTTGCCACCAAGGAAATGACATCCACCAGTAGTGGATTTCCTATCTGTTAGGTCCAGATTTACTGGACTCGCTCCAGACTCGACTACTGGAGACTTACTGAAGATCTGTCCAGAAACGTGTTCTACTGGACCTACTCCAGACTTGGAATCTGGAGTCCCTCTGAAGATTTGTCCAGAAATAAT
>CM067174.1:107250835-107262482 GCA_034093135.1 Erigeron breviscapus | reverse complement strand
CATGATACCCTAGCCTTTCTAATAGCAGAACCACCAGCATTCCATAAAAATCCTTTCAACAATTTTTCAATTTCCTTAATGACTGTACTAGGCAGCATATATACTGAAGCCTAGTATAATTGCATGGAAGACAACACAGAAGCAATCAACTGAACTCTCCCAGCATATGACAACATCTTGTTCTTCCAACACTCAATTTTAGATTTAATCCTATCAATTAAGACCTTACAATCAGTCACCCCCAATTTCTTGGCAAGCAAAGGAACACCTAAGTATCTAACAGGCAGCTTTCCACTCTTAAATGGTAGAACCTACAGCAAATCAGTCTTATCCCTCTCCCTAATGCTGCCAAAGAAAATCACACTCTTACCTAAATTTGGCTTCAGTCCAGAGATATGAGCAAATTCTTCTAAAGAATCCTTAACCACTATAAGAGAACCCACATTCTCTTTACAAAAGACCAATAAATCATCAGCAAAGCACATATGGGAGAGCTTCAAATCTTTACAGCCAAAATGATACCCATAATCTCTAGAACCCTGAATATTCTTACACATAATGAGATTAAAAACCTCCATTACCAATGTAAAAAGGTAAGGTGATATAGGATCTCCTTGCCTAAGCCCCCTACCTCCTCTAAAATACCCATTAATCTGACCATTTAAGCAAATAGAAAATTTTGTTGTAGTCACACAAGTCATAATCCATCTAATCATATCCCTATGAAACCCAAATTTCTTCAAAATGGTTTCTAAAATCTCCCAACTCACAGTGTCATATGCTTTTTGGATATCAATTTACATTGCACATCTTTTGGGCCCATTCTTCCTGTTATAACCCCTCAGAAGCTCTTGAGCAATCAAAATGTTATCCTGAATATGTCTCCCAGGAACAAAAGCACTTTGATTTATATGCATAATTTTGGCCAGCCCACTTTGAATTCTATTTGTCAGAATTTTACTTATGCACTTATATATCACATTACAGCAAGCTATGGGTCTGAAATCAGAGACTTTACTAGGAGTACTCACCTTTGGAATAAGAGCAATAGTAGTAGCATTGACTTCACCTAGCAATTTTCCAGTTCTGAAGAATTCCTGTACAACCAAACACACCTTTGCACCCACAACCTCCCAAGCTTTCTTAAAAAATCCTGCTGTATATCCATCAGGCCCAAGTGCTTTGTTACTATCCATACTAAACATAGTCTCCTTTATTTCAATATCAGTCACTGGTCTTATCATATCAATAGCTTCTTCTTCATTAAGCACATCTTTAAAAAGTCTATCCATCACCTGTTCAACAGCATCAGTTTTCCCAAGAAAATTCTCAAAATGTTTGACAAACTGCTCGCTACCTCCTCTCCTTCATATCTAATTCCATCCTCATCATTAATACACTCTACTCTACTTTTACTCCTTCTGGATCTCAAAATACTGTGGAAGAATATAATGCAGTATTCTTGTCACCTTCTTTCAACCATTATATATTAACCTTTTGTTGCAGCAACATCATCTCATCTTTAGTTGCTACCATATACTCATTTAAATAGTCACTTGCCTTCCTTCTTAATTGCAAATCATAAGGATTCTCATTCACAACTTGTTGAGTTTTGGTTAACTCCTCCCTCAAACTCTTGACTCTATCAAATATATTACCTTTACTCCAACTAAGCTTATTCAAAGGCTTTTTAAGTCTCTTCAAATTTTGCACCAGTTTATACATATAACACCCCTGTATATCATTATCCCACTCTCTTTTAACCAGATCTAAGAAATCCTCTTTCTCAACAATAAAATTTGAGAACCTAAAGGATTTATTCTTCCTATGAAAGCTTTCTTTAATAGTTAAGACTGCAGGACTATGATCAGAAATTGAATAACGCAGAAACTTCCCTTAAGCACCATGTATTTGACATAAGAACTCATCATTAACCAAGATTCTATCCAATTTCTTAAGAACAGTACACTGCTTATTCCTCAAAGATTTGGTCCAAGTGTAGTTAAAACCACTACTATTAATATCATCAACCTCAATCTTATTAATAGTATCTTCAAATTCTTGCATGTCAGGAGTTCTACAAGATCCCCCAAAAGACTGTTCAGACATCTTTAATGACAGCGGAGCCTGAGGTGTCTATTTATGCCACCAACACATGCCCTTAATGACATAAAATCTCTAGAACAGAAACATCCCTTATGACATTAAAATCTCCTAGAATTACCCATGGCTGCTTTTCCACAAAGTACCCTTGCTGCTCCAATTCTTTCCACAACACTCTTCTTTCAATCCCACTATTACTAACATATACTATACTACAAAAGTATTTAATTCTTTTAGGCACAATTTCAATTAGACAAAACACAGACTGCTTAGTTTTATCAATCACTATCAACTTGACCATGTTAAAATTCCAACCCAACACAATCCTACAACTAGATGGACTGTGCTTCACATTAGATATCCAATCCCAATTCCTAAAGATTTTATTTCCCACTCTATTTATAGTATTAACCTTTAAATGATTTTCAATGAAAGCACAAACATGTACTCTCTCATCCTGCATACTCCTCATAGCTTCATTCTGCTTTAGAGCAGTATTCATACCTCTAATATTCCAAACCATCATTTTGAATTCCATTTCCAAATATTCTTAGTTTAGGATATGAATATCACCCCCATCCATCTCATCAGCCACTAGATCATTAGTAGCATCATTCTCCTCATCTATAATATCTTCCTCTATATCTTTTCTTTCCCTCATATCCTACCACTGGACCTTAAAATACTGGTGCATACTGGTTGTCCAATCCTTTACCTCTTCAGAGGTAGACTGCTTCTTGCTCTTGACAAACCAATCCACCTTATTTCTCTCCCAGAAATCCAATATCCCATTTTGACCATTCCCTACTTGTTCCTCACTTAAAACTCCATACTTATTTGTTGTGCTTACACCTGTAGAAGTTTCAATATTCTTAGTATTTCCTGTATCAGTCTGGGGTACCACCTTCTGGTATATAACCTTGGCTTTTTCCTTGTTGTACATACCACCACCCTGTTTTTGCTCATTCCTCATTCTATGATCATGTTTCTTACTTTTATTCCAATCAAAAACATTTTGCACTTTCCCTTGAGCAACACCTTCATTCCTCTCTTTTCCTTTTTCATCCACTTCCTTATTCTCTACAATTTGCCTCTTACAATTACCATCAGTATGCCCAAACACATTGCAATGTTTACACACAACAGGTTTCCAAGCATACTCAACATTCACAAATTTAGATCTCTTAATATTCAAAATTTCATCCTTATATACCACTTCAATCTTCTCCAAAACCCCTTTACCTGCCTCAATTTCTACCAAAACTCTAGCAAAACCAGCACTGCCAAACCCAGAGTGACACATAGAAGCTGCCATTCCATCCATCATAAGTGGTTTTCCAAGTCTACTAGCAATAGTACTTATTCCCCTTAGACTCCAAGCTTCTAATGGAACATTACTAAGTTTAACCCAAATAGGCAGCTTGTTGGGCTCAGTTCTTTCCACACTCACCTCTGGATTCCATTCCTGAACAACTAATGGTTTTCCATTGACCATCCAAGGACTCTGCTCAATAACATACTGCATACCTTCTAGATTTTTGAATTTAAAATAGCAGATATCATTGTTATCCCTTAATATCTATCCTAAACCAAATTTCCCCCACATTCTTCTCAAATTATACCTCATTTCATTTAGAGAGATATTACAGCCCAAAAAGAAACCACATGCAGTTAACTTCCATTTCTCACACCCCTCCTTAACCAAATCTTCTCCAAAAATAACAACCTCCTCACCTTTATCATTCATCTCAGTAGGAACATAAAACAAAATTTTCTCAATCTCAATTCCTTTATTATTCACAATTTTAGCATAAGAAATTTTCATAGCCTTTTCATCTACCTTATCACAAACAGTTTCATTACCAATCCTATATTCAGATTCAGAGATATCAGGTTTACTTACAGATTGTCCTTGTTCTTGCATTTCAGCCATGCCACTCTTTGCCTCTCCTTCCTCTATGCCATCATTCATCTTCTTATTCTCACCACCATTATTAACCACCTCATCATTATTCCCCTTCACAACGCTGACGTCATCCTCCTCACTGTTACAATTTTCAGCATTTTCACCTTTATTCTGGTTTATTTTCTTATTATTCAACACATAATCACCTAAATTTATAGGAGTTTTAGTATTCCTCGCATAAGATCTTCTTTTCGCCATTCAATCAAAAATCCCAAAATATAGGGTTTTTTATTCGCTAAAGAAAAGTAAAAATTACTCCTATAGTGAAGTGTGGATCGCAAAATAGAGTGAAAATGATAAAATAATGAAGAAAATTGATGAAGAAATGAGGTAGAAATGAAGGTTTATTAATGGCAGAAGCGGTTACAAAGTATAACTAATTTTCGCGCCAAAATTACAAGAAATTAATGGAGATTCTGATTATGCACAGCGTTAAAGTTGGATCAAATTTCTATTATAAATGACCAACTTTTTACAGGCGAAAAAGAAACCTCAAAGTTATAAAGAAGTCAATTTAAGGTAACCCATGACCCATCCAAGTTGACCTGCTAAAAAAATATGACAAGGGGTAGTTTTGACCATGTTAACACTTTACATTGAACTAGATATAACTTTTTGAAACATTTTTCCTGGCATAAAAGTTACTTAAAATATGTCCATAGATGATCACTTTTTTCTGCAATCTGCCAATAAATACAACAAAAGTCGGCAACTTGCCTCCATTTTGGAGGTGGTAGGTTCATCTCCTCATCTAAAATCTGAACATTTTCCCTTCTTGTTCTCTAGAAGAAACTGATAGACTTGCATCATTTGGCAACACTTTCTTAGGTTGATCATGTTTGTGCTGACCTTTATAAACTATTTTTGTGACGAAATTGTGCTGATTACAAGTCAAAATCTTTTTAGCATCACATTCATTAACCAAAGATGATGGAGGTAAGCAGGTTGACCCAACTACTTGCAGAAGATTAATAGATAGCCTTAGATATCTACTTCACACTTGCCCAGATTTATGTTATGCTGTAGGAGTTGTATGTAGATATATGCAGGCACCAAAAGTCAAATTACCTAGTATAGCCAAAAGGGAGTTGGTCAAATGGGCCAATGGGTCATCCGTCAAAGAATTATTGGTTACTTGACCATATCTTTCATACATAGTGCCCAAACAACTTATCAGAAGCCCAAAACAAACTTTAATCACATCATAAGATTCCAAATTAAAGCTATTTGAATGTATGTAACTTCATAAGATAAGAATAACCAAACGTTCAATACTTACAATAGCTAGTATTTTTTATATTTTTTGTAGCATACATAACAATAGATTTTCTGAGTTGGCCTGGCAGTGAGGTGTCGTAAGTTCCTCCGAAAAGGTCAACTCGTCACAAGAGATATGAGGTTCAGATCTTCCTATGTAAACATCTTGGAATTGAAGTTCCTTAATTATCTTGTGGGATGAATGTGGAAAAAAGCACTGAATCAGTCTTGCAATATGAAAATGCCTTACAAATGGAATTGCATTTCCAATATCAACACAACCCAAAAATCTGATTTATATCACGTTTCTATCTACTTCTTCACTTCTAGTTTGTTAAAATTCTTTACAAGGAAGGGTTAAGGAGGGAACCCGGTACCATATTGGATACCCATCATGACCTCCTAGTAAGGTTTTTGAAGCAGATATTAGCCTACGACTGACACATTGCACTGCAAGGGGGGAAAAAAGTCTTTTATCATCGTCAAAATAATAGCATTATTAAATGAAAACATTAACATGAATGATTGAGACAACAGTGTTACCTTTCATGTCTGCAAACCCGATGACGGGATGTTGAATTTAAAGAGATATGCCTCGCAAATCAATTAGACTTAGAGGGTCTCAGGTTGTTATCCATAGGTCTATTTATTGGGTTGCTTTAGATCTGCTTGGTTCCAATGATGGTCGATCCCAATCACCGTTTCTGATTGTGTCATTTGATTTGGTTGCCAAAGAATTTAAAGAGATAAATCTCACAGATAGTTTAACCAACCGGCTTTGTAGTATTCAGTCTATATCTAAGCTAGAAGAGTCTCTTGTCTTGCTTGAATACCATAGAGAGTTTGAGGAAGGCCTGCCAGTTTGTTGTCTATGGATGATGAAAGAGCAAGGTGTTAATAGATCATTTACAAAGTTATATAACCTCAACGTGCCACATGCCACAATAAAGACATTACTAGGATTTACGAAGTTCGGTGAACTTATACTGACAACACAACAAGAAAAAGATCATGACTTTGCCAAGCTTGAAATGTACGATCCCGACTCAGAAGACATTTACGATCTTCACAGTCGCGGAAAAGATTATTCCTTCTTTATGTGGTCTTATATGGAATCACTCCTTTTGCTTGATCACTTGGATGAAAAATTTTTTGAAACTGTCGTTTTTCAAGGGTGTTTTGTCAAACAAGTTTTCGGAAAAAAAAAATTGTGCAACCGGGTAAACCGGTATTGGCACTACCGGTTTGGAATATTTGGGTCGAACCCGGTATTCGCATTACCGGTTTCAGAAAAAGTTGATCGAAACTAGTATTAGCATTACCGGTTTCAGAGTGATTTGACATAGCGCAGTGGAATCTTTGACTAGAACAGTAGACGTGATAGAAAGCCTGAACCCGATTTTGGCAATACCGGGTTCGGCCCAAACCCTAACACGTGTCGCTTTGTGGTGAAACCCTAATTCAACTTGTAAACCATTTATCTATATATAGTACATGTGATGTATCTGCAACCATTATCAGTATTCCAACAAATATTTTCAGATAACATTTCAAACACTTTCATAAACTATATTTCCAAAAAAAAAATGGCATCTTCATCATTCAACCCAATTGTGGTTCAGTTAATATGGGATGATTGTGTATCATTCGTAAATGGGATCCTTCAAAATGCAGATCCATCAAAAAGACATAAGTCCCTGTTTTAACTAAGACTTTCAGAAAATTGTGATGTCACTTAACAGTTTTCGGTTCAAATAAGACTCAAATGCATTTTATGAAATTAAGGGTGTTCTTAGAAATTTAATTACGGATGATAATACTTTGGCAATGATTTATCATCTGGGTGATGCGCAATTTGAAGTGAAGTTCGAGCCTACTTTTACAAACCAGTTGTTAAGCTTGACTCAAAGTCAATGTTTTTTTTCAACCGGGTAACCAGTCACAAGATAACGAAGATCATGAAGACAATGACGATGATGAAGACAATGAAGACAATAAAGACGATGAAATTGCACCAATGGTTGATGGATCTGGTGATGAGGCACCTTATACAAGCGATGATACCATCGACGGATATAGCGTTGATGGGATGTATCTGGAGATGAAGATGATGAAGGGGCACATGTACAAGGTCCTTTGGAGCAGCAACAACATCTTTTTCTAGACGATGATGAAGAAGATCGTCTAATGCCATTCAATGAAGTTCAAGAAGATGTGGTATTTTGGTCGAAAGAAAGAATGTGATAGAAAAAGGAATGTTTTTTCAAAGCAAGGCGGAACTTGTATACGCTGTTAGGCTTTGGAACATAAAAGAAAACAGAGAACTTATTGTTCAAGATACGAGGCCACAGTTTTGGAAAGCACAGTGCATGACCAGGGGGAAGAATTATCGTGGTGTTATGGACCGGGTCCCGTGTAGGTGGGTTGTAGTTGGATCTAGCAGAAACAGTTTAGAATTGTTTCAGATCACAAAGTGGAGAGTCACAATTTCTATGGAGAAGTGATATCTAACAACAACCGATGTATGACAACAAGTATGATAGCTTCTGAAATTTTGCCCCAGGTGCAGGAGGATTTAACTTATAAAGTCAGACACATCCAGGCGCAAGTAAAAACAACTTTCAATTTCGATGTGAGCTACACCAAGGCGTGGAATGCAAGAAGGATAGCAATTGAAAGGTTGTATGGAACTTGGCCTAGTAACTTTGATGCATTGCCCAAGTATATTGCTGAATTACAACGTGCTAATCCAGACACTGTTGTGGAATGGCTCCATTCTCCAACCAGTTCAAGCCATATACAAACATTCAAGTTTGTATTTTGGAAATTTGGACCGACAATTAGAGCATTCCAACGTTGTATTCCAGTGATCTTTGTCGATGGCACTCATTTGAAAGGCAGCTACAAGGGTAAGTTGCTAACAGTAGTGACGAAGAACGCCAATGGACAATTATTGCCTGTTTCTTTTGCCTTGGTTGATGAAGAGTCTAATGAAAGTTGGGGATGGTTTTTAAATCTCTTTCAAGAGCATGTCGGATCGCAGCGGCAGGGTGATTTGTGTATCATTTCAGACTGTCACCAAGGCATAATCAATGCAGTGAACGAAATTGGGTGGCATCATAGGTATTGTTTGAGGCACGTTTGTAGCAATGTCAACTCGCACTTCAAGGACAAGCGTATCAAAATTTTGGCTTGGGTTATCGGTTCCACATCCCAACAATCCAAGTATTCTTGGGTAGTGGATGAAGTCAGAGGTGAAGCAGAGGGGGTTTGGCCGTATTTGAGAAACATTGGTTTGGATAAGTGGACTCTAAAGCACGACTCGGGACTTCGTCGTTGGGGTAACTTAACGACAAACATTGCCGAATGCCAAAACAATATACTTGGAAAGGCTCGTATGCTACCTATTAGAGCTTTAATTGAGGCGACTTTTACTTGGACAAGAGACCATTTTGTCAAGCAATACCGGAAGGCCACCAATTGGAACCCACCACTAGCTCGCAAAATGTGGGAGGTTTTTCAGATGCGTGAAAGAGCCTCAACAAGCCATAGGGTGGAAGTGTATGATGAACGAACAGGAAATTACACGGTCAGAACAAACCAAAGAAATGCAAATGGCGAGTACACATACAATGTTGTCATGGCGGAAAATAGGAAAAAATGCCCTTGTGGAGCTTGGCTGCATGAAAGGTTTCCATGTTCTCATGCCATTGCTGTTTGCGGATATAGACAGGAGAGAGCTGCTAATCTTCCTAGTAAGAGGTACACAACTAGGACGTGGATAAATCAGTATAATGTTGCACTTGCTCCCTTCTAAGACGTTCATTACTGGGTAGAGGTAGATTGGGAGATCCAAGGAGACCCGGCAAAACTGGTCACGCATAGGGGTAGGAGACGCACCAGACGGTACCGGAACGAGATGGATGAGAGTTCTACCAGCAGATCTTCAACCTCAAGACAACAAGCTAGGTGTGGCATTTGCAACGGATTGGGTCATAATAGGAAACATGCACTCAACTTTGAATATGGCAATAATCTTGTCGCTTATCTGTTTCCGTTTTTTTGTTGTTGTTGTTTTAATCCGTTTTTTCCTGAATTCCTAAGTGTTTTCATGTAACATGGCAACTTTCAATATGAATTTTATGTTTGTTTTTTTTATTAGGTATCTTTGTCACTTTATTTAAAAAAAACATATATGGCGAAACAACTTACTTTATTGAAAACCGAAACGATTACATAAAAACGATTACATAAATAAGCCAAAATTATCCAAATTAACAAAACGGGAATCAGTGGAGTCGAATGAACTATCACCATCATTACGGTGAATGTATTCACCGGGCTCATAGGCAGGGGCTGCAGCTTCTGGGTTTTCTGTTGCGTATTCCTCTCCCGGGTCAGTCACGTAACCATCAGGCCGACTACCAACCGAGCGAAATTCAGCACTAAAGGTATACGCGTGCTGCATCGTGCTCCTTATTGAGGACTCGACAAAAGTAAGATGGTTAATGGTTAGTTGCAACCATTGGACCTTCTGCTGCAGGTAGGCCTCGTACCTCCTGTCTATTTTGGTCGGTTGAACCACTGTTGCACGTTCTGCAATCTCAGCCTCATAGTCCGACTTTCTCGCCTTCAAACGCTCAATTATAGATGTCACCGCATCTTTACGCTCGTTATCATCACTCATGTGACTCCAAACGCTGTTTGAGGCTCCAAACCGTGTGATATTTGGGAATGAATCACCACCAGAAGATGATTGACCTGCCATTTATTTAGATATGTTTTTTTTGAAAATTTAGTTGCTGTATTTTTTTTGAATGCCCAGAATGAGCTATGTTCGTAATATATTATATTTTTTATTTTATATTTGTTTTTGTTGTAATATATAGCAACGTTGTGGTGAATAAATAGATGCTGAAGTCTGTTTGTCTTTTACCTCGAACCCGGTTTTCCCAATACCGGGTTCGCAGTCATATGTCACATCAACCACTCAATGCTCTGCATGTTTACTGTGTTCTGAAAAGGTGGGGTACGATGTCTGAAACCGGTAATGCTAATACCGGTTTCGATCGACTTTTTCTGAAACCGGTAATGCGAATACCGGTTTCGACCCAAATATTCCAAACCGGTAGTGCCAATACCGGTTTACCCGGTTGCACAAAAAAAAATCGAAAACTTGTTTGATAAAACACCCTTGAAAAACGACCGTTTTAAAAAAAAATTCTCACTTAGATGGTTTTATATATTCGATAAGTAACTAATCACAAATATATGATCACATTATGAGATGTGAGTGGATAGACCGCTTGTCATTAGTTAAGGTAGAGTAAATTACTTTCATTTTGTATAAGTGATGTCATTATTCACTTCAAATTTCAGACTTGCTTAAAAGTTTTCACTTTGCAAATGCTTGAATTATTAACATTTCATGTCTTAGTGTTGGATGTTCCAAAATGGAAATATGCTTGAAATTTGATGTGTCCGAATGACGGCTGTAGTATTTTCCGTTTTGTGTGTAGGAACAGATAATTTAGTTTCTTCGTGTGTAGTTTTCTGATTTGATCAGGTTTTGTTGGTTGGTTTGCAAGCAATTTTGGAATAAAATAATTTTTACCTTACTATTAATGACGGACCACATGAGTGAATTAAAATGTATAAATTCATCTTGTCTCAGCTGATTGTTGTTTGTCTTAAATATTCTTCCAAATTTGATTAGTTGATCTTTAGTTGGGGACATTTTTGTGATCTGATCACAAGTCGTGTCACGGTAAAGACTAGTTTTGGGTAGCAAATCTTTTTGAGTCACTGTTATGAATTAGACGGAAGGCTTCAAAGAAAATAAAAACAGGATTATGCGAGTTTCATTATTAGGTTTTATTTGTATGACGAGAATTGGTATATTTCTCTTAGGTTGTTTCCCGTATTGCTGCTTTGCAGCTGGTGATTTTGCAAAAAAGGAGTAAACCATTTACAGGACGCGTTAGAATGGCATGGTCGGGTCAGATCAATTATAACCCAATAAGAATTGCAAAAAAGATATATTACCTTAATAAACTTAGCATAGTTCGGCATACCTGAAAGTAGATCAACCAAAGGCACATTAATATTCACAGATTTAATCAAATCAATAAACTTACTATATTGCTCTTTGATTTTCTCCTTCCTCAAGCGTTGAGGGAATGGTATCTTTGGTTTGTAAGCCTTCACTTCGGGCTCAACAACCGCCGGTTTTCAACCGGTGCAAGTGGAACAACCGGTGTCTTCACGGCTTGGTTCGGCTCCACTTTAATCTCCTCATCAACTTGCTCCTCATCTTTTCAA
>CM067174.1:107233374-107249835 GCA_034093135.1 Erigeron breviscapus | reverse complement strand
TAAGTTCGGGTCTTGAACTGTGTTGTTCAAGAACCATTCCTGAGAGTTCATCAAATCGAACATTCATACTCTCGTCGATTCTCTTGGTTCTTCGGTTATATACACGTTAAGCTATTGATTCTCTTGAATAACCGATGAAATAAGCCTCATCGCCTTTTGGTTCAAACTTGCCCAGATTATCTCTATCATTGAGAACATAACATACACATCCAAAAATGTGCAAGAAGTTCACATTGGGCTTTCTCTTGTTAATCACCTCATATGGAGTTTTATCAAATCTCTTGTTTATGATTGATCTATTTTGAGTGAAACATGCAGTAGCAACAGCTTCAGCCCATAAATTCGGAGGCAACTTAGAATAAGCAAGCATTGTTCTAGCTGCTTCAACAAGAGTTCGATTACGACGTTCAACTACTCCATTCTGTTGAGGTGTCCTGACAGCGGAAAATTGATGAGTAATACCCATGGACTTAAAGAAAGAATCAATTGATGAATTCTTGAATTCAGTGCCATTGTCTGAGCGAACAATTCTAACCGATGATTTAAGATTTACTTGGGTCTTCTTAATGAAATCAATAATCACACTCGGAGTATCACTCTTTGCATGAAGAAAGAATACCCAAGTATAACGAGAATAATCATCGACAATCACAAGAATGTATCGCTTGCCATGGATACTTTGAACTTTCATAGGACCACACAAATCCATATGAATAAGGTGCAAAGGACCTTCTGTACTTAGAAACTTCTTTGGTTTGTGTGAAGCTTTCTTCATCTTTCCAATTGCACAAGCTGGACACACATGTTCACTTTCATACTTGTAGTCCGGAAGACCTTCAACAAGTTGTTTATCCACGAGCTCATTAATTGTTTGAAAATTAAGATGAGAAAGACGGCGATGCCATAACCAAGAATTTTGTGCAGTTGCTTTAGAAAGAAGACAAATCTCTGAAGAATGAGATGGAATGTTGTTGAGATCAATTGTGAACAAATTGTTGTCTCTTGTTCCAGTAAGAATATCCACTCCCTCTTCAGTCTGCACTTTGCATTCATATCTCCTGAATAGTACTTGAAGATCATTGTCACAAAATTGTCCAACACTGAAAAGATTGTGTCCTAGTCCTTCAACATAGGAAACTCTCTTGATAGTGACACCATTTTTAACAATGTCTCCATAACCGAGAATAGGAGCGATATGATCATTTCCGAATCTGACGGTTCCCATGAACTTCTCGACAAAGTTTGTAAGAATGGACTTGTTTCCAGTCATATGACGAGAACATCCCGAGTCAACATACCATACACAAATGAGAAATTCCTGCAAGGACAAGGAATATGATTTAGGTACCCATGTAGATTGGGTCCTTGCAGTTAGAGGGATAACATGCAAGTATACATAAAAATAAACATCAAGCAAAATAACACACAAACAAACTTTTTATTCAAATCACAAACAAACACACATAATCGTTCAAAGTACAGATACGAATTACAAACAATGAAAATTCAAGGTTTATACACAAGTTTTGGTACAAGCAGGACTAGTCCTAGATGTATTGGCACTATTTTGAGAATTTGATCTACGAACAATCCACACTTGTTTCACATTTGTTGTATTCCCATCAAGCTTGACTTTACTAGAAGCATGCAAAATCTATCCTTAGGAATCCATCTACTGCTACTAGTTAAGCACAAGTCACCTGAAACACGAACAGTCTTCTTGTTAGCAAACAATTTGTTAATTTCGGACTTAACAGGTTTCTTCTTGATGGTTTCTGTGGTCTTGCTCACTTTCTTGATGTTATTAGGTGACAACCAACCATATTGATCTTTGTACTTAGTCATTCCAGAAACAGTATCTCTAACCCTTGTAAAGTGCACTTAGGATTCTTCTGAGAATACCTAGGAAAACTAGAATACCTAACCTGCTGAGGTTGTTTGTTTCTTAATGAGAAAGTGTCATTCTTGACAATATTTGGACCACTGCTTGTTTTGACTTCTTTTTGGGACTGAGGTTCAGATTTAACCTTGTACATCTGTGGTTGCCTAGAAGTCTTTGAATTCTTAGAAACTTTGGGACCTTTGTTTAGTTTTGGTCTCGAATCTGTCTTAGGTGATTGATTGAACTTTGGTTTTGAATCAGTCTTGGGTGATGAGTTGGTCTTTTGTTGTTGGGTGGTCTTTGGTCTTTGGAACTTATCGAATGGGGAAGGTTGTGAAGAGTGTGACTTTGGAATCTTCTTTAGAAAAAATTCATGTTTTTCCTCTTTTTTGAACAAAATGTTTTTCAAAATCAGGAGCAAAATCATAATTTCTTTCCAAATAAGTTGAGAAATCATCTGTTTCCAATTTCACACTTGCTTCACTTCTCTTGAGTGGAATTGATGCTTTTTCTTTCTCTTTAAAAGATTGAAGTGCTATTTTCTGAAATTGGAATTCAACTTTTAGATCATTAAGTTCCTTTAGCACTTTCACCTTTTGTTCTTTTTCTTTTTCAAACTTTTGTTTGAAAGCATCAATTTCATTCAAGTATGATTGAGTTCCCTCAGAAAACTTGGTAAAGGACTCAGTTTCAAAAGTAGTCGGGAAGAAATAATCATCAACATCAAGTGCATCATCGAATTCATCTAGATCACTATCAGTTTGAACAGACACATGAACAACTTTCTTGATGTCTACATTCACAATTTGAACATGGGTTGGATGATTCTTTTCAAACACATTGGTTTTCATTTTCATAGATAAAATCTTCTTATTGATTTTTTCAATCGATTCAGAAAACTTTCGGTCAAAATCAAGTTTGCACATATCAAAAATCTTTGATTCTTTTTCAGTTTGCACAGAAGCATTTACAATTTCACACATAGATATCACAGAACATCCAGATTGATCACAAACTTTGGAATCTAACTTGGGTTGGTCAATGATACAGTGATTTTGAGTCTTCAGATTGTCTATCAAAGATTGCTTTTCATCAAGAGACTTTTGCAGATCCTCTATTACCTTTTCCAAAACTTGTTGTGGAACATAAGGTCTCAAGTTTTCAGCTTTTGGAATTGGAAAAGTTTCTTCTAAAGGTTTTTCGTTAAAACACTCAAGAATTTCAGGAATTATAGCCTCATGATTTTCTTTTTCGTCATTTTCTTTTTCCATTTTATGTGCAGGGTGACTGAAAAAATCATATGACTCATCCATTAACTCATAGTTAAAATAGACTTTTGCACCCTTCTTTAGAAAATCATCAGCCTCAAAATCACTATCATTCGGTCTCATAAACTGGTCAGTCATCCCACATCTCAAATAAGATTCCTTATATAATGATGGGACTTCTTCTTGTGCTTTGAGCAAATGATTTGGATTGACATAACCTAACCCTGAAGTGAATATTGTTTCCGAATTTCTTGGCCTATTCAAAAAGATTTGTTGATATGAACGATTAATCTTATACAACTTGTCTTGATAAGACTTGATTTCAGCTTTAAGCTCATCATTTTCTTTATCAAGTTTTGTTTAAGAGAATCTTTTATACAACATTCATATTTTAGGTCAGAAATTTTGTTTTCAAATTCCGTCAAATCAGGGATAGATTCATTCAATTTCACATTTAATGACTCAATGTCCTCAGCCAAAGCATTTGCTCGAAACATCTCATTGGTCTTTTCAACTTGAAGTTGTCTGACGGTCTTGCTCAGTTCAAGAACTTTGGTCTCAAGTTCTTGTTTTTCAAGATGCAGTTTGGAGTTTTGAGTAAAAGTGACTGCCGCTTTTTCAGATTTCAAATTCTCAAATTCCTTTTGAAGCAAATCAAATTTACTTTGAAAATCTTTTTCTTTGTCTTCCAAATCGTTCTTTAATTTTAAATTCTTTTTACTCAAATCCCTGCAATCTTTTCTTGCAGTTTCACTCATATCCATATAGTGTTTTAACACTGATTTGGGAAGTGTTAGTACTTGATCATCCTCTGAAGAACTTTCCTCAACATCATCCAACTCCTTTGATTTCTTGATCTTCGTCATGAAGCACACATTTGCTGCAAGTTCGTCTGTCTCTTCATCAGAAAGGTGTAGCCATTTGTCATCCTCAGCGAGAAGAGCAATTCCACTTTCTTCTTGTCTTGCGAGCAAAAGTTTGTACTTGTAGTATTCGGAGTTCTTTTGACGCGGTTTAGTGCAATTGATGGCAAAGTGTCCAGGAATACCACAATTATAGCATTTCTTGTCCTCACTCCTTTTATCCATGACCTTCTTCTCAAACTTCTTCTGATTATCAAACTTCTTCTCACCACCAACATATTCCTTCTTGGCTTCAAACTTAGGAGCATTTGCATTCTTTGCATACGAAGAAACTGAAGAAGTCCTAAGCCTTCGTGAAATAAGCGAGTTCCTTGTACATCTCTTTTTGTCTTTCATCCAGATCAGAATCACTCATTTCACTTGAATCAGAATCAGTGTCATACTCAACAAAGCTTTGTCTTGACACTTTTGAAGTCTTTTTCTCAGCTACCAAGGCTAATGGATCGGAATGAGAACTTTCTTCTTTCTTCTTTTGGATCCTCTGAACATCCTCAACATTCAGCTTCAGCTTTTCATACAAGGTGTGAATGGTGAGTTTCCCAAAGTCTGATTGTTGGTTGAGTTGGGTTCCATACACTTGCCATTCCTCTTCCAGATTTTTGATGAATTTGATGTTCAGTTCCATATTGGTTCTCTTCACATCATTCTTTCTAAGCTCATTGATGACATTGCAGAATCTGATGTATACTTCGTTCAATGGTTCACCCTTCTGTTGCTTGAAAGTTTCATACATGTTCAGAACAGTCGACAATCTTATGGTGTTTGACACATCAGATCCTTCCATCTGCTTTTCCACTTCATCCCATATGTCTTTTCCTGTTTCATAGGAGTCCACATTGCAGTAAATGTCATCAGGAAGTGCTTGGTAAAGATAAGCAATTGACATTTGATCAGCTTCAACTCTATTTCTCTGATCTGTATTCCAACTCTCTTCAGGTAAAGCTTCTCCATTAACAGGGTTCTTTGGAAGTTCAGGACCATCTTTGTATGATTTCCTCAGAAGTTTTCCATTCTTCTGTCTGTCTATCCAGTTCAGAAACCTTTTCTTCCATTGAGGATAAGAACCTCTAAACAAGACAGGAGGTCTTCCTTCAGAACCAAGTGCTAAAGCTTCCCTTGAAGCCATTTCAATCAATTAAAAGACTTAGAAAAAAAATTTGATTTTCTACTTGTGAAGAATGCCGAGCAAAAATCTCGGCAAATGGACCAAAAAATTTTGAAAATTTTTATTTTCTGCCCACTTGAAAAATATTGAACGAAAATGATATTGAATTAATTTTCTTGAAATTGACAATTTTGACAAGTCTAAATGAACTAGGTGCCGAGGTTTTTCTTCGGCAAATAGAACAAGTAGCCAATTCACAACTCGAGCACACTGATCAATCAACTTCAACAGTTTGCCGAGCTTTTTCTTCAGCAAATAGAACAACTAGAACTGGATCACAAATACACTTGGTGGATTTTTGTTGAAATAACTATTTGCCGAGATAAAATCTCTGCAAATAGTGTAAGTAGAATCAACCCTTAACCAAATTCAGTCAACAAACGTATTTGCCGAGAATAAATCTCTGCAAACAGAACAATGAGCACCACACTTAACCAACTTTTCTTGAAACACCTATTTGCCGAGATAAAATCTCTGCAAATAGAACAATGAGCACCAATACTTGACCAACGTTTCTTGAAACACCTATTTGCCGAGATAAAATCTCTGCAAATAGAACAAGTAGAACCAGTACTTAACGAAAATTTCTTCAAACAACTATTTGCCGAGCAAAAAGCTCTGCAAATAGTACAAGTAGCTTTAGTCCTTAGCCAAAATTTGCTAAAACACGTATTTGCCGAGATAAAATCTCTGCAAATAGTACAAGTACGATTAACCTTAGCCAACAATCTCTGCAAACACGAGTAAACACTAAACAACAAAACAGTCGGTTACTGTTCTTCTTCTTCGTTCAGCTAAGTACCCAAACGCCGAGGTTTCTGAAAATCATTGATATCTTCTTCATTTTTGAGAGTTACAACTTGAAATTTATATCAAAATTCTCAGAAAATGATCGCGAACAAATCCTCGAACAAAATAACAACTAATTTCAATCAGAATGAAATCCCACTGAAACCTTGATTTGCCGAGCTTTCACGAAATGTGATCAAATGATGAAATTGAAATCTGAAATCGATATAGAATGATGATATACTAACAACTAATCGATCGGTGAACAAATTTCAACAACAAACACACTAATTTTGCAGAAATTACTCAAACAGTAATCTCGGCAAATGGCTATTTCAGTAACAAACTCAAATTCCAGAAAATAAGCACAAAATAAGACTTAATTGAGCTTGTGGATCGTTCAGCAACTCTGATTGTGCTCTGATACCAAATGTAAAGATTAGAATTTGAGCTTTTGTGTGTGTTTTAGTGTGTGTCAATGGCGGTTTCTAGAGAGATAAAGTAGAGAGAGAAAGCAGAGATATCAGGGAAAGATTGGTTAGCATTATGGGGTAAAAGGTTACAAAGTTCATTAAGGAGGGGGTTTATATACATATGACTAATTTACACTAAGCCCCTTCCATACTTAGACATTTACATTCTAAATACAAATATATAACAAGGAAACAAATCAACTACTACATTTATATTTGTAACGGTTTTCCTAAAGGTATCTCGGTAAGTTAGATAGTTAATATGAAGGGAACCAGGTTTATATCGAATTGCAACCATATTTTTGTGGTATATTGACTATTGGCTTTCAACTTGAAGGTGATGAAGGCCATGAAGGTTGAGTGGAAATCAAAAAGATGTCTTTCTCATCTGCTTATGAATAGATCCATCAGGGTTAAAAGGTAATTAGATTTTTCTACATAGATGTGGACTTTTGTCAACTCATTTGCTTATGAATAGATCCATCAGGGTTAAAAGGTAATTAGATTTTTCTACATAGATGTGGACTTTTGTCAACTCATTTGCTTATGAATAGATCCATCAGGGTTAAAAGGTAATTAGATTTTTCTACATAGATGTGGACTTTTGTCAACTCATTTGCTTATGAATAGATCCATCAGGGTTATCAAGGTAATTAGATTTTTCTACATAGATGTGGACTTGTCAACTCATTTGCTTATGAATAGATCATCAGGGTTAACAGGTAATTAGATTTTTCTACATAGATGTGGACTTGTCAACTCATCTGCTTATGAATAGATCCATCAGGGTTAAAAGGTAATTAGATTTTTCTACATAGATGTGGACTTTTGTCAACTCATTTGCTTATGAATAGATCCATCAGGGTTAAAAGGTAATTAGATTTTTCTACATAGATGTGGACTTTTGTCAACTCATTTGCTTATGAATAGATCCATCAGGGTTATGTTATGCCTTTAATGCGTCAAACAATTCAAAATAAATAGCTTAAAAGGGTACGTGTCAAAATGGTTCAAAAATCCCCTAAATTATATTATTAAAAGATATCTTTATCGAAATAATAAGATGTGAAACCTTTCTAAAACATTGGCAATTTATGTTTGTGCACAGGTGTTTCAGGCCGATATAATCTGACATTTTTCGATCTATATCAACACTTTACCCGTTTTAATAGTTAATTTTAATCAACAACAACAACAACAACAAGGGTACCCAATCCCAGCATAAGCCGGGCTATGGGGGAGGTATGATGTAGACAGACCTTACCCCTACTCAAAGGTAGGGAGGCTGCTTGATCCCCAAAGACAGGATACTAGAGTTGGTTAAAAAAAGTCTCAGGAGTTGTGGGGCTCCGCAGCGAAAGATTAGTATTGATGGTATGATGGTTGCTGAATACAAGCTTCAGTAGAAGAAAAGTGATGACACAGAACAGCTTCTAGAACCAGAAAAAAGAAAGCAGCTTTTTGCAGAAAGGTATCATTACTGAACTCATTTTATTACACATATTCACCTGTTATGTTTCATTGTTTGTGATGGTTTATGAGCAATATCGTTCTTCAGGTTCCGGGTGTATTAAAAAGAGTGAGTGATGAGGAATATTTGTTTTTGGGCCTAAACCCCAATTATGTTCCCCCAGATTAGATGATCCTGCACGTCCTTCCATTACCACTACCTCCAGTCAGACCATATGTCATGATGGATACTTCAGCTCAGAGCGAGGCAAGTTTCCTGATTATGTGTCGTGGCCCTAATAAGGTGGGCTCTTCTTAATCCACATGATTTAACATTGCTTTTCATGTAAAACACCTAAAAAAGGAAATCTTTGTATGTCTTAGGACACGTTTTAAGCAGAATATCCAGTATTGTGGGGGTAAAACGGGCAGGCTTGGAAATTGCTTAGAATGGATTAGGTTGGGATGGACCTGTGACCCTATTGTCTATCTTTTTATAAATGAGTTGTGTTAATTATGATTACATAAGTTATGATGACAATGATAGCTTTTTGGATTAAGCAATCAGTAGGTTGAAAAACTGTATGCATTAGAATTATTGTTTGGGTGACTATGGAACTATATGACCCATCCTTAATTTCTTGTCAAATTTATTTAACCCGTTAGAGATAAAACATACCTTGGATCGACCCAATAATAAGTATATGTTTACTTTGTGCTCTGTTTATTATTTACTCATAAATTACTTCTATTTTTTCAATTTTAAACACCAATTGTATGGTTGAAGAGTATTACAAAAGGTGATCTTTCTACCTTATTGAGTAAAGATCTTATCTTGATAACATTTTATGGGTTTTGAATACTTACCCATGAATCTTTTGTAATAAAGCTTCTCTCTTGATAACATAATTACAAGGATATTTAATTAATTATATATGTTATATTTATACTCGGGTATTGGAGGTGGTCAATGTTCATCAACAGACACAAATGGTAAACCCCACGAGTGATCAGCTATTATCAACACATGAAAACGAGCCATTACAGGCAAGAAGCTCTCTCGAGCATTAACCATATTTCTTTGTTTTTTATTTTTTATTCTAAGTTTAAGATTGGAAACATTTTAATGCTTCGGATCAAAGTGTACTCTTAACGAGTAAAGGCGCCTAGATCTATTTTATGTAGCAAAAGGATCAAATGAGTAAAATATGAATGTTTGTGTATTTTTAAATGGGTTAAAGAGTGTAGTCTTAACTTAATCATCTCATACAAAATTATCAGTTTTGAATCATCACTTGGCCGCAGGGGCGGAGCTATATGGGGGGTAGGGTTGGCCATGGCCCACCCCCATCACATATACACAAACATATAGCAAATGATTTCTATGTTATTTGTATAGTTTGGTAGTATTTTTGGAGAATTGGCACACCCATCTTTATTTATTTTGACATATTGAGTTGGTTTAAAAGGAGGGGAAAAAAAACTTACCTGTGTGGTTGTATGTATCGCTTGCTCCGTGATGTTCATTGAAGAAGATGATGACTTTGGTTTTTGTCTTTTTGCATTTTCTATAGTATATTATTTGATAGTTATAATTATATTCATTTTCAACCCTTAAACTTTGATACAATTTGCAAATAGATCATAACTATTAAAAGTGACGTGCTATTTATATGATCTTTGTTTAATTTTATGTTTTAGTTTAGAATTAATGAAATGGTTTTTACTACTATAGCGTATTTTTTCGTTTAATGTGGTTTTTAATTCTAATACAGTGATACCAATAGATTTGAATTTTAAAGTAGAAGTATTTGGTTAAAGTAGGTTAGTATGATGAGTCAGTGACTTAACACTAATACACTGAATTTTAGTGTGGCGATTAAAGGTAATCTTAGCCGGGATACATATGTTAGTTTGTAGTGCTCTTTATGACAATGTGGTTATTTGTGTGTCATCTTTAGATTCGATCACTTTTGCAATCATTATACTAACTTTGCATTTTATATTCAAAAAACTTTACTCATTGTTTGTATCATTCATAGCGTGTTTGTAATTGGTCTACTTAATTTACATTAGAAAAGAACTTCAAATGCACTACCAAATTGTTTATATAACGAAACAAATTTGCCCCACCCCCCTTTGCGTGCGCTGTGAGAGACCTCCAATAATGGTTCCCGACGTTAGTTTTGGCCCACCGTAACCTAAATTTCTGGCTCCGCCACTGTCTTGGCCCGCTCCTTTTGTCACCTCTACAATATGTTGTATAAGTTCCTCCATAGAAAATATGTTTAATGAGTTTGTATGAAGATAATTTAAAGGACGAAGCATTTGGTTTTACCTTTTTAGCTTGGTATAAGGTGGGTTGGGGTCTTGGGAACAAGTTCTGGATGACTTCAACGTATTAAGTACATATCACAGTAAACTGAATCAGGTAGAAACAACTTAGGAGGTTGTATAAAATAAAAGTAGACTCTGGGATAATTTGAACCCGTTCGAGCAACTCCCCTTTTAGCTTTACGTCAAACATTTCCATTTGCGCCATTTAGATGCAAATTGACCCGTTCATAAATAAATGAGTTCGATTTTCATTAATTTACTTTACGTAAAACTTTAATTGTAAGATGCTAAAGTTACTCATGGTGTTTGCACGAGTTGCTGAAATAATCATTCGATGGTGCTATAACATGCGTTGAACTATTTTGAAAAAAAATGGTTTTCTTGTGTGACTGTTTTTGGTTGAATTTTTTTTATAGGGTGATGATGTATGCATAGTTCAGCGTGGTACTCTTATCTACATATGGAATCCCAAAACTAAGGTATACTAAATGTATTGCAGGGTATTGTGTTTGCATATGATGCAATCCTGGGGCCATTAATTGTAAGACATGAAACTGATATTGAAAGCAGTTTAAAGAGATTTAGAGACAACACATGGGACATGGCGATTTATTAATGTTAGAAGTCAAGATGTTCATGACTCCAGTAAGGGTTACAAGCCCCTCATTACAAAACCTACATAGCGTAGACAGATGTATTATTCTTTGTGATTTTGGTACCGAGTTGGTCCTTACCCCGCCGAAGTTATTAGTAGAGACTCACATTCTTCTGCAGTTTGGGAATCAGCCATTCCAAAGGTTAATGTTCTTTTAATTAATTTTGTTTCTCTAATTATGTTACAACCATAATTACTTATTGTACTTCATACATCCATTAACAAACGGTTAGACCAGAAATTTGGAATGTTTACAAGGGGGAAATCACAGCTTTTATTTCGTGCATAGGCATTGGCGGGACAAATACACTCAAACACAAGGGTCTGATTACTTTTAGTTTTGTAATACCCTTACTTATTAATGTACAGTGCTATTGAAATGGTAATATACCAAGTAAATAATGAAGTTGTATAGAGTGCTCAATGATCGTCTAATACTCAGGTCCTGAAATGTGGAAGTTCATTTGCTACAATCATTCTTGCTAATGAAGATGACATAAACAAATTCTTGAGGTAATAGTGTTTTGCGAGATTTGTGCAATATGATACTTCAGACTTAAATTGATAATCCATGAACTTATTTTGCTTGTTATAAGTAATTCATATGTAAGTGTGTCTAAGTCCATGGATCAAGCTTATTTTTGTAGACAGGTGTTTCAGGTCAACATAGCCTGACATGTTTCAACCTGTACAAACACTTTACCCATTTTAAATAGTTACCTGTAATCATTACTTGATGTGCTCATTTTGCCACCTTATACCCAAACCGACCTAACATTCGTAATATTCGACCTTATCATGTGCAGTTAAATATCACAAGGGTGATGTTTTTTTAGACCATGAGCAACCAATTCTTGGTTTCAACTATTTTGATATATGTGAAAAAAATATACAAGAAGCCCTTAATTATACTTGGTTGGGTCGTGTAACGCATGGTGAGAAATGTGATTCTACACAGTTATGGGCCTTAGCTTTTATGCATAAGTCTTATATGAAAGATGTCCAGGAAAAGTGATTTCACAAGAGAATCATTCCAGGATCATGGTCTAATCGTAGCATGACAAATGAATACAATTAGTTAAGAACACACACATAATTCTAAAAACACAACATAAGGAAGTTGATATTTAAATATCAAAGGCATCAAAAACTAATTAGGTTTTTATTTGTGATAGGATGATGATTCCAAGGGTTATAATTATTTTAGGTGATTACTGTAATTTAGATTTCTGGTGATTACCATTTAGGCATATCAAATTGTTCTTTGTTGTTAATTGTTTACAAAATACAAAGTCCAGAAATTAGATAAAGAATGTTTTGTTTAATCTTGCGTTTGTGATAATTGCAATTAGTTTGTTAATATAATATTATGGGCTTGAAAGATGATGACCTTGAGGTTGCGATGGCAGCAAATGTTATGGGTACACATACCATGTGTACAGTTGTAAGAACAAAGAAATACTTAGGTTTGTTAATTTAACTGTGTTGACCGACTTTTATCATAGGTCTTTCTATCTGCAGTTCTGCATTATGTCTAATATTTGATCAATTGTTACAATCATAGAACACCAGTTCTAGAGATGGCAAATATGTGGTTCATTTTATGCTTAATGTTTATCTCTTTGGATCCTTTTAGGCGGCTCGATGTGTGCACTAAGTAAGGCTTATATGTTTCCTGAAGTTAATCCCTTTCTATTGTGGATACAAACAAAGTTGAGGCCTCTTTGACTGTCGACGGTGTTGTGTCAGGGACTCAACACTTGCAAAATTTTAAGTTATTTCGATTGTTTATTATCCTAAGCAGTTGCCTCTGGGTTAATGTAGCATTGTGTGATAAAATGATATAGAGTTTTAGGCACATTGTGTACTCCAATATGTGCTATGTGTATGTGTTTCTGCATTAGATTCTCTATATTTGAAAATGAAAAAGATTTATTGATTTTATTGAGGCTCTTATTTCCTATTGGATTTTAGGCAATAGGCACACTGTACATGAGTTTATCAGCATTTACGCAATTACGCTTCTTGGACCTTATGCAAACTGTAAGCATTTTACTCTTCCTGAATTTTGAGTGATTAACAAGACTTACTTAAGGATCTTTGTTTTTGTGGTTTTCGTGTATTCATATTCATTTTACTATGAACGTTATAGTTTATGAATGTGAGCCATTAGTTTATTAGTATGAATGGTGATTAAGTTGATGTGTCTTTGACTTGCATTTTGTTCATCTAATTATATCGTTTTTTTAGCATTTGATGATTTATATCTAACTTATAAGCCAATTGCATTTGTGGTGACAATGATGATGCTTTTTAACTTTGAATTTGTTTTCATGTATATAATTTCGTGAATACTACAAGGACTGGGATAGTGGGATGTAGACCCATGTATATGGTGCAAGAAAACATTGTAATGATTTTCATTCTGCCCTTTTTTCCGGTATGATCCGAATAGTCCGATTTAGGTAGTACCATCTGAGGCAAACAGGATTGGTCCCCAATAAGCGAGCATCTTGGTATGGATAATGGAAGCAGTGTTAGTTGAGAGCTGCATACATGGAAGACACAAAATTTAAGATTGACTTCATTGGAAAACTTGCTGGTCAGTTTATGTGGTCTAAATATCTAATATCACTGCATATGCTTTCTGTTTTCATTTTTTCATAAGGTTATCCTTATGCATAGGTTACTTCATGATGTGGGTCACGGGCCATTCAATTATCATAGTTGACAAGGAGAGTCAAACAACAGAGGAACAAGCAGCGCAAGTCTTAAGAATCTCAAGAGTCAAGGGTATCCAGGCAAGTCACTCGAACAATCTTGGTTGTTAAGTGTGAACTTTCTTTGTCTTTTGGTCACAGTCCTTTTAACTATTTTTTATAAAATATTTTACGATATTGCAGGTGAGGATGCAGGTGCTCCTTGAAAAAAGAATTCAAGGCTGTACGGCTGATCATATTAAGAAGAAAGAAAGACAACAAGCATATTAGCTTCATGATAGAAGGCGTTAGTTTCCGTTGAAGATTTAATTTAATTACAGGTTGTTTTGTTACCCTTTTCTTTGATAATCTTTTACATAAACTAGAGGGTTTTATCAAAATAAGTATTCTACTAAAATGTTATTCTTTAGATCCTCACCAAATTGTTTTAGTGTGAGCTTTTGCCAACTTGAGCTAAATGATCATTTGTAGACATATGTGAAATTAAATTGGAAGTGATGCAGAAACCTTTAGGGCACGTTTGGTAGGGAGAAATTCAGATAAATGAAATGAGCAGAGAAATGAAATAAAGAGAAATGAAATAGACTAGGAAATTCAATGAATTCCTGTTTGGCAATGACGGAGAAATCAATATGAGAATTGAGCTAAAATCATTTCTTATGTTTGGTATAAATCAGAGAAATGAAAATAACATTTTATACAATAATCTGACTATTTTAGTTTTATAAATATCCAATGAAATATGTTACAATTTATAAAAAGTTAATATATTGATTCAACATTAAATTAAATTTAAAAAACTCATAAAAATAGTAATATACTGTTGATTCAAAAGGGGTTTTTCAAGATCCTAATTTATTATCAAAAAAATTTTGATTTCAACATTAAGCATGGATATATTATAAAATTGAAAACTAGTATATCAAAAATGTATTGGTAAATCGCATAGATTGAAAGCAATTTTCTAAGACTGTAACCATCTTAGAGTATATTTATTGAGAATAGAAATTAAGAAAAAATATATATATTTATGATGGGTTTTGATATGGTAATAAGAATCAAGCACTTGATGTGAGTCCCAAACTCTCTTGATGGTTAACCGAGAATGTAAAATACAACAAGTCTAATAAGCACTAGATTGGACTAGTATTACTTGAATATAAATGCAAGTATATAAACAAAGTAATACACGACTTAAAGTAATAAATAAAGGTGGAACACAATGTAATATTTTTCAAGTGTATTTTATTTATGATGTTAAATAAAATACAAGGTTATGCGGAATCAAGATAATACAAATATGTAAGTATCCTAACAACCTATGAATTACAAATGATCTATATTTGCCAAATAAACTCTTTTGATCGAGATACTTAAAGTTGTGAAGTATCCTGTTACGATCGAGAGTATTTAGACAAATTCACCTTTAATGCTAAAAGTAATTTTAACAAGGAAATGACTTTGTATTTATAGGCAAACAAATTCACCAGTGAATTTGTGCCGTACAAATATGGTTGCATGCATTTAATGAACCGACAAGGTCATTAAATGCATTGGTTAAGGTACAAGGATAAAGTCACATCAATATGACAATAATCCTTTTAACCAACCACCTTTACACACGTAAGCACTTTGGTAAAGAACAAGTGGAATGTTCTTTGGAAAGTGTGTAAAGGCAAAAAGTCAATTCCTCGTAATCAGTGTTCAGACTTGTAAGGTCTAGAACACTGACAAACCTCCAGTCGTAGATCTGGTAAGACTTCCAGTGGACTCCGCCATTTGTCAGTCTTCTTTATTCTTTCTTCAGTCTTTGACTTCAGTGAGAATGTCTTCAGTAGAATAGATCTGGACTGGGGTGAAGTCCAGTGAGCTAATCTGGAGGATTCCAGATTTTCCTATACAAGTATTTTGCTCACTGGTCTTCCATTATTTCTGAACAAATCTTCAGTGTCGCTCCAGTATCCAAGTCTGGAGTAGAAGTATTTCTGGACAAGTCTTCAGAGACTTTCCAGTCTTCAAGTCTGGAGCGAGTCCAGTAAATCTGGACCTAACAAATTCCCCCTATTTGTTTAGAAATAATGCAAGGTTTTTCAAGCTTATATCTATACAACTTTGTATGCTTGAAAAACACTTGTTTTGACTTAGTCTAAAAATTTATGTTACTGGGAAACACTTTATAGATCATCAGTGTTCCAGTTTCATCTTTTAATTCTAACTTAGACTAAATTTGATCATTTACTTTGTGAAACAAAATATGCAACTATATTTACAGCCATTCAACAGAAAATAAGTTACAATTTTGTGAAAATAAATACAAGTACAAGTAAATGATACAAGAGTCAGGCCCTTCTCTTCGATGTCTGTCCTGGAGCATCTTCAGAAGCCTTTCTCTTAGGAGATGGAGAGGATGGTACAGACTCTGGTGGTTTCATTCCATTGTAACTTCCATCTGTTGCTTTCTCTTCCATACCTTTTCAATCCTCTTCAAAAATGCTTTAACATCAGTCGACAAATCAGTCTTCCCCCTGAACGTTAAGGCAATCTCCTTCAGTTCAGTCCTTCCTTCATTCTTTTATAAACATCAATATGTATGCCCAACCTGCCAGCATTATAAGAATCAGGGGTCCCCATGATTTCCATCTCCCTTTTGTGGGCCAGCAATTCGTCCTTTTGATTTTTCTTGAAAATTTCTATGATGATGCATTCTTGTTCCAGTCTTTTTGAGGTGTCATCATCAGCAGTAGGTCCAGCAGTTTCACTTTCTTCTCCAGATATCATGTGTTGCTTTCCTTTTACAGAC
>CM067174.1:107173083-107232374 GCA_034093135.1 Erigeron breviscapus | reverse complement strand
ATAAGGAGTTTCAACCCTGAGAGCTGGAGGCAATGCATGAAGATCTGGTATGAGAGCTGCCATTTCCAGATCTCCAGATTTCCATGCATTTTTCTGGGCATCAATTGTTCTAGAAAATGCATCATAATTCTTTCCAGATGCTTTTACCCATGACTTGATAATCATTTTGTTCTTTTTCAAGATCAGAAACTAATTTTTGATTATCAAATTCTAAAGCCTCAATTTTCAAAACTGACTCCTTGAGAGCCAACTGGACACTTTGTAAATCATTCAGTTGTGGTTTAACATTGTTCAGTTCAATTAAGATAGTGTCAAGATATCTTTCCACTATCTGCTCTAACAGTTTCCACAAAAGCAAATCACCACTTAATGATTCAGCAAGGTCCAGTTTCAGTTCTGGATCCACCTGATTGTCATAATCACATACCTTCTTTAAAATGATGTCCACCCATCTTCCAGTGATGACATCTTCCTTTGCCACATGCTGCTGTTGATCTTCCAAGGCCATGAAACACATGTCCCTTTCCTCTTCATCATCAACTGATGAGTCATCAGAGTACTCCCATTTTCCCTCAGTTTGTGCCATTAAGCACTGATCCTTTTCTTTTTCCATGGACAGGGGGGCAATCTGGGCCTTAAGCTTCTTATATTTAGCTTTGTAGCTATCATCAGACCGATTGAAATTTGGGACAGAGGGACCAGTTTGGTTGTTCATCTGACTAGATCTGCATTCCTTCATAAAATGACCTTTCTTACCGCATTTATAGCAGGTAAGATTGGTTTTATCCAGAGAGCTGGAACTGGAAGCATTGTTTGGGCCATTAAATCTTTTAGATTTATGCTTAAACCTATTAAAGGTTTTAGCGATCATGGCTACCAGATCATCATCGTCAGTTTCATCACAACCGTCACTGATTTCAGTGGTCAGGCCAGAGTTCAATAAACTGTTTAACATCTCCTTCATTGAGTGTGCCTGGACACTCTCTGCAGACATTAAAGCAGTACAAGGTCGCTCAGTTACACTAGTAACCTTGGGACTCTGGGCATGGTTCATGGCATCCTGCTCAGCCACCAGTCTTGCAGCATTATTGTCTTCAGTGAATCTGAAGGCTCCATAGAGCGATGCAAGAGTATGGCTGTGCAGGGTTTTACCTTGTCTTAAGACAAGAACCATATTTTCCCATTTGGAAGAAAGAATATCACAAAACTTCTCAAGAAGAATATCTTTATCCTTCTCTACACCCAAGCCTCTCAACTGATTAATGAGGCTAGAAAACCTGGTGTAAGTACCAGTTAGACTTTTATTGGGTAGAGCAAAGAAGGATTCATACTTCTTGTTCAGGGCAACCTTTCTGGTGACAATGGTGTCATCACCTCCTTCAAACTGAATAACTAATTCATCCACATTGACTTGGCACTGGGGAACAACACAAGTGTTGGAATTAGATCTTCAGGGACAGCTCCAAGGATCATGTTCTTGAGTCTGGTATCCAGATCTACAAGTCTACGATCCTCATCAGACCAGTGGTCTTCGAGCTTTTCTCTAGAACCTCTTCTTCCAGTTGGATCTAGAAGAGGACTTACCCCAGAGACATGGGTATATACGGTCCATCCTTAAGGATTTTCAGCATATATCTCTCTATCCCACCAAAATGCAAAAGCATTCTGGCCTTCCATGTACCAAAGGTCTCACTGTTTCTATCAAATTTTGGAGCAGGAGTGTTAGAATAATGTACATGGACATGGTTTGGGGCAGTAGGAGGAGGAGGGTTTGTATTAACATTTTGAACAGGTGGTGTATTAGTATTCAAAGGGTTTTCACCTTGACCAGAACCATCTCCACCTTCAGTAGTAGTCATCTAAGCAGATCTAGGCAAGTTTATTAGCCTTCTGCTCTGATACCACTTGTAAGTCCCAACTCAATAGATGGTACTACCTGAAGACACCTCTATGTCGATGGTGGAGTTACTTTGCAATATAAGCGCTGAACTGGAGACGACCAGTTACAGTGAGTATATACCAAGTTCTAGATAGATTACTTATTTAAGTGACAATAAGTAAAGAACAATGCAATAATATAAAATACTTGTAAAGTAAATTGGTGAGACAATATGTAATTTTCAAGTGTAATTTATTTATTAACTTTAAATAAATTACAAGGTTGTTGCGGAACCAAGATAATACAAAGTATGTAAATATCCTAACAACCTATGAACTACAATTGATCTACACTTGGAAATTCTCTAAACAATCGAAACACCTAAAGTTGTGAAATGTTCCTTTTTACGATTGAGAGAATATTGCACAAGTTCACCAAGAATATTGCAGGTTTGCAAAGTGTGTTATTCTTGTTGTGCAATGACTTCTATTTATAGGCAAAGTTGACATTGGGATGTCAACTTTGGCCGTACAAATATGGTTGAGAACATTTAAGGAATAGCATTTAATTCCTTAAAATGTTGTGCAAAGTTACAGTATAAAGTAACTTTGCTCAACCTGCTTTATGTACCTTGTTGTACTTTATACATAGATAAATCCTTTTATCCGTGTAATAGCACATAAAGCATAAAAGTCTTTTCCTAGTAATCAGTGTAAAGCTTTGTAAGAGCTTTCCACTGATGGTCTCCAGTTTGTAACTGACTAGAATGTCAACTGGGCTTCGCTGCCATTGTCATTCTCTATCTTTCATTTGTTGTCTTCGACTTCAACTGGAATGTTTCTTCAACTGGTCAGTTCTCAACTGGAGGAAGTCTTCAGTTGCGTTGACTGTATGATGCAACTGGACTTCAATGTATTTCTGGACAAATCTTCTTGGTCTCCAGATGCAACTGGAGACTGGCTAGTTTCACTGAAACTGGTCCCAACACGAACCCTTTTGGCCATTGTGCACTGGCCTTGACTACTTTGGATGGTTTGTATTCGAAGGATATTAGTGATTTGACTACTTTAGCCATTATTTCTACAAGGGAAAACTGAATATGAAAGATAAATTTAGGGTTTTGGAGTTATGAAGGAATGAGAAAATGAGAGAGAATGATGATTGGGAGTAAATGTAAGGAGAAGTAAATGAAGGAATTGTTTTGGGAAAGGTATTTATATTTATGATGGAATACAAAGAGTTTTTCCAAAATAAATAAAAGAAAAATTGATTTTGAAATTCAAACCCACAAAAAATATTATTTAAATGAAATCAATTTTGATCGGGTTTGAAGTCCGAAAATAATTTGGGTATACGTCCGCATTTAATGCAACGACGGCTATGACCCCACATTTTCACAAAACTTTTCAACACTTTAAAGAAAAAGTGATCATTACTTTCCATTTACGGCGCAACTTGTGTGACACGTCAGCAAAAAGCATCATTATTCAAACGTTAAACAGTAACTGTCACGTGTTCACACAACGACCAAGTATCCAAAATACATTATAAAGGATTGACTCATCTCAGAAATAACACACAAAATCTGAGCATGATCAGATTTAAGGAATCTGAACCATCTCAGTTTATACCATTATTCTGAAATCATTTCAGAAATTCTGAAGCATTTCAGTCAAAATATTTTTCTGAAAGCAAAGTTCCCCCTTAGAGAATTTTTTTTTTTTTTAAACATAAAAATATTTGACACTTCCCCCTGAGGTGATGCTATACAGGATTTAGCATACCTAACTCACTGATGAGATTTTTAAACGTTTTGACATCCAAGGGTTTTGTAAAAACATCAGCGAGTTGTTTATCAGTGGGAATGAAATGAAGTTCAATGTCACCTTTAATAATGTGATCTCTAATAAAATGATACCTGAGGTCGATATGCTTGGTTTTGGAGTGCATGACAGGATTGTGAGAGATGGCAATGGCACTGGTGTTATCACAAAATATTGGAGTCTTTGTATACTTAACACCATAATCAGTTAGTTGGTTCTTCATCCACAAGATCTGAGCGCAGCAACTGGCTGCAGAAATGTATTCAGCTTCAGCTGTGGAGAGTGATACTGCAGTCTGCTTCTTACTTGTCCAACTGACCAATTTGCCACCTAGGAAATGACAACCACCTGTGGTACTTTTCCTATCTATTTTACAACCTGCATGATCAGAATCTGAATAACCCATTAGATTTAGACTTGAGCCTTTGGGATACCAAAGACCAAGTCTGGGGACACCTTTAAGGTATCTGAAAATCCTTTTCACAGCATTTGCGTGTGCTTCTCTGGGATCAGACTGAAATCTTGCACAAAGCCATGTTGCAAACATTATGTCAGGTCTACTAGCAGTTAAGTACATGAGGGATCCCACCATACCACGATATTTTGTGGGATCCACTTGTTTTCCATTGGGATCTGAGTCCAAAGTTAATGGTGCAGAAATGGGAGTATCTTTTGATGAGACTGAATCAAATTGATATTTCTTTAATAAGTCTCTGACATATTTTTCTTGATTTATAAAAATACCATCACTGGTTTGTTTCACTTGAAGACCTAGAAAATATGTCAGTTCACCCATCATACTCATTTCATACTCAGATGACATTATTTCAGAAAACTGTTCACACATTTTGTTATTTGTAGACCCAAACACAATATCATCGACATAAATTTGTACAAGTAAGATATCACTTTTATCATGCAATATGAATAAAGTGTTATCTATTGCACCCCTTTTAAAACCATTTTTTAGAAGATGTTTAGTAAGAGTATCATACCAGGCTCTAGGTGCTTGTCTCAGACCATATAGTGCTTTGTTCAGTCTGTACACCCAATGAGGTCTTTCTTCATTTATGAACCCTGGTGGCTGATGCACATACACAACTTCCTCCAATTCACCATTCAAAAATGCACTTTTAACATCCATCTGATAGACTTTGAACTCATGATGAGCTACAAAAGCTAAGAAAATTCTGATAGCTTCAAGTCTAGCAACTGGTGCAAAAGTTTCATCAAAGTCTACTCCTTCTTCTTGTGAGTAACCCTTTGCAACAAGTCTTGCCTTGTTTCGAATCATGTGACCATCTTCATCCATCTTGTTTCTGAAGACCCATCTTGTCCCAATTGGTTCTTTCTTAGATCACTGGGACAAGGAACAAGTTCCCAAACATCGTTCCTTTTGAACTGATTAAGCTCATCTTGCATGGCTTCAATCCAGCTAGGGTCTTTCATAGCTCGTCAATCTTCTTCGGTTCTATCAGTGATAAGAAGCTGACATTTAAGCATTGATCGCTTGTGGCTCTTCTGGTCTGAACCCCACTAGTGGAATTTCCAATGATTTGATCGATTGGATGTGCTCGTGTCCACTTAGTGTAATGACCAGGATGAACAATGATATCAGTGCAAGAACTCCTCTGATTTACTTCAGGAGGTGCTTCAGAAAAGACTACTTCAGTCTCATAATCTTCCTCCTGCAGATCATGATTTGCATCATGAAACTGTTCAGATTGGGGTAATTCAGTGGAACCTGATATCTGAGGTGGAGCAGCATGTACATCTGATCCAATAGTCAGTTCAGAAGGTAGTTTAAAACTGACTGAAGGATAGAATGGAATGTTGCTTGGCTTGTTTATTATTGGTTCTGAACTGAGATGTTCAGAAGCAGGTTCAGGTGACTGATCAGATTGGACAATAGGATCAGAATCACCAAAACTTATTGGACTTTCTGAGGGTGGTACAGGAATGGAATTCTTAAAGATTGCAGAATTAGATTCATCAAAGGTAACATGAATTGACTCATCAACCTTTTCAAGTCTCTTGTTAAAGACTCTAAAGGCTTTGCGATTTGATGAATATCCTAGGAAGTACCCTTCATCAGCTTTTGCATCAAATTTTCCAAGCTGACTGGAATCTTTCAGAATGTATACTGGACATCCAAATACATGGAAATATCCAATATTAGGATTTCTATTTCTGAGTACTTCATAGGCTGTCTTCTTATGTCTTTTGACATAGACAAATCTGTTCTGAGTGTAGCAAGCAGTTGCAACAGCTTCAGCCCAGAAATTCTTGGGAAGACCAGATTCATTTAGCATACTTCTAGCAGCTTCAATCAGCGTCCGATTCTTTCTTTCTACTACACCATTCTGCTCTGGTGTGTAGGCTGAGGAGAAGTTCTGAGATATGCCAGTTTCAGTGCAGAAGGACTCCAGAGTGGCATTTCTGAATTCAGTGCCATTGTCACTTCTGAGCTGACAAACTTTTCGCTTGTGCTTGAGTTCAATTTGTTTGATGAGAGCAATGATTTCAGCAGCAACTTCACTCTTGGATCTGAGGAAAATTACCCAGCAGTATCTTGAATATTCATCAACAACAACAAGGGTATACTTCTTTCCCGCTCTTGTCTGAACATTCACTGGTCCAAAGAGGTCCATGTGAAGCATGTGAAGAGGTTCAGTTATACTAAAACTTTGCTTTGTCTTGAATGAAGCTCTTTTCTGCTTACCCATTTCACAACCTGGACATGGCTTGTCTTTATTGAAAGACATTGAGGGTATCCCTATCAACAAGTTGTTTTCTTGACAACTTATTAATATTCTTGAAGTTCAGATGGGATAATCTCTTGTGCCACAACCAATTTATGTCTTCATCTGCCTTTGTGTAGAAACATTGTTCAGTGGGTGAACTATTCATATCAATGATATAAATGTTTCCTTTTCTTGGTGCAATCAAAACTACCTTTCCATCTCTGTTGAATATGGTGCCTTGTGAAATATCAAATAATACCTTGAAGCCATCATCACACAGTTGCCTGACACTGATCAGGTTATATTTCAAACCATTCACATATGCAACACGTGTGAATTTGACTTGTCCATTATTCACAATACCATATCCCTCAGTTTTTCCATTTTCATCATTACCAAATGTTATTGAGGGCCCCTCTTGCACCCTATATTCCTCCAACAGGGTTTGATAACCAGTCATGGTTCTGCCAGCAGCGCTGTCAAGATACCATATATTCTTCTTTCGGTCTCCTGCACAAACACAAAGATTAGTTCTTTTTGGGAACCCATCTCTTGATGGGTTCGCTAGACTCTCCCTTAGCAGTCTCAAATTTCTTTGGTTCATAAGGAACTGAAGGATCGAAGGGGATCTCAGTCATAATCTCAGATGACACAAAAACAGTTGGTTTGATGGGGGTTTCAACTTTTTCTTCTCAGATTTTTGCTTGATTTGTTTGGAAAAAGGTTTTGCATTTTGCTTAGGTTGAAGAGGAGTGGTTTCAACATTTTTTAAACGTGCGCACTTGTCTAGCCAATAGCTGAAATTGACTCTCTAACCTTAACAAAATTGATTCTTCATTAGCCACCTGAGCCTTACCTGAATCTGAGGTAGAAGGCTCAGTGGGGGAGATATTTTTCTTCTTCTTTTGGCCTTTTGGAACCTTAGATGAAGTCTGAGGGGATGGCTTTTTGGTTTTAGCCATCTTTTCTGAAACAGTTGTCTGAACTGTTTCAGATTTACCCTCAGATTGTTCCTGGGCCTTATCAGTCACAGTTTTCTGTTTGCCAACTTTAGGAAAAATAATTTCTGGTTTTATTTCCTTTGGAAGTGCATCTAAATCAGTGATTATAGATGCCAAATGAAGATCACCAGATTCATATGCTGTTCTTTGAGTTGCAAAAGTATTTTTAATTGCAGCATCTGGTTTTGGAGCTTTCATCCAAGATTTAATTATTTTCTATTCCTTTTCAAGGATGGTTTTTAATTCTTCTTTTTCCAACTCTAAAGTGGCAACCATAGACTGATAACTTTTTAAAGCCAAATGAACATCTTTCAGCTCTTTTAGTCTGGCCTGACTGGCGTTCAGTTCAGAAGTATTACTTTCAAACATTTTTAGGCTTTCTGAACGCACAGTTTCGACAAATGAAATGTCAGCTTCTAAAAGAACCAAAAGGTCTAGTTTTTGTTCCTCATTACTTTCAAAACCAAAGTCACTAACCTTTTTCATGACTATATCCACCCATCGACCAGATTCAACATCAGACTTGACCAAATGACCTTGATCTTCACGTGCCATGAAACACATATCCCTAACTTCTTCCTCATCATCAGATTCTTCCCATTTTTCAGTCTTGGCAATCATACAACTATTATTGCTTGAGTTGTTTTGAGCCATGAGAGCTATCTGGGCTTTCAGCTTCTTGTACTTAGCCTTATAGCTGTCATCAGGTTTCTGAAAAATAGAATGATTAGGGGAAGATTGTGATGATGAAGGCTGACTAGATCTGCATTCCTTCATGAAATGTCCTTTCTTGCCACACTTAAAGCATTCAAGATTAGACTTATCAATAGAAGCGCTGGAAGCAAATGGTTTGCCAGATCGATTTGATTTGGCCTTAAAACGATTGAATGTTTTAGCCAGCATGGCAACCAGATCATCATTGTCATCCTCATCACAACTATGAGTTACATTACCAGAAATACCAGTTTTTAACATTTCAGAGGCCATCTTCTTCATCGAGTCAAAATGATCACTCTCAGAAGATAGTAGAGCAGTCCCATGTGGCTCAGAATTCTGAACCATGACTGAACTAGTAGAAGCATGATTTTTGGCATCTTGCTCAGCCACAGCTCTCTCAGCTTTGTTCTCTTCAGTGTATCTGAAGGCTCCATATAGGGAAGCAAGAGTGTGACTGTGCAAGGTTTTTCCTTGTCTTAAAACCAAGATCAAGTTTTCCCATTTAGAAGGTAAGATGTCACATAACTTTTCTAACAAAATTTCTTTGTCTTTAGTTACACCCAGGGCTTTCAATTGATTTACCAGATTAGTAAATCTGATGTATGTCTGAGTTAAAGTTTCACCAGGGATAGCAAAAAAAGACTCATATCTTTTATTTAAAGCAACTTTTCTAGTGACAATTGTCTCAGAAGTGCCTTCAAACTGTGTCATGAGTTCCTCCCACATTAAATTTGAATTTTCAAGTAAGACAAGGGTGGGCATAAGAGTTTCAGGAACAACATACAAGATCATATTTTGTAGCTTGGTATCAAGGTCTACCAGCCTATGATCTTCCTCAGACCAATGATCCTTCTCCTTGGGTGATACCCTAGGAGTCCCATCGGCATTTCTGACAACAGTGGAGGCATTCATGGGGACAAAGGGTCCTTCTTTAAGAATATCGGTCAAATGTCTTTCAACACCAGCAATATATTTGAGCATGCATGCTTTCCATGTTTGAAAATTTTCATTGTTCCCATCAAACTTGGGAACAGGATTATTTGGAAAGTGTACGTACACATTATGCGATGGTATATTGTTGTTGATGATAGGGGGTGGAGTAGGTGGAGTAGTATTAGCATTAGCATTAGCATTAGCATTAGGGTCAGGGCCTGTATTGAACATTTGGTCAACCATCTTTGCAGATCAAAGGTTAATGAATTAATATAATTCAACCTTGCTGCTCTGATACCAATTGTGAGTCCCAAATATAGATGGTTTAATACCCGACTGGCAAGTAATTCTAACTGGAAGATGACCAGTTCAGAATACGATCCAGATATGGATAAACAATACAATAAAGGTACTGAAAGTAAATGCAAGAAACAATAAGGGCTGAAACTATATAAATAATATGTATAGATCAAGTATATAGCATTGAGACACGATGTACTTTTCAATGTATTTGATTTATTGATATAAACAAATACAAAGGTTGTTGCGGAACAAAGATAAACACCCAAGTGTAAATATCTAAACAACCTAGAAATACAAGTGATCTAATAACTTGGAAATACTCGTAAGGATTACTTAGAGTATATCTCACAAGTTGCAATGCTAAGGTTTCAAGCCGTTTGCAAGTTGTGAGAAGACTTATATTTATAGACCAAGTCCATGATGACGTGGAACAGATCGTACAAATATGGTTGGGAGCATTTAAGGAATTAAAGCTAATTCCTTACATGCGTACTTTTAAGGTTTAAGTATGTAAGTCAATTGATGTGACTTAACATGCCTTATTCCCAACCTTTACTTTACCTTGTACTTTTATTAATAGTTAAATCTATTAACTGGGTAAAGAAGTGTAAAGTAAAAAGTCTTCCTCGTAATCAGTGTAAAAGTGTGTAAGTACTTTTACACTGAGATGCTTCAGTCTTCGATCAGGTAGAATCAACTTCTGAGCTCCACATCTGAGCTGATTCTCTTTCTTCAGACTTCAGTCTTTGACTTCATTCTGAACGGTATTCTGATACGTTGATCTGAACTGAAGTGAAGCTTCAGTGAACTAATTCTGAACGACTTCAGAATTCTGTACAAGTATTCTTCACTGAGGTTCAACTATTTCTGAACAAATTATACTTGGTCGATTTTCGACCTAACACATAGTATTTGTCACCACCGGTACTATTTTGAGTACAAGAATGTGGTTTTACAAAACTCTTTTCCTACACATAAGAACTCAATTATCTTTACACATATTCAATCACTAAATTTATATCTAAACTTAAATGCCCCTAAATATTTGTATATATATATATATATATATATGTGTGGCTACATCTAAAGCTCCCATATACCGTCAAGGTAAGTAGACCCAAAATCTGTGAAAAACGACATTGAGTTGTTTAATTTTTACGTATATTGAAAGGCCCAAGCGTTATCAGATTAAGGCCTTTGTTTATGACTTAATGGACTTTAAAATACTTAATCCATTAAGTCGATAAAACATTTGTTTTGTGACTTAATAAAAAAAACAATTATATTAATTTAATCAGATAACTTTTATTTATTTAATCAGTCAATCAATTCAAATGAAAAAAAATGCCGCGCGTACCCCGACCATGGAATTTCAGGTAATCCGACCAGGGACTTTCCGCGGCGACGTCGCCGCGTAAAGTATTGTCACGTCAGCAATCCACTAACCACCGCCTTTATTAGATTTGATCGTTTGACCGACTATCTCCCAGCGATGTCGCTGGGGAAAGTATTCTCGATTTTCGGAAAATTTATGGCCGTCCCTTTCTTATCTTCTTTCACCCTTTTTTCTTCTTTATTTGTTTTGTATCCGAACGAAAACATACACCTCCCATCTTTTATTTTTCTTTCTTTCTACCAGATCCAAACTAAAAAACAAACAAAACCCTCTCATCTTCAAACCTAAAAATCACAAATTCACCCCCTTTTCTCCAATTATTCCGGCCAACTTTCCGACCAACTTTCCGCAGTGACTTTTCTTACCACCATCCCCATCATCAGTGACTTTCAGCCGCGATTTTTCAGGCCGCCATCTCCTTCGCAGCCGGCGTTTCGATTCCGTCCATCCCGTTTTTTGGTAAGTAGATTCGGTCCATTATCCGTTTTATAGTTTTGTTAATTGATAATATTGAGATGTTAGTATTGGTATTGATTTTTAATAGTTTAGTTAGTCTTGTTATGCTAATTTTTGTATATATATATATAGGTTTGTTAGTATAGTTAGTTAGTATTAGTGTTGATATATTAGTGATTTGTATTGTGTTGATATGAGATAATATTGATATGTTAGTATTGGTATTGATTTTTAATAGATTAGTTAGTGTTGGTATGCTAATTTTTGTATATATATATATAGGTTTGTTAGTATAGTTAGTATTAGTGTTGATATATTAGTCCCCATATTCTTAATAATGCCCATATGTTAGTGTAGAAAAATATAGATGAAAATAAGTATAAAAAGTATAAATACTAGATAAATAGATTGTAAAAATGTAGAAAAAAAAAAGAAAAAGTATATACAAATATAAGTATACATAAAAGTCCTCGCAGTTAATGCCTCGGGACGAGTCTAGATCTCGTTTGTTCTGTTGCTTTTCTAGACTTTTCATGTAATTGTATTTGTACATTTGGTGACTAGCGCCTTGCTAGTTTACTCTTTATTTATATAATAAATTCTGCCGTTCTAAAAAAAAGTATACATAAAAGTAATTATAAAAAAGTTTTAAAAAAAGAAAAAATAAATAAATATAAAAAAAAAGTTATAAAAGTAGAGTATATAAGTATAAGAAAAAGTTTTAATAAAATTTTTAAAAAAAAAAGTACAACAATATTGTTTCGTCTTATTAGACTTTCCGCAGCGACATCGCCGCGGAAAGTCTAATAAGACGAAACAATACTGTTGCCTGAGACAGTCGACAGTGTCTTTTGTCCTGTTAGACTATCCCTGTTAGACTATCCACAACGATGTGTACGGATAAACGTACAGCACTTTCGCGAAGTCGCTGATTGGACTACATGTAACAAAAAAAAATCGGGTAGAGGTCATTTATCAGATTAAAAAGGCTCATGACACGATATATTGACGCAAAAGAAACCCTAGTCATACACACCTCTATGGCTCTATGTATATACCCTAAAATCAAATCGTCAATTGAATACACACTATCCAATCGGAATCAATTATGGATGAACAATAACACGTCGCTGTGATCGGAACTGTTCTTAGAGAATGCGTCCTCACTGGTCTTTTCTGTTGACGGTAATCAATCACCATTTCAATTTTTTAAATATTTTAATTTTAAAGGTGAAAGAATGAATGGTTTGAAGCAATAAAGGTTTTTGTTGGGATGTGATAAAATATATCTGTTTTGTCTGGTTCTTATTATCCTCATTACGGCACACCAATTATTGAAATTGAATCTCAAAATGCTCATAAAGTTGTTTATGAAATATTATATAAGTATTCTGATTTAAATAATAGTATAGATAAAAGTGAGGATTACATTATTCCATTAGCAGGAGATGAAGTTTACATCTTTATCTATTACGTTAGGAAGAATGCAAATCGTTATAAAACATTTATAGATTTTCTAAGAACGGTATATTGCACTGGCTGGAGTAGAACAGGTGCAAGGGCAACCTTGCAATTACAAAGAGAGTTACATTGGCATAAGGTAAGGAATAAATAAACTATTATTCATAATGTAAAGGAATTGTTATTTTTTTCTAGTACCATAAAGATGTTGAACTACTTAAAATAATAGTATGTATATTATGTACCCGTGCCATTGGAGCTCTCTTTGTAATTGCAATATTGCACCTATTGTATGATTCAACTCATGTAAAGGTAACCGTCCATACTCCAAAGTGCAATATATTGTTTTTGGCAGAATTTATAAATGTTCTCTAACGCTTCTCATTCTACCCAATGTTACAAGATAAGGCTGTAAGTTTTTTCTGAACGTGCTAGTTGAATAATGTCATACCCACATTTATCTAAACTATTAATTGCATCAGAAGACAATATTTCATAAAAAACTTCATAAGCATTTTGAGATGCAACTTCAAGAATTGGCGTGCTACATTGGGGATAATAAGAACCAGATAAGTCTAACTTGTCTATTGTATCAAATACCAATTCTAAAACATTTGTTGGTTCAGCCCATTCGTTTCTTTTCATCTTGATATAGTTGATGGGTGGAACTGTAATTCAAGATATGGTTGATGGGTGGAACTGTAATTCAAGAAATGTTACCCTTACCAGAGGATAACACAAGCTAAGTAATGGTTTTAATTGCGTAACTCCTATGTTCTTGTATGCAAAACATCAAAATGCCTCAACCAAGAAGAATGCAGTCCTTTTATTAAAGTCATGCTCTTTATACATAGATGATGAGGACCGGTTACAGCCTGCGCTTCCATACTCTATTGCAATGCTCTTAGATATATCGGTAGCGTGCGCTTTCATACGCCATTGCAATGCTCTCAGATTCATCTACAAGTGTTAGATCGGTAGATTGGTTGCTTTGGAGACTCTATCTGACATCCTATCATTAGTTCGGGATTTTCCTCCAGGCGATGCTAAGATCATTCTGGAATATATTCTTCCAATGTTTTCAATGCTTTCCGATGATCCGGAAGAAAGTGTATGGTTCTGCTATATCAGCAATCTATCTCAACTTGCCGGTTTTCTAATACATTCAATAAGCTTAATCGAAGCAGGGGTTCTCAATTTTTATATGTGTAAGCCATAAGTCGCACAGAAAAAAATAACCGGAAAAGATGATGCACAACTGAGGAAATCAATAGCCAAGGTTATTCAAGAACTTGTAATGAGTCCGAAGCAAATTCCAAATATTAGAAGAGCATTTTTAGAATATGTTGGTAATCTTTGCTGTTTTTTGGTCAAAGGCAGAGTAATGACTTTTTATTATCCATTCTTCCTGCATTCCTTAATGATCAAGATGAGCTTTTAAGATCGGCTTTTTACCGCTGGGTAATTTATGTTTGCTTCATTGTTGGTTAGCAAAGCGTGGAGGAGTATCTTTTACCTTATATTGAACAGGCGTCGGGTGATTCACCAGAGAGCGTAATGGTCAATGAATTAGATTGCTTTGTGATTATGTGCATGAGTGTTTTTTTAAGGAAAAGAATACTTCTTGAAATGATAGAGCATGCCTTTTCATGGTTATGTTATCGAAGTCAATGTGTAAGATGGTCGGCTGTAACGTTCATTGCAGCGAGTAGTGAAACCCTAGGTGCTGTTGATTCCTACGTGCTTCTTACTTCACTGATTCACCCTTTTTTCCATAGACAACCTGCGTCTTTAGCTACCAAAAGTTCCCTTTTTTTTATGTTTGAAGCCGCCAGTCTCAAGGCAATTATTTACCAAATCTTGGAAAATAACAAGAGTTCAGACATGTTAGAAAGACAAAGAAAGATTTGGTACAAGTCATCTGTCTGCAGCTTCAGAATCTAAGCAACCAGAAACTGATGACATGTACAAGAAAGGTGTTAAGAGAGTTGGATCAGATGAAGATTTGGACCGATCGGAAGTTTATTGGCACCACCGTTCAGTCACCTTCTCTTGGCGAAATGGGAAGCTTTGATCATACTGCTCTCAGTTCAGTGATATTTTGGATCCCTTATTTTTAGACAACATGAAGTTTTAAGGATTCATGTCCCCACAAGTAAAGCTGAAAATAATTTAGTTGGTGAAATTTTCAGAAGGCATACCGTTATACTATTTTAAATATTACTAGACTTATGCCCGAGCAATGCGGCGGCGGTGGGGGTAGTGATGGCGGAGGTGGTGACGGTGGTGGGGGCGGCAGTGGGGACGGTGATGGGGGCGACGATGGTGGTGAATGTAAAAGTAATTGATGTTAAAGGTGGTATTGTAGTTATTTTAAGTGTTGGGGGATCTATACTGTAAATTATTTCATTAAGGGTATTATAGGTATATTAGATGGAGATGTTTAAATTAATGAATAAAGGAGAAGGGTATTTTTGGTTTTTCAAAGACAGAAAGTTTAAGGAAAAAAAGGGGTGGTTTGTTTTATTAGATAGTATAGATATAGATAACAAGAGGATATCCAGGAACGCTTCGTGTGCGCCGGAATTTTTTTCAACATTGGAGTCGGAAGATAGAAGATTGGACCAGACAGTCCATGTCAGCAACAAATTTCAAGAATTAGGAGTCTCAAGCTCTATAAATGATAACTCATCTCCTACCCAGATATCAGGATTACCATCTTTCGGTGGAACACTTATAATTCCTGTTTCTGGTTGGCGGTCTCGCGGGGTGTTGGTTGCACACCTCTAAGAACACCGTTTTGCTGTCAATGAAATAGCTGTCAAGGTTTGGGATTCTTGGAAATTGGAAGAAGAATTCTCCATTAGATCTAGACTATAACTTACTGTCTAGATGTCTCGAATGCTAACTACTAACACGTTTTTTTTTTATAAAAAAAGCCACCATGTGCCTTGGCCCAAGGCACAGGTGAGGCCCACCTATGCCGCCTAGAAACCCTAGTCCCAAGGCCCATAGATGAAAGGCGCGTTTGATACAGAAAAACTGGTTTCTAAAGGTTTATATTAGTTTTTAGGTTATAGAAACCTGTTTTTGTATCTATGTGAAGACCGGTTTCCATAGTTTTAGGGTGTAGAAACCTGTTTTTATGGGTTTTGTATGGGGAGATTTTCATATGAAAAGCGGTTTATATTAGTTTTTGAGTTATAAAAACCTGTTTTTGATATTAATTTATGATAAATTCTGTTGAAGTTTTTGGTTGAATGTTATGGTTTTTTTTTAATGGTATCTAGTAATTGAATGGCATTTGGTTAGTTTTTTACCTAAGTGCGTTTTTTTTTGGGCCCGTGCTTTTTTTGCACATCTCGGCTAGGCCACATTTGAGGTCTTACCGCATTGAGTGCGCCTACGCCTTTGACAACTATGATTTATCCGATCACTCTGTGCTACAATGGTTCACTCTTACAAAGTTGCTGTTGGAGTTTCCGATGGCACAATTCATATATTTTGCATTGATTACATCTTGAGAGGACCTGGAAGTGTTGTAGAGAAATATTCGGAAATGGCTGATTGTAAAAAAATTGACTTTAAAGAAGGGGCAATTGTTACACTTCTAAATTACTCTCCAGGTGGCGATGATGATAGTAAAACAATTCTTTATAGCACCCATAACTGTGGCATCCATTTACGTCATACTCGAGAAAACGCAAACTCATGGAATACAAAAGTGATTCCAGAGTAGGGTTATGTATTAGTACTTGTGGCAAGTCTTTATGGGAATTGGTTTGTCTCAGGATCATCCCTAGGTGGTGATACAGTATGGGATTTGAGGTTTGGCATACCCGTCAACTCATAGCAGTATTCAGTTGCATGCACTATAGCAGATATGTGTCTTTTTGTTCCTCCTCAGAGTACTTCGTTATCTACAACAGTAAGGCCATTTGTCTACTTTGCAGCAAGTTGTAATAAAGTTTTTCTGTGGAATGCAGAAAACAAGAGTTGTCACCAGGTAACTCACTAATCTTATTAACTCCCACGAGTATATAGTCTGTTTTGTAGTAAGATCTATAGGTTATATTTCATATCTAAAGCTGGCAAATTTTATAGTCAGGTGAATTGGGTGTGTTAGGCAGGTAGAGTAACATGTAATAATGGCAAATTTTATAGCCAGGTGGAAATTGGCTGGCGAGAAATGTTTAAAAAAATCTTGTTTAAGTAATTTATGTGTCAAATGTGGTTGGTCTTGAATCAGTTTAAGCTACATTTGATCCGGTGGAGATACAACTCATGTAGTTTTAAAGCTTGGCTGTGTTTGGAGGTTAGTTACAAGGATGGATCAATACATATCATAGGTTTTTTTTTTTTTTTTGGGTTGGGGGGGGGGGGGGGGGGGTGAAAGGCTTTAAGCCCGGTATGTATTACATATCACATAACATAGAGTTCAAGAATAGGAAAAACAAAGTTGGATGTGTATTTATATGAAAGGCTATATATTTTTTTTCCCTGTCTATCTTCATGACTCGTATTCATTTTGTTCTTTTAATAGTGACATATATACTGCAGGTATTGAGGGTTGCAAGGTACTGACAGTGATGCGTGGACCTTGGTCAGACCATCTAGCAATACGAATTCTAATATCCGATTTACGGAATGGTGTAATATACAAGTACAGAATAGATGAGCTGAATGAACCTCCTCCCCGCTCACCTGGAATTTGTTCATTGCTTTCATTATCTGGAGGTAGCGGCACCACTTATGAATTCGTCAATGGGATCATTGCAGGTCTCGGTTTGTTCCCTTATGTTAGTTTGGTTGTCTCATTGTTATTAATCAATACTACTAATCTTCACTTCTTCATTAATGCAGCTCAGAATGAACTTATTGCATTTGTGGCCCATTTCTCAAGGTAATTGGAAATGATGAGTTTTATATGAAACCAAATCCAGTATCTTCATTATCATAGAAAAGGTAAAGTGAGTCTGACATGACCATCACTTCTTCATAATAGGAAGCAAGAAGACGACCTTTGGCAACTATGCTGACTGGAAAAGCATTTCTGCAGCTGCTGCCACCGACTCAGGAGGCTGTCACCGTAACCACCCTGTTCTCTCTCCGGCTTCATCTAATTGAACCAGACTACTGTTATCAAGCAGCAGTGATGGTACTGTCAAGGTTTGGAGGTAGAGGATGCACTTATAACGGAGATTACTGGTAATTGGAATGAACTTATTGCATTTGTGGCCCATCTCTCAAGGTACATCTTTAGCAATACGGCTGTCTAAAACTGTATTATAGGTTTATTTTTAGAATGTTTGCTTACTCTCAAGGTTCTCAGGTCCTGTACCTATCATAACTTTTAGTAAACTTATGAGTCTCTTGCTTTACTTGTATAGCATGTAAATTTTTTGCCACATGGGTATACTGATGTAAGTCTCTCTTTCCTGATATACATTTGTAGTTTCGCTGTCTTGTGAGTATAATACGCGGGTATCAGATGATCATTATCATGTGGCCTTCACTCAAATGAGGATAGATATCCTTGTGAAACTGTTTCTGTAATACACTTTAGCTTGTTTACAAGAATCTGGAGTAGAAAATTTATAGTTAAAAATAAGTAGTGTACTTCCTTTAAGGCATAAATTTATTGCAGCAAAAAAGGCATGATTCTTCTATAAAGGGGGATCAAAATTATATCAGATGCTTATACCATGATCTTCCAGGGAGTCCGTCCCAACCAATCTTTTCTGTAACAACTTTACTACAAAAATTTTCTGAAAATAAAAACGTTTCTTATAACTTTTGAAATTTGAAATATATCTACACCTGCCATAATCATTACTGTGATAGATGTAATTTCGAAGTGTTTGCATATCTTCATAGCTCTTGCACCCTTTTTGATTACTTAACAACATTCTTAGATATAAGAGGTCCACCGTCTTTGGGAGGAACATCATTCAACACAACTTGTAGCTGGTCTCGTGATGTTAGGCTAATGAATTGCATAAGTTTAGAATGTATAGCCAACACTTGGATTGCGGGTGATCTTTCATGCATCTTGAAACAAAGGTTCCTTCAAGCTGCTTTGTGTGGGCAGATGTACCTAGCCTCCATGTATGGGCGAAACTATGAAGTATGAAGGGACCGTAGAGGGTCCCGGAACCCCCAAAATTCTCGTTTATATATACGTTTTGTATAGAACGTCAATGTGAATATATATAGATAAAAAGAGTAACGTTCTACATATTGATTGAACTTGGCCCCCCAAATAAATTGGTCACATTCTGCCAATGTCGGCTCTATGTAGTTTCTTATCTCATTAATCTCAGGATGTCCATTGGTTTTTGAAGCACAAGCTTGTTAGTTTTTTTAACCATTAAGTGACTGAATTGATAAGAGCCTGTATCCCTTCTACGGTAATGCACAAAGCTATCACCATACATACAACATCATTTTTAAAATTTTTATAACAGTCTGCTGTATCACTTGTACAGTATAAATTAATCAAAATCAATGATATGAATATCAATTTCCCTATATTTAATATATGAAGATAAAAATTTTAAAGACAAATATATATATTGACAAAGGAGGAGACTAGATAGACTTGCAAGTAAGAGAAATATATGGACATGAAGTGTTGTTATCCGATGGTTATTGTCAAAAGTCAATCAAGTAACCCTCTTTTGGTTCTTAATCTGCAAAATTTCCATAATAATATTCTCTCAAATCAAAACTAACCCATAAAAAGAAACAATCTATTCGATGGAAGTTTTTCTTGGTGCATTTGTTACTGTGTTGTTTGAAAAGCTAGCATCTGCTGACTTGGTCATGCTTGCTCGATCAACAGGTATCGATTCTGAACTCAACAAATGGAACACCAAATTGTTCCAGATCGAAGCTGTCCTTGTTGATGCTGGCCACAAGCACTTAACACATACATCTGTTCAGTTGTGGCTTAACAAACTCCAACATGTAGCTTATGACATCGATGATATACTCGATGACCTGACCACTGAAGCTGCACAACGCCAGATGAATGGAGCCGGTACCAACACTAGTAAGGTATTTAACATCATTCCAACCAAATTTCATGCTTTTAAATATGGTCGTAAGATGGGTTCTAAGCTAGATGAGATTACATCCAAATTGCATGCTCTTGTTGAGGAGAAAAATCTGTTGGGTTTGATTGATAATATTGTTCAAAGATCAGATAAAAAACGATCCGAAAAAACTTCACTGGTTGATGTAACCAGCGTTGTGGGCCGGGAAGGGGATCAAGAGATATTGCTGGGGAAGCTTTTAGGAAATGAATCATGCAGTCTAAACTTCAGTGTCGTGTCCATAATTGGTCTGGGTGGGATTGGCAAAACCACTCTTGCTCAAGTTTTGTACAATAATAAGAAGGTGAAGGATCACTTTCAACTCAAGTCATGGGTTTGTGTTTCTGATGAGTTTGATGTGTTTAGTATTAGCATGGCTATTTTTATAGATGTGGGTGGTGTAGACAAGAATTTTAAAACTCTGAATCAGCTCCAAGTAGCTCTTTCAGAAAAACTCTCCAACAAAAGGTTCTTGCTTGTTTTAGACGATGTCTGGAATGAAGACATCAATCAGTGGGACCTCCTCCAACGCCCTTTTTCTGTAGCGGCACCTGGAAGTAAAATTATTGTCACAACACGGAAGAACAAGGTTGCTACAGTTGTAGACTCCACTCAAGCTTACCCTTTAGAGATTTTGTCAAATGAAGAAGCTTTATGTTTGCTTGCTCAAAATGGCTTGGGTAAGCAGAATTTTAATTCACATCCAACATTTAAATTGATTGGTGAAGGTATAGTGGATAGATGTGGAAGACTACCTTTGGCTTTAATAACAATTGGAAGGGTGTTGAGATCAAAAACAAACTATGAAGAATGGGAGGAATTATTGAATAGTGAGATTTGGAATTTACTAAACGAAGGTAATATTCTTCCGGCCCTAAGGTTAAGCTACTATGATCTCTCCGCATTTGAAGCAAATGTTTGCTTATTGTTGCTTAATTCCCAAAGGTTATGTGTTTCACATGCATGAACTTGTCCTACTTTGGATGGCAGAAGGGTTCTTGCACGGGTCAATTGGCAACATTTCAATGGAGAAGTTTGGCCTTCAATGTTTTAGAGAGCTAGAGTCAAGGTCGTTTTTCCAGCATTTGACTAGTGATAAATCACGATACACAATGCATGACCTCATTAGCGACTTAGCAATGAATGTTGCTGGAGAGTTTTTTTATATGTTAGGTGATGATAAAATGGTTGTTGACGACAGAAAGGAAGTTTTGGAGAAGTTCCGCCACTTCTCTTTTTTTCGTCAACAATACGGACTTTACAAAACGTTCAAGGCATTACAGAAGGCTCGACACTTGAGAACATTCTTAGCAATGTCAGTTGATATCGCTGGTGGCCAGGCTTTCTTTATATCCCACAAGGTGCTTGTTGAAGTACTTCCCCGGCTAACGTTCTTAAGGGTGCTAAGCCTAGCTAAGTATGAAATCAGAGAGGTACCACAGTCAATCGGCGGTCTTAAACATTTACGGTACCTCAATTTTTCTGATACTCGCATCACAGGTTTACCTGAACAAATCGGTGACTTGTACAATCTACAGAGTTTGTTGGTTTCTGGTTGTACAAATTTATCTAGGTTACCAAACAGTCTTGTTAAGCTGATAAACCTGCGGTACCTCAATATTTCTAAAACTGACATCACATGTTTACCGGAACAAGTCGGTAACTTGTACAATCTACAGAGTTTGTTGCTTTATGGTTGTCAGTTTATCTAGCTTTCCAGATAGTCTCATAAAGCTGATAAACCTTCGGCATCTTGAGATCACACATACTCCAAGGTTGAAAGAGTTGCCCATGGGGATTTGTGGATTGATTGGTCTACAAACTCTATCCAAAGTTATTATTGGAGATGCCAATGGGTTCAAAATATCCCATCTTAAGGACCTACAACATCTTCAAGGACGGCTTACCATTGAAGGACTTCATAAATTGACAATTTCAACAGAAGCAAAGGAGGCCAACTTACAGCTAAAGAGGGGTCTTCGTGATTTGGAAATGCACTGGGGTAATGTCTTTGATATTTCTCGAAACGAGTTGATTGAGTTTGAAGTGCTTGAAGGGCTAAGACCTTTTGAGAAGTTGACCAACATCAAGATATCGAACTACATGGGAAAAAAGTTTCCTAGTTGGCTTGGGGATCCCATGTATGATTGCTTAACTCAGATTACGTTACGTGGATGTAGAAGTTGTACATGCTTACCAACACTTGGACATCTACCGTCACTTCAAAAGCTATTAGTTGAAAGCATGAATGTGTTGAAAAGGGTGGGTTTAGAGTTACTTGAAACTGCAAATGGTAATGCATTTCCTTCACTTGAAGTTCTAGAATTTAAGGATATGGAGGGTTGGGAGGAATGGTCAACTATAAATGGAGGTGGCAAAGATGGAACTGCTGCATCATTTCCCTGTCTTAATGAGATTTCTATTATAAACTGTCCGAAACTGGATATATTGACAATTGAGCCAATACATTCACTTCGGGTTCTATATGTAGAAAGATGTTCAGCAGTGGCTTTGAGAAGCATGATCGGTGTGTCTTCAAAAATTACTAGATTGACAGTGACAGAAGTTAATGGATTTAATGCTCAGCTGGATGGAGGAGTATTAGAGAATCTTGGAGCAGTAGAATATCTAAGCATATAAAGGTGTGACGAACTCACATACTTGTGGGAATCAGAAGCTAAAGCATGCAAGATTCTTATGAATTTACAGGGGTTGGAAGTAGAAAAGTGTAAGAATTTGGTAAGATTGGGAGAGAGAAAGGAGGATTTGGTGATTGGCATGGAATCTCTTAAAAGTGTAAGACTCGATGATTGTGAGAGATTGGAGAGTTACCATTGTGGTTCCGATAGTATTGAGAGGCTGGAGATATCTGCTTGTGGTTCAATGAAATCGTTGATCTTCCCAGCAGTAGATGATCATGACTTGTCATCCCCTTTCAAAAGTCTTGGAATTTCGGTATGCAAGAATGTGGAGGTGAATTGGCTTCTCAGCAACTTGTTGTCATCGCTTACCTCTCTTGATATCAGGGGAATGCCAAATCTCAGGTTATTACCTGAAGAATGCTTAGTTCATCTCATCCAATTGAGGATTATGGGATGTGAAAACATAGAATCCATTCCAGAGAATGGTTATGGTTTTCTTCCCCATCTTTGCCTAAGATCTCTTCAGATCTATGATTGTAAGAATATAAAGTCATTTCCACATGAGCAATTGCAAAGTCTCACATCTTTGACAGACATGTGGATAAGGTATTGTCCAAGCATGGGCTACTCGTTTCCTGGTGGTTTGTGGCCTCCTAATTTAAGATACTTAAATATAGGAGGATTAAAGAAGCCGATGTCAGAGTGGGGGATGCAGAATTTCCCAAGCTCACTTGTTCGTTTATCATTACATGGTGAAAATTCAGGAATGGTTTCATTTACAGAAAGCAGAAACAATACTTCATCATCATCATCATCATCATCATCATCATCATCATCATCATCATCATCATCATCATCATCATCATCATCATCATCATCATCATCATCATCATCATCATCATCATCATCATCCTCATCATCATCATCATCATCATCATCATCATCATCATCATCATCATCATCATCATCATCATCATCATCATCATCATCATCATCATCATCATCATCATCATCATCATCATCATCATCATCATCATCATCATCATCATCATCATCATCATCATCATCATCATCATCATCATCATCATCATCATCATCATCATCATCATCATCATCATCATCATCATCATCATCATCATCATCATCATCATCATCATCATCATCATCATCATCATCATCATCATCATCATCATCATCATCATCATCATCATCATCATCATCATCATCATCATCATCATCATCATCATCATCATCATCATCATCATCATCATCATCATCATCATCATCATCATCATCATCATCATCATCATCATCATCATCATCATCATCATCATCATCATCATCATCATCATCATCATCGTCATCATCATCATCATCATCATCATCATCATCATCATCATCATCATCATCATCATCATCATCATCATCATCATCATCATCATCATCATCATCTCATCATCATCCTCATCATCATCATCATCATCATCATCTTCCCAGCAGTAGATGATCATGACTTGTCATCCCCTTTCAAAAGTCTTGGAATTTCGGTATGCAAGAATGTGAATTTCCCTGTCTTAATGAGATTTCTATTATAAACTGTCCGAAACTGGATATATTGACAATTGAGCCAATACATTCACTTCGGGTTCTATATGTAGAAAGATGTTCAGCAGTGGCTTTGAGAAGCATGATCGGTGTGTCTTCAAAAATTACTAGATTGACAGTGACAGAAGTTAATGGATTTAATGCTCAGCTGGATGGAGGAGTATTAGAGAATCTTGGAGCAGTAGAATATCTAAGCATATAAAGGTGTGACGAACTCACATACTTGTGGGAATCAGAAGCTAAAGCATGCAAGATTCTTATGAATTTACAGGGGTTGGAAGTAGAAAAGTGTAAGAATTTGGTAAGATTGGGAGAGAGAAAGGAGGATTTGGTGATTGGCATGGAATCTCTTAAAAGTGTAAGACTCGATGATTGTGAGAGATTGGAGAGTTACCATTGTGGTTCCGATAGTATTGAGAGGCTGGAGATATCTGCTTGTGGTTCAATGAAATCGTTGATCTTCCCAGCAGTAGATGATCATGACTTGTCATCCCCTTTCAAAAGTCTTGGAATTTCGGTATGCAAGAATGTGGAGGTGAATTGGCTTCTCAGCAACTTGTTGTCATCGCTTACCTCTCTTGATATCAGGGGAATGCCAAATCTCAGGTTATTACCTGAAGAATGCTTAGTTCATCTCATCCAATTGAGGATTATGGGATGTGAAAACATAGAATCCATTCCAGAGAATGGTTATGGTTTTCTTCCCCATCTTTGCCTAAGATCTCTTCAGATCTATGATTGTAAGAATATAAAGTCATTTCCACATGAGCAATTGCAAAGTCTCACATCTTTGACAGACATGTGGATAAGGTATTGTCCAAGCATGGGCTACTCGTTTCCTGGTGGTTTGTGGCCTCCTAATTTAAGATACTTAAATATAGGAGGATTAAAGAAGCCGATGTCAGAGTGGGGGATGCAGAATTTCCCAAGCTCACTTGTTCGTTTATCATTACATGGTGAAAATTCAGGAATGGTTTCATTTACAGAAAGCAGAAACAATACTTCATCATCATCATCATCATCATCATCATCATCATCATCATTTCTACTTCCATCGTCTCTAACTTATCTATTCATGAGAAACTTTAAGGAATTGGAAACAGTTTCAAAAGGAATGGAACACCTCACCTGCCTTGAACATCTTTTTATTTGGGAATGCCGGAAGCTAAAAGATCTACCAGAGACACTACTCCCTTCTCTATCAAGTTTGGGGGTAAGTTATTCTTCCTTGGAACTGAGAAAAAAGTGTAGCAATTATAGAAGAAGAAGAAAAGGAAAGTACTGGCGGATCATCTCCCAAATTCCTAATCATTATATCCATGAAAAATAACAGTAATGATGAGGGAGAGCGAACTTGGGATGGTAGGTAGTGTTTTTAGATGCATTTGATTTACGGCTCCGGAAAATCGATAAAAAATGGTACTGATCCCGGTCCCAATCCCGGTCCCATATGAATCGGGACCAGTAGCGGCATGTTCGGTATTTCGGTATTTTCCTGGTATCAATCCCGGAAACCATTAAAGGATACTGATCCCAGTCCCACTTATAATTCCGTACCACTTTCCCGTATTGGGATCGGGACTTGGGAAGTTCTGCTGATCCCTACCCGCATGGTCCATGCATCATAAATTCAGAAATAGCCTTGTATCTGTCTAGATAGATCAAAATTTTCATTTGGTATCTCGGCCAAAATATTTACCTCTCTCTTCAGGAGATGCAAAATTTTTGTCTCAGGTGTCGCCCATAATAGAAGATGGCCAGGCCTCTTTTCTGATACTCTATAGTATATAGATCTGTGAACGTACCAACAGATTTACAATGTTGGTGACAATGTAAGAATATGAAATTGTAATATGTATTAAGTAGTTATTTTTTCTATGATATAGTGTTGTATGAGTTTCAGATTGCATGTCAAAACATGTACTCTTTGGGTAGATAAAAAATAGGGGGCATATCATGTTAAGTAGGATCAATTTTATGGAAGCAGTACTAGCATGTGTATTGGAATCTATAATCTCCTTTATTAGCATGTTTACCACTATTAGTTACCAATCAGCAAGTAATTCCAGGAGATACGCGAAATTTAAGAATGAGAATTGGAAAGATCGAGAACGCATACCTGCTGATATATCTCTAGGCTTTTTGTGCTTCTTCAAGAATTTAACTTTCATCTCGAACATTCGATCAACAATTCTAGGCTTGTCTTGTGATTTATGTAGTCTAAAGTGATACATGTATCGCGTGATCTCTGGCCATTATGTGTTTCATGTGAAGGTGACAAAGAATTGTTGGTGCCCATGTAGTCAACAGAATGCCAACGCATTTTGATAGTGTGTATACATGTATCTTAGACTAGCTACAAACTAACATGGATAAATTGTTCTTGATCCAACATCAGAGCGATGATGATGACGTTTAAATATAGAAGTCAGGTATGCCTTGAAGAATTGAAGATACTCTCCACTTATGGGAGATGCATGTCACTCTGCTTATTTTGAATATAATCTAATCTGGATTGTTTAATACTCAACCAAGCGTTAACCAAGTGTCGTTCAAAAATCAAAACAATCTTCCACCTCTCAGAATAAGTGAATGTATATTCATCCGATCATGTAACTGGAATGAGTAGAACATCTTCATTGTTTCTCCTGGTGCGGAATCTGTTAATGTCAAATCTTGTCAGTATTCTGACTCGCCATATATGAAGAATAGTGGAAACTGCATAGACATAGGTAGTTGAAGAAAATTTTGTGTGTTACCTGAAGGAGGACACGATGTTCCAATCCGATGACAGATCTTTTTCTTCAATGAAAATTATCAGATTGGTTTTATATCAACTATATAATGATTTACATTCGAGCATTTTACATGGAAGTAGAATAAGGCAAAACAGGAACAAGCTACACTGCTACTCTTTTTGTAAAACAAAACCAACATGTTTAAAAACTACATTCATACATTTTGGTGTCATAACGTTACCGTGCATGACGTGTTGAACCAAGTAGGTCAACGACCTCAAGTGCGAGAACCGAGACTACCAAAGGTATCAAATGTAAATGATAAACGTGACCAGACAACTTGAATACGTATCGACCAGGTCCATCGATCATTTATGGTTTCGTCTACAGAAACTTCAAATGAAGTCATCTAAAACATGGAAATTATAAGCTCAAATGGTAGTCCATGAAATGTGGATGAGCAAATAGTTCTTTTATTAACTTAGGGGAGGTGATGCCATGGGCAAATGTACTCTCCCCAAATTAAACAATCTCCCAAATCTTTGTAAAGAAAAGTAGTAGCTGACACCAAAACACCTGATGTGATAACTATTGTCGGATGAGATTGTCTTTTTGAGGTAACACCACATGAACTACCCTTGTTCGAGCCCGTTTAGAGTATTTGCACCCCGTGTTTCGCAGGTACTATATAATAGCATGATCATATTTTCGTTTATATCTCACTATCAACACACAGGAAAGAACAACTGAATTGAAGTATATGAAAATAAAATATATAATGTAATGATGGATATTCCAAGTTTGACATGAGAATTTCTGAGTGTGATACTTTTGCTAATAATATTCGATGATGATTGTCATTTTCATCGACATAGAAGTATATCAGTACGTACCTAGAATATATTATAAAGAAAAATATAATGCAACAATCCAAATAAATATAAAACACCTTTGAGAAAGGGTAAGTGAGCTTGAGAGGATTCATGTATATGATAATGATAAAAATGGAGGGAGCGTCATCAACCCCAACTCTTGTCTCTGCTGCCTCTGAGCGTTGTCAACCCCAATTCTTTAGCCGTGTAACATCGCTCAACAATATGAAACATATCCGGCTAGTGCGCATCGCGCGGGCATACTATTATTGAATTATAATCCATCAATAATCACTCACATATTCCAAAACTCTAAATCACAAGTGATGGTGTACAATTCAATTACTTATCAATAAGATTTTAATAGTTCGCTAAGAGTAATGCAATGATACTTTAAAAGTATATCAAAAATAAATCATACGTGATATAACCTATTGGAACGAATGTCGGTCCCCTTTTATTAGAAAGGAAAATAAAAGCGCCTCTATTCACGTAATTTGTATATTAAGTGGGTTGAAAAGTGTTGAAAATTAAGAAGTAGTTTGGTTTTTTAGCCCACTGACATCTCAGACCTCCGATGAAGGTTTGTTTTTTGGGCAACTAGGATTTGAATCCAAGGTGGCGTAGGTTTGATCCCAAATGGCATTCAATGTCGTAGATGTTGTATAGCTTGGCGATTTATCCAGGGGTTTTCCCTGTACCGCGATGACATCCTGCCCGGTGGGTGCAAAGACCGCATATGGGATGAATAGGCTTTGACAAAAAAAAGAGAACGTTTAAAAAAATTGGTTTTTTAAAAATAGTGGGATTTAAACCCTGGTATATTTCCCCAAGGTCGAATACCTTATCAATGGGCCATCAATCCATTGACAGCGTTGCCATTTTTGAAGTGTGTTACTAGAACTAAGAAGAAAGAAGGGACAAATCCAAGGCGGAGATTTGTCCTTTGATTTTCATCAATTTTGTAGCTTCCAAAAGATTACAACCTATTTTATTACCAATTTCATTACCGTAATCATTACTTTCCAACATCATTCCATTCAATGGAAACAAATATTCCTTGATGGTTATAATTGACATTCCTGTGATTTATTGGTATAAAATAAATTCATCATTTTCATGATGAAATAAAAAATAATTATTAGTAAAACGATTATATTAATGAGTTTTGATAGTCATGACATATAGGGTCATTAGGCGGGGCTATGAAAGGGCAGGGGAGGGTCCCGTCCCCCAATATTTTTGTTTATATAGAAGATGAATTTATATAGTTACATAATGTTGCATTTTACATATTGATTGAACTTGGCCCCTTAAACAAAATGGTCAAGTTCGGCTACTGCTTGTAATGGTTCAACGATAAAAGTTTGAAGACTTAAAAGAATTTTGTATGTCAAAGTTCTCGCCCTTTAATGAAGGATCAACTCATTAGTTATGAACGGCAAAAAAGAAGCATCAAAATGAATTGAAAAAATGATAGTACAACTACGTGACCACTGTTATAGACTGATTTTTTTAAGGGTTTGCTAGTAGTTAACATGCAAAAAAACATTATACTCTTACCATAAAATTTAGAGGGTGAACTTTTAACAGGAAAAGATACAATATTTTTAATGCATATTAACTACAACACTTAGCATTATCCTTTTTCTATTGGTGTAATTCCAAATTCTTATACAAAAGATTCTGTTTTTCGATAATTTCTTTTTACATAAGTTGTACTTTCTTATTTTTGCTAAAAGAATATATAAATAATCTTGAACAAATATAGCCTAGTCAGTAATCACACTTAATGATGGGCATGTGACCATCACGGTCCCGATAACGATGATACTGTTGGGTTATATAACAATTATCAAATTAAATCACAAAGCACGCAACGGAAAATTAATCTATGTAATTAATTAATTAACCAAGAATAGAAACATGTACCTTTGATTTGAAGAAAAATAAAGTAAGAAACTTTATAAGGATTTGAAGTAAATCCCTCTACGTTTGCACACACGACACGCGGATGTACGTATGCTAGTACTTGATCACGAACCGCAAACACTTTGCTTTCTCTCCTTGATTTGTCAAACAACTAAACCGAAACTCTTTGATTTGTTGGAGCTCGGCCGAAGTGAAGAGAAAGAAGAGGAGAAGAAGAAGTTGGGGAGGAGCTTTGTTTTTCCCTTTTTATAATCACTCTAAACCCTTTTTCGTGTTTGATACAAATTAGGATTAGTATTTGATACAAACTAGGATTAGTATTAGAAAAACAAGTTAAATTAATGGATTAAAATCCATTAATAAAACCGGCCCCCTAATTGTAATTAGGAAACTTCTAGAATCTCCTAATTACAAATTAAGTTCTCCTTAACTAACGCCGTTAGCTAATAACCGTTAGTTTTAACGACTATTCGTTAATTGAAATCGTGATCATATTAATTAAATACATTCAATATATTAATTAATATTAAATACATTTGTGTCGAGACGTGTGACCCCGTAGGCTTAAATCATTTCTGGACATACGTTCATTTTTACGTGATCATATACTAACAGCTCCCACTTGAGCTCGTAATAAATGAAGGTAATAACATTGGTTAGCGTCTAGCAACACGCCAATGCTCCCAGAAATATTTAAGTATAGTTTCTTAAAGTATATTTAAATGGTTAAGGCATTTATTCATCCCTTTGTTCAGATACCGTGTTAAACATGAATATGGATCAATGTCATTTCATGATTTAACGATTCTGTTTCTCATTCCATAACTAATTAATGATTACCAAATATAATCGAGAACCATCTGGATTTATTTGGGCACGGCCATGCAAACATCTTAATTAGTCCTAATGAGGGGCCCAGTGGTATCATTCTCCAACTATCTGTTGGAGGAACAAATCCTGTATTGACTACACGTGTCAGTCATCATACTTCAATACACTTTCTAAAAATAGCCCTTTATGTACTCCCTTATTCAGGAGAGTTAGAACTATATCAAGTAAGTGCAATCCATACATGCTGACCTGCTTGTATCTCAAGTCAAAGGATCAATAAAGTAACCATTTACGAATTTCACTTAATGACGCTGATCCATAAAGTGATGAATTCGTTAGTGGGGTAGTCCGATATGCATCAACTATGGATATCATGTGAGTTTGGTGGGACCATCCATTATATATTCCAAGAATATAACCAATCGCTCAGATTTGTCTTAGTTTAATTATATTCCCATATAATTAATCGACAATGGACAATTTAGAATATTTATTAAAATATTCAAGGATTAAACATGCAAATATAGGATACAATTAATATTAAATGAAATCAAACATATCAAGTACTTTATTTCATTATGAAAAATATAAATTGTTTAACATCCCTTATCCAAATACCGAAACAACATATTTACATGAAATAACTAGCTAATTTAAGTCCTATGCCCTCGGCATGCCTTTCAAGCTTGGGCCTAGACAAAGCTTTTGTGAAAGGATCAGCTAAGTTAAAATCTGTGTGAACTTTGAGTAATTTGATTTCACCTAGTTCGATTTGCTCACGAACATAGTGATATCGTCTAGCATAATGTCTGGCACCTTTCTGAACTCCGGGTTCGTTGGCAATGATTAATGCACCAGTATTATCACAATACATATCAGTGGGTAAGTCACTCGAGGGGATCACGTCAAGCCCGCTAATGAACTTCCTTATCCAGACTGCTTCCATTGCTGCTTCTGAGGCGGCAATGTACTCAGACTCTGTTGCAGACATGGCAACTGTAGTTTGCTTCTTGCTTTTCCAATCCACAACACCTCCGTTAAGAACGAAGACGAATCCTGACTGAGACTTCGTGTCATCTTTATCAGTTTGAAATCCAGCATCACAGTATCCGGTCACTTTGAGCTCTAAGTCTGGATTTCCTCCATACATCAAAAACATATCTTTAGTAGCCCGTAGGTACTTCAGAATGCTCTTAACAGCAGTCCAGTGACTTTCACCTGGATTCTGTTGATATCGTCTAGCATAATGTCTGGCACCTTTCTGAACTCCGGGTTCGTTGGCAATGATTAATGCACCAGTATTATCACAATACATATCAGTGGGTAAGTCACTCGAGGGGATCACGTCAAGCCCGCTAATGAACTTCCTTATCCAGACTGCTTCCATTGCTGCTTCTGAGGCGGCAATGTACTCAGACTCTGTTGCAGACATGGCAACTGTAGTTTGCTTCTTGCTTTTCCAATCCACAACACCTCCGTTAAGAACGAAGACGAATCCTGACTGAGACTTCGTGTCATCTTTATCAGTTTGAAATCCAGCATCACAGTATCCGGTCACTTTGAGCTCTAAGTCTGGATTTCCTCCATACATCAAAAACATATCTTTAGTAGCCCGTAGGTACTTCAGAATGCTCTTAACAGCAGTCCAGTGACTTTCACCTGGATTCTGTTGATATCGGCTTACGATGTTTTGCGCGAACGCCACATCGGGTCTAGTGCATCTAACCGCATACATAATAGATCCCACAGCCGAAGCATAAGGAACTCTTCGCATACGCTCCACCTCATTAGGTGTAGTAGCACCCTGTTTGACAGATAAACTAAGTCCTTCTTGCATAGGTGTAAACCCACGCTTAGAATTCTCCATCTTGAATCGCTTCAAGACCTTATCAATATAAGCACTTTGACTTAGTCCAATTAATCGCTTTGATCTATCTCGGTAGATCTTGATTCCAAGAATAAATGCCGCTTCTCCTAAATCTTTCATGGCAAAACACTTTCCAAGATGGGATTTAACATCTTGCAACATTGGAATGTGTTTTCCTATGATCAATATGTCATCAACATACAAGACAAGGAAAGTAACATTACTCCCACTAGCTTTGCGATATACACATGGCTCATCGGGATTTTAAACGAAACCAAACTTTTTGATTTCTTCATCAAACCTCTTGTTCCAACTTCTTGATGCTTGCTTTAGTCCAAAAATGGACCTTTGAAGCTTGCATACTTTGTTGGGATGTTTTGGATCAATAAAACCTTCAGGTTGATCCATATAGACTTCTTCATCCAAGTAACCATTTAAGAAGGCAGTCTTAACATCCATTTGCCATATCTCAAAGTCATAGTACGCAGCTAATGGCTAAGAGAATCCTAATAGCTCTAATGTCCGCAACTGGAGAAAAGGTCTCATCATAGTCAACACCGAAACGTTGAGTATAACCTTTCGCCACGAGACGAGCTTTATAGGTGTGTATATTTCCATCCATGTCCGTCTTCTTCTTGAAGATCCACTTACACCCAACAGTTTGAGCATTTTGTGGAAGATCAACCAAGCTCCAGACTTGATTGTCTTTCATGGATTTCATTTCCACCTTCATAGCTTCAAGCCATTTGTCAGATTCCGGATCTGATAATGCAGCTTTGAAATTCGGAGGCTCATCGAGATCTCCTAAAACGTTTTCTTCTACCATCAGACATAATCTGTCAGTAGGACGTCTTGTCCTTTCAGACCTACGAAGTGGAATCGCTTCATCATCATCGACTTGAGGTTCATCACTTTGAACATTCCCCCCCCCCAAGTTGATGATTGCTAGGAGCTTCAGAAGGTGACACATCTTCCTCTTGAATCTCATCAAGTTCTACAATCCTCCCACTGTTCTCTGGAACTAATTTATTTTCAAAGAATTCAGCATATCGAGCAACGCGAACAGTGTTTTTGACGGGATCATAGAAGTCGTAACCCATCGTTTCCTTAGGGTATCCGACAAAGATGCACTTAGTAGTTATGGGTTCAAGTTTGTCAGGCGTATCGCGCTTCACAAGTGCCTCACATCCCCAGACTCTTAAGTAAGACAGATTAGGAACATTTCCATGCCATAATTCATATGGTGTCTTGTCAACCTTCTTGGTTGGAACCATATTGAGAATGCGTACAGCAGTCTCAAGAGCATAATCCCAAAACGAAAATGGGAGAGTCGTAAGGCTCATCATAGATCTCACCATGTCTAGCAAGGTTCGATTTCTCCTTTCAGACACTCCATTATTTTGAGGAGTGTATGGAGGAGTAAGCTGTTGGACAATTCCACATGCTTTCAGATAATCCTTAAACTCTTGGCTTAAGTATTCACCACCTCGATCCGAACGAAGAATCTTGATGGTTTTGCCGAGTTGATTTTCTACCTCATTTTTAAACTCTTTGAATGTTTCAAACACTTCATGTTTATGTTTAAGCAAGTAAACATAACCATAACGACTGAAATCATCCGTAAAAGTTATGAAGTAGCTAGCTCCTTTTCTTGACACATGTCTAAATGGGCCGCAAACATCGGTATGAATGAGTCCAAGAAGATCTTTAGCCCTCTCCGGTTTATGCGAAAAAGGTTTTCTCGTCATTTTGCCGGAAACACATGACTCGCATTTATCAAATGATTCATCATTTAATTGTAAAATCCCTTCACGTTGAAGTCTTTCAATGCGATTTTTGCCAATGTGTCCAAGATGACAGTGCCACAGATAAGTAGAGTCCAAGTTAGTCTTGGCTCTTTTGCTAACATTATACATTGAATTATTTGAATCACAACCACGCATATCAATTTCATAAATACCATCACAAGCAATAGCATCAAAATAATGAACATTATTTTCAGAAACTGAAATACCATAATCATTAAAAACATTAATGAATCCGTTGTCTTTCAACAAAGAAACTGAAACTACACCTCTAGTAATAGAAGGTGCATAATGACAATTGTCTAAAACAATAATTAAACCGGAAGGAAGAACTAAATGATATTCTCCAATAGCTTCAACAGGTGCTGGTAGACCATTGCCCACGAACAGCTGCAAAGCTCCGGGCTTCAGCTTCCTCCTTTTCCTAAGTGCCTGTAATTCATTACAGATATGAGTTCCACAGCCAGTGTCATAAACCCATGATTTACGCTTAGTAAAGGAAAATAATTCAATGGTGAAGATACCTGAAGTACTAGCAACGCTAGCTTGCTTCTTCTTCACATTCAACTCGGCAAGATACTTGGGACAGTTCCTCTTCCAGTGCCCGACTTCATTACAATGATGACAGGGCTGGTCTTTAGCCGGATGCTCTTTCTTAGCCGGAGGGGTTTTCTTTGGTTTGGGGGGATTAGCAGCTTGCTTACCCTTTCCTTTACCATCAAACTTGCCTTTAGCTTGGTGCGATTTCTTAGCTTTCTGGATCCGACCCCCCTTTATCATAAGGACATTTGGGTCATTGGCCTTCTTTGGAATCGTCTTCTCATATTCAATGAGCATAGCATGAAGTTCAGTGACGCTCTTTTTCATAGAGTGCATGGTATAGTTTTGCACAAAACCCTCATATTCCTTCGTAAGGGATTTGAGAATCATGCCAACTTTTACCTCTTTATGATAAGCGTACTCCATCGAATCCAATTTGTCAAAAATGCTCTTCATCTTGAGCACATGACTGCTAACCGATTTTCCAGATTCAAGTTTCATGTCATGGAGTTCCACGACTAAGTCGAACAGTTCCACTCCAGCTTGTTTTTCATACAAGGATTTAAGTTCTGTGATCATATCATATGGAGTGTAGAGCTCGAATTGTTTTTGAAGCTCGGGAGACATGCTCGCAAGCATCAAACAACAAACTTCATTGAATCTAGTGTACTGAATCCTATATTCAGCTTTTTCAGCTGCTGTGGATTCAGCACTTGGTTCGGTTGGCCATTGCCTTTCAATGACATCCATGCGTTCCTCAACTCTTAGAACAATTCTCAGTTGACGATACCAGTCATTGAAATTTGATCCATTAAGCTTTTCTCTTTCAAACATTTGCCGAAAAGCATTGGTGTTTGTGGAAGGATTCATTGCCATCTACAAAACAGATTAAGTTCAAAAATCAGTATTTTCGATAATAAATCCTTAAGAAATCAATTACCCAATGTTTATCAAATAAACAATTAATTTCATTAAGGCTAGGATCCAATTGACATACAATCATTTCATCAGTTGATCTGCTAGAAATGATTGCACTCAAAAGGTAAGTGACGAGCAGTAATTGCATTACATGTGCAATTCCTAGTAAGAATGGGACCTACAAATCACACTTGATTCATCAAGCGATTTGTAGTCATGTTTTGTCCCATCTTTTGCCACGGGTCAAGGTCTCACCGCTTAACTCGCTTTAAGTCGTCCAACCAAGAACGCGCAAATTTGTCCACCACTGTGTACCAGTGAGTGGGATTTGCCATGCAACTGCCATTTCACCACTGTGTACCAGTGAGTAAAACAACAGCCACAAGTGTCCTTTGCAAGTTGGATGGCAAATGACTTAAGTTGATTGGGTCAATCAATTTGATGTGTGATCAAAAAGTTATGTTTGAAGATTCATGCATATCTTCTAAACATAATATGTTTATAAAACTCATTTTTATTGCCTTTAAATACAAAAGAGCTCGGTAGCTCCATTTGAACTCACAAAGAAGCGCAAGGGCAAAGGTATGCGATAAACGCGATTTAAAAACCCGCCCTTTTAGGAGGCTAACGCACTCCGACTTATACCTCTCTTAGAGTTTGTTCAAATGGGTGAGCCGGTGTATCTTTTGATTTTAGGGCACCAATTTTATAAACAAATTCTTATTTCGATATATTTAGTCAAGTTTATTTTTCCAAAAACAATTTTGCACACAATTTTCATAAAAAGGCAAAATTAAACTTACTAAATTTACAACTTAACAATTAAAGTAATCAACCTAATTTGGTCACTATGGTATAAGATTGGCTCCTCTTTCATATGGAAAGAGACCACATACATCAAGTTGCCTTGATTGCGTAAGCCAAAATTTCTATAACAATTATCAAATTAAATCACAAAGCACGCAGCGGAAAATTAATCTATGTAATTAATTAATTAACCAAGAATAGAAACATGTACCTTTGATTTGAAGAAAAATAAAGTAAGAAACTTTATAAGGATTTGAAGTAAATCCCTCTACGTTTGCACACACGACACGCGGATGTACGTATGCTAGTACTTGATCACGAACCGCAAACACTTTGCTTTCTCTCCTTGATTTGTCAAACAACTAAACCGAAACTCTTTGATTTGTTGGAGCTCGGCCGAAGTGAAGAGAAAGAAGAGGAGAAGAAGAAGTTGGGGAGGAGCTTTGTTTTTCCCTTTTTATAATCACTCTAAACCCTTTTTCGTGTTTGATACAAATTAGGATTAGTATTAGAAAAACAAGTTAAATTAATGGATTAAAATCCATTAATAAAACCGGCCCCCTAATTGTAATTAGGAAACTTCTAGAATCTCCTAATTACAAATTAAGTTCTCCTTAACTAACGCCGTTAGCTAATAACCGTTAGTTTTAACGACTATTCGTTAATTGAAATCGTGATCATATTAATTAAATACATTCAATATATTAATTAATATTAAATACATTTGTGTCGAGACGTGTGACCCCGTAGGCTTAAATCATTTCTGGACTATATTTTCTTTCATTATTTTATTACAATTAAACAAATTAATTAATAAAATAATCAAAAGAATTACATAAAATTCTAAAAAATATAAAAAAAAAAAAATTTTTTTTATTTTGGTCAGATCTGATTTCGAAAAAAAAAATAAATTATATATATATTTTTTTCATTATTTTATTACAATTAAACAAATTAATTAATAAAATAATCAAAAGAATTACATAAAATTCTAAAAAATATAAAACCCTAACCCCCCTCAAATTTTGATCTTTTTGGTAATTAATTATCACATAGTAGGCTCGTGATACCACTGTTGGGTTATATAACAATTATCAAATTAAATCACAAAGCACGCAGCGGAAAATTAATCTATGTAATTAATTAATTAACCAAGAATAGAAACATGTACCTTTGATTTGAAGAAAAATAAAGTAAGAAACTTTATAAGGATTTGAAGTAAATCCCTCTACGTTTGCACACACGACACGCGGATGTACGTATGCTAGTACTTGATCACGAACCGCAAACACTTTGCTTTCTCTCCTTGATTTGTCAAACAACTAAACCGAAACTCTTTGATTTGTTGGAGCTCGGCCGAAGTGAAGAGAAAGAAGAGGAGAAGAAGAAGTTGGGGAGGAGCTTTGTTTTTCCCTTTTTATAATCACTCTAAACCCTTTTTCGTGTTTGATACAAATTAGGATTAGTATTTGATACAAACTAGGATTAGTATTAGAAAAACAAGTTAAATTAATGGATTAAAATCCATTAATAAAACCGGCCCCCTAATTGTAATTAGGAAACTTCTAGAATCTCCTAATTACAAATTAAGTTCTCCTTAACTAACGCCGTTAGCTAATAACCGTTAGTTTTAACGACTATTCGTTAATTGAAATCGTGATCATATTAATTAAATACATTCAATATATTAATTAATATTAAATACATTTGTGTCGAGACGTGTGACCCCGTAGGCTTAAATCATTTCTGGACATACGTTCATTTTTACGTGATCATATACTAACAGATACCGGTCCCGAAAATTACGAAAACTTCCTACTGGTATGGAACGGGGTTTCCCGAGGTCTGGATAGTACGAGGACGCGGCTTGGGAACTTTCTGCTTATCTCTAATCTCACTTGAACATTCTAATTAACTAAGTGGGATGCAGCATTATCCACCACTTTACACCAAAATAAACAATGAGATAATATACAAGAACTAAAAATTCGCTCCAACAAACATAGAGCTTGAAGTGCATGGTTCCGGCTCCCAAATAGCTAGCCCCAAAAATTAATGATATTGGGCTTTTCTTTTACATCCTCAAATAGCTAGGGCCCAAAAACTTAATGATATTGAGTTTGAAACTGGGATAAACTCATAAACATAGCCACATAGGGCACGGGAGTCGTTCCACATGGCGGCCCCCCTTTGGGCTGTTGTGAGTCGGTTAGATATTAAATGGAAGTTCATTGCATATTCATATCGTGTATACCTACTAAATTGGAGTTAGATGAAAATTTATGGTGGTAGATAGTTATTCATTAAATACGAAATAATATACACATTAAATGGCGTTCGTTCCACATGGCGGTCCTCCAGTGCCACATCAGGTTGAGTTGTGAATGTTAATATTAGAGCACCTCCAATGGGTGGGGTGAATACTATCCAATACAGTGCCACATCAGCGCCACATCAGAAAAACCTCTTTCCAATACATTTTCCTCAATTCACACCCAATACATCCAATACATACCAATATATATCTAGGACCCACCATTTTAAATAATAAATATTAAAGCATGTGAGAGAAAAAATAAAAAATAAAAAAACAAAACAACTAATCCTCCGTATTCACCACCACAATTTTCCAATACACTCTCCAATACTAACCCAATACATAACACTCCCAATGGTATTCATCCGTATTGAAATCCGATACTAACCCAATACATCTACATTGGGGGTGCTCTTAAATGAAGGTATATCTACTAAATTAGAGTTAGATTAAAATTTATGGTGGTAGGTAGATATTCATTAAATACGGAATAGTCTATATACACATATTGTACGTATTCTGTATCCTTTAAATTTGTAAACATCCCTCACCTTAGCTGGTAAAGTGTAAGATTCAATTAAAGTGTTTTATTTAATTTTCCATCTCTTAGAAATCAGCCACCCCTACAATCTTGTAATTCAGTAAGTTTATCTCTTGCTCTCTGTAAGTTCACCTTCTATGGTGTTCTCAAAGCAAACTGTGAACATCTACCGACTACAACATCAAAACCACCGCCGCCGCCACGACAAACATGATGAATATGGTATGTGGGTTTTATTTTGTTGAATAATAATGAAATTTGATAAAAGAAAAATGAAATGAATGGATTCATTAGTTTGATTTTACTCAACAAATCTTCTTTTTATGTTTGGTATGATTTGGAAGGATGCAAACTATACTCTTCATTTTCATTCTCATCTTCCAATCTTTTCGTTTCTTTTCTTAAAAAAAAAAAAAAAAATAAAAAATAAAAAATAAAAAATAAAAAATAAAAATAAAAAATAAAAATAAATAAAAATAAAGAAATAAAAAATAAAAAATAAAAAAAAAAAATAAAAAATAAAAAATAAAAAATAAAAAATAAAAAATAAAATAAAAAATAATAATAAAATAAAAATAACAAAATAATCAAACAAAATTAAAAATCAAAATAAAAAATAAAAAATAAAAAAAAAAGATTCAATTAAAGTGTTTTATTTAATTTTCCATCTCTTAGAAATCAGCCACCCCTACAATCTTGTAATTCAGTAAGTTTATCTCTTGCTCTCTGTAAGTTCACCTTCTATGGTGTTCTCAAAGCAAACTGTGAACATCTACCGACTACAACATCAAAACCACCGCCGCCGCCACGACAAACATGATGAATATGGTATGTGGGTTTTATTTTGTTGAATAATAATGAAATTTGATAAAAGAAAAATGATAATTAACAGCTTAATGGTTTTAGTTTTAATAAGTTAGTATTATGTCATAATGAAGTTAATCATGATGAAAAAAAGACTAATAATATGTAACAGAATGGGACAGGTTATTATGCTTAAGTATGATGCACTTTTGTTTCCCTAACAAAACTCGGTAAACAATTGGTTTTCTAAAAACTTTTTGTATATATTTTCAAATATCATGGAATTAACACTATGTTCTTGAGTTTTTCTTTTTAATAGAAGAATGGAAATGAATACAAAAGATTTCAAAATAAATTGTCTTTCTTGAGTTTTTCTTTTTAATAGAAGAATGGAAATGAATACAAAAGATTTCAAAATAAATTGTCTTTCTTGAGTTTTCTTTTTAACATAGAAAAAATGAAATGAATGGATTCATTAGTTTGATTTTACTCAACAAATCTTCTTTTTATGTTTGGTATGATTTGGAAGGATGCAAACTATACTCTTCATTTTCATTCTCATCTTCCAATCTTTTCGTTTCTTTTCTTAAAAAAAAAATTTGGGGAACACAGTGATGTTATTATTATTGAATGAAATTAAGTAGGTTGTTGGGTTATTCTATTGGCCTAAAATCAGTCTATTTCATGTTGTATCTCACCTGATTGTAAGATTGTAAGTTGGATGAATAAATGTTAATTTCTTGAACTTGTTACATGGTCCTTTTTGTGTTCATCTATTTGTAGCCCGGTTGAGGCTTTTAGATAATTAAATGTTCTCACCAACTTTTTTATTTGTTATTACTTTGCTTTCGTAAGATATTCAAGATGTTTTTCTTTTACAGGATGTGAAATAAATATTTTTTCCAATCATTCTATGGTAGAAACCACCGTGATACTGGCGGAGTACTGGTATGCAATATTAAACACATTTTAGTTTCTTTGTAGTGACACTACTTATATAAAAGGATTCTTGCCCCTTCTAGGTTTTAAACACTGAAAAAAGCTTCCAAAAGTTGGTCTCATCTAGAGTCACCACTATTGCCCTACACGAAGGCTTAAAAATCTACACTAAATTCTAGTCCTTTAGAGTAGCTATGGAGTCTATAGTAGCGTCCTCAACTAAATATGTTGTGCTTGATTCATATGAACTCTGAAACTAAAAAGCTTTAGTTAAGAGTAAACGGCTTACGAATGTTGAGTTAGCTGATAAACGTGCCAAGGGGTTATGTATTAGTTGTCATGGTAAGTTTGGGCCAGGTCACTGTTGTACAGAACAGAGCTTGCAATGTTTACAATTAATAGAGGGACGACGAGCTCGTCCAAAACCATTTCCAGCTCGTCATTTTTGGAAGCTAATGCCAGCGCGTGTTCCTAGCTCGTCGAAATGGAGGTTGTTCGGAAATAAGAACGGGCTGGACGAGTGCGTGTGGGTCCCAGTATACTATCCGTTGCATTATTAAAAAAAAAAGTTTAGGAAGAGGTGAGGAAAAGGTAGAGGAAGATGTCTTAATGCTCGGGGTAGTTCTTAAATTGGAACATTGGGACGTGACATTTAGGAAGAGGTGAGAAAGAGATTTAGGAAGGGTCTTATTAAGAGAGGCCTAACAATGCTCCTAAGTATTCTAAGAAAATAATATATGGCGCCAGATCCGTCTAAAAGTAAGTTCTGCAATGCAACAACAAAATGCATTTAATATGTCAAAAATATACATACTCCATAAACTTGTTTTAATTTTCAGCTAGTTTAACCTAAAATGCAAAACGAATCATTATCAATAGCAACCCAAAAAACTTCTACAAATGACAAAAAAAAATTATATAGTATCCTTCAAATAATACGAAATAGTAACTAACCAAAGTACATAAACAAAGAAAAGCAACTAATAGAGTGAGAAGCTAAATATACATACTCCATAAACTTGTTTCAATTTTCAGCTAATTTATATATTTTAATTAGCAAGTTAGCTTTGTGAGACAAAAGTTACTGTTCTTAAACTTATCATTCTTTAAGTATTTGGTACAAAAATTTACAGCCACAAACATATATTGCATTCAATACTTGGATTTCTATATTATGATAACAATATAAATAGAACGAACCATGTGTGTGTGAGAGAGAGAGAGTGCTCCCACCCCTCACCGGCCGCCTCCTACAACGGAAAGGAATTTCGATTGGAAACAAGTCAAGCATCGCCACCGCAAACCACCAGCCCCCATCACCACCTTTTTCATCTACAACCTCCCACCAACCCTCACCAGCTCTGATCTGAAAATCCTCTTTCAAAACCATGGACAACTGGTTGACGCTTACGTGGCCCGAAAAAAAGACAAATACAACAATCCCTTCGGTTTTGTGAGATTCAAACATATCAATAACCCGACCACCTTCCTCCCCAAACTTCAAAACATCAAATCCAATGGCCTTATCCTTGGGGTATACCTATCTAAAGCAGACAAAAATGGAACCCCCCGTCACTACCCTACCCCTCCTCCACAGAAAAACCATCACAATCCACCACCGTACCAACCTCGCCATCATCAACCCACCTTCAATATTAACCAGTTCACCACCGGGAAATCATATCGAGAGATTCTATCCCCTTCGCCAAATCAGAATACAAAAACCATTACAATTTCCGACCAAGACATCACCACTTCACCGATTCTGGGTATGTCCATTTTAGTTACTGCCAAGGATTTTGCCACTCTCAATAACATGGAAACCATTTTGCAAACCACAAACCCAATCACCAAAATAAATATATCCAATGTTGGTGGGCTCACCGTGCTATTTACTTTCCATGCATCAAGCTTAGCCAAATCGTTTCTACAAGATCACTGTAATTTCTTTAAGGAATGGTTTTCTCATTGTGAGATATGGAACGGCCAAGAAGGTCCTGCTGGTCGAATCGCATTAGTTACAATCTATGGAGTCCCTCTCCATTTAAGAAACAAGTCGGTCTATAATAAAGTTGCCGCGTGCATGGGAAAAATATTAGATCCCTCATCGGCCTCATATGACGATGTCAACCTAACCCATGACAAGGTCATCATCTTCACCCATGCACAAGCAAAGATTAATCAACAAATCATTCTGAAAAGGAATTCCAGGAGCTTCATAACAAGAATTGTTGAAGATGATCATGGCTGGACTCCATCCTTTCTGCCTTCCTTTACCTTCCCCGAGAAAGAAGATGAACAGCCCACAAAAGGTATTTTCTCTTTTCAAAAAAACCAAAATATGGAAGTAGATCCCCCATTGGCTGAGACGAGCTCACGCGGAAACACATGTCCCAATCAATCAATTGGCACAGACAATACATTAAATATGCCGTTTCAACATTCAAAACAAAATTCTGTTGTTTCCAACAACTTTGTAGAACAAAATCCCATTCATTCCCCTGGTCCCACAAAACAACCGAATCACATTCCCCATCCACCCCCACCCTCACCCACGCGCCCTAATCTAAGCCAAATTACCCCCAAATCCAGAAAAAGACAACGCCAATTTTCTCCCTCTTCACAAACATCCTCTGACAATAATCATACCACAAACCCCTCACCAAATTCGTTCTCCTTTGTCATCCCGTCACCATCTAAACCCTGCAACTCAGCCCCTCCCAAAACAAGCACACCAAATCTTTCATTCAGGAAACAACCAACCCCTGTCCCTTTCAATCACTCATCAACGATCAAGTTGACAACACCTCTCACCCTTTAAACAACCATAGCAACCAGAATGAAACTACACCGATTACACCAGCCTTATTATCCCGTAGCTCGACCACCCAAACCCAGATCATTGAAAACCTCTCGATAACCAGTAACCCATACCATATTGATGACCCACCAAGGCAATCAACCTCAACAACCCCCGATGTAATACAAGAAGCTCATCAAACAATGGAAATTGGTGATTGTATCTGTGTAAATTTTGAAGGGCATGAACAGATGGTTCTCAACCACATCACCGAATCCCGAGCTCAAGATATTACCCAATGAATTACTTATCTATCAACATCCGTGGTTTCAACGACGAGGCCAAAACTCGTTGGATCAAACAAATAAAGCAAGAGCACAAACTTAACTTTATGTGCATTCAAGAAACCCACAAATCATTAATTCAGCCTTTTCAACTTCAGTTGTTTTGGGGCAATCCCAATTTCAGTTTTGACTACGTCCCCTCCTCTGGATCCGAAGGGCGATCTGGTGGTGTTCTAAGTATTTGGGACCCATCAATTTTCACTCACATCAATTCCATCAAATCAAACCACTTTCTGATCACCTCAGGCAACATTGTTGGCACCAACGGCCCGTGTCATATCCTAAACCTATACGCCCCCCAGGACCAAACAGCCAAACAAACACTGTGGGATGAGATCTCTTCCCATATCGCAAATCTACATGGGATGTGGATCCTTCTTGGTGATTTCAATTCTGTTAAAGGCCCTGAAGATCGGAAAAATTCAACTTTTAATCACACAGAGGCACTCCTTTTTAACACCTTCATTCACCAAAATGATCTCCATGAGTACACGATGCATGGTAGCTTTTTTACATATGTCAAAGATAATGGGGCGAAGAAAAGTAAAATCGACCGAATATTGGTTTCACAAAACTTTCTAAACTCTTGGCCAACTGCCACACTCACAACCCTACCTCGATCCTTATCCGATCATCGTCCACTCACCTTAATCACATCCACTCATGATTTCGGTCCATCTCCATTTAGATTCTTCAACTCTTGGCTATCGAAACCCGGAATCACTGATATCATCACCTCCTGCCTTGAGTCAGGCCCATTCTACGGCCGTCCTGACCAGATTTTAAGTGCCAAATTAAAACATCTGAAAGCAAACCTGAAGAACTGGATTCGCGATCAATCTGCACAAGAAAATTCACAAACAACCGAATTATCCAACCGCTTAGCCGATCTTGATTCAATCATTGACACCAGGGAATACACAGATGATGAATTGGCTCAATGGATTGAAACCAAAGACAAGTTGCTCGAGTTGGAACATGCCAAAACGCAGGACCTCCATCAAAAATCCCGGTCTAAATGGATAAAATATGGAGACGAAAACTCCTCTTTTTTCCACAATTGCATCAACAACAGGATTTCCAAGAACAGAATTGTGGGGCTTGAAATTGAAGGAAATTGGCATGTTGATCCACCGAGTATTAGAGATGCAGCCTTCAACTTTTTTCAACAAAAGTTCTCTGAGCCCTACCCAATTCAGCCCACCTTAACTTGTCATGGGCTTAAATCACTTTCTGTGGAAGATGCTGAGTCTCTAATCACCCCCTTCACAATGAACGAAGTCCAGCAAGCTATTTGGGATTGTGATAGCAACAAGGCACCCGGCCCAGATGGATTCAATTTGGGATTCATCAAAACCTTCTGGGAATCTCTAAAATTTGATTTCTTCACCATTATGTTGGATTTCAACTCTACTGGAGTCATTAGCCCAGGGTGCGGATCGGCTTTCATCACATTAATCCCCAAAAAATCTTCTGTTAAAACACTTGTGGATTATAGACCGATTACACTCATTGGGTGCATCAGAAAGATTATTTCCAAAATTCTTGCTAATCGTCTCAAGAAAAAACTGGGCTCGATCATCTCACCCTCACAAAGTGCCTTCCTAAGTGAAAGGAACATTCTTGATGGACCGCTAATGTTAAACGAGATAATCAATTGGTTGAAGAAAAGCAAACAAGAAGCCTACTGTCTAAAGATCGATATTGAGAAAGCCTTTGATTCACTCAATTGGAATTTCTTAATCTCAATCATGCACCAAATGGGCTTTCCCAATAGATGGCTGCAATGGATCCACGGTATTTTATCATCAACCAGATCCTCTGTTTTAATCAACGGATGCCCCACACCGGAATTTAATTGCGAGAAAGGAGTACCACAAGGTGACCCACTTTCACCTTTCCTTTTCATAATCGCGATGGAGGCATTCTTAAATATCTTGCAAAGAGCTGCCACCATTGGGTTGATTTCCAGCATCAATCTGCCCAACCAAGGCCCAAAAATCCATCATCTTCTCTATGCAGACGATGCCATAATACTTGGTAAGTGGTCGATTTCACAGCTTAAGAATATTTTGAGAATACTAAGCTGTTTTTACCTTGCTTCTGGACTTAAAATCAACCATCATAAGTCCTGTTTCTATGGCATTAATTTGTCTTTGGATAATTGCAATCGATCATGTGCTACATTGAAGTGCAATCTTGGACAATTCCCCATCACATACCTTGGCATTACAGTCGGTGCCAACATGAATCTAGTTAAAAATTGGTCCCCTGTCATCAAAATCTTTGAAAACCGTTTGTCCCTTTGGAAATCATCCACACTCTCTATTGCCGGTCGCATTACCCTTATCCGTGCGGTGCTTGATTGTCTTCCATCGTATTTCTTCTCCATGTATAAGGCCCCGGTATGTGTTTTATCTAAACTTGAATCCATACGTAGGTCTTTCTTTTGGAGTGGATCACCCTCTAATAAAAAAATTGCCTGGGTTTCATGGGATCGAGTTGTTGACTCTGTCGACTCTGGTGGGCTTGGTTTGGGTAGTCTTGAAGCAAAAAATCTTTCTCTCTTGTCTAAGTGGTGGTGGAGGTTTCGTAATGAACCTCAGCACCTTTGGTGTCGGGTTATCTCGGCCATACACTCATCACCAAGAAACTGTTCTTCCCTCCATGTGAGGAATAATTTAGTGGGAGCCTGGAAATCCATAGCGGGTCTGAGCTCCCACTTAACCAAGTTTGATTTTGCTTTGGATAGTGCTATCGCAGGTGTTCTAGGCAATGGCAAGACCCTCCGTTTCTGGATAGATACTTGGTTCGATGATGCCCCTTTCTCCACTACCTTTCCCGATTTATACAAGCTGGAGAAAAGCAAGAATTGCTTGATCAAAGATCGATGCACCGGGAATGGAAGATTTTCTTCATGGGAATGGGATTGGACCCGACCGCCTTCGTCACCCCTGGAACTCCATCAACTTCAACTCTTGTTGTCTCAAGTCCAAAACATCACTCTGTTGGACAAAGAAGACTCATGGACTTGGAACTTAGATGTCTCTAATGGATTCTCGGTAAAAACCTTGCGAAGAAGATTACAGCAACCAAGGCCCAAAACCCTGGACCTTTCCATGGAATAAACTCGCCCCTCTAAAAGTCAACATTCTCGGATGGCGTCTTGAGATGAACCGTCTTCCCACCTTAGACCAGCTTACAAGAAGAAACATCGCAACGACAACTTCGGTATGTAAACTATGTAATCTGAGGGACGAGACAGCTGAGCACCTTTTCTTACATTGCCCTTTTGCTGATTCTTTATGGAGCATACTGTCATCATGGTGCCGTCTCTCTGTTCCAAAACCACAATGTGTGCGAGATCTATTGGACATCCATAACAACAACAACATCCCTCCTTCGGCTCGCAGCTTTGTCCAACTCGGTGTTCTCGCCTCCTGCTGGGTGATTTGGAAGGTACGAAATGATTGTATCTTCTCAAACAAAACCCCCTCACTACGGTTCGCGATCAAAGAGATGAAAGGCATCAGCTTCCAATGGTTATCAAATAGAGCCACAAACAGTGCTGCAATGTACACGTGGCCCCGATGGAACAATTTTATGTTATGAACTATTGTAATTTCCTTCCTGGACTTTGAATTTGTATGTTTCTTCTAGCCTCTTGCTAGAATACATATCAATAAAATATACCCTGTTTTAATGTTCAAAAAAAAAAAAAACAAACAAGAAAAAAACAATATAAATAAATAATAATAATAAGTAAAATACCTTTTGTTGTTTTTGCTGTTATTGTTGTTGTCCATCAAGTCTCTGCCATGTCTCTCTTTGATTCCTTTCTCTTTTTCTTTTATTTGAAGTATTTCCTTTCAATCATTATTAGTATTAGTATAATCATAATAATTATAATAATAAAGAAAATACTGAAATTAAGTAAAATAAATAAATAGATCTATCAAAATAAACTTAATAAATATCAAATCCGGCCAAACAACAAAACTTTAGATCCGCTTGTACAAACAGAAAAAAATAGTGGCGTTATTTGAGTAAAAGAAAATTTAACTTTTTGATAGCATCTATGTTGCTCATGGTATATAATTTAATTTAATTTTTTTCAATTTTTCTACTCATATACTCAGCTATACCCTGCCATTGTTGATAATATATCAAATCCTAAACCAAAAACACGAATAAGAACAACCCATTATTATAAATATCTAAAAAGAAAGGAAAAAACAGATCTTAATATCTTAAGAAGAAAAGCTTGAGCTCGATAAACCAAAAAAAGATTGAGATGGATAGGAAAGAAAAAGAGTGAATTTGTACCTTAATTGAAGGGATAAAAAAAAAGTAGGGTTTCAATTTAATTTAGGTGAAAAAATGGGAGGGGGTTTCAAATTTTTGGTAAAAATAAATGGAGGGGATTACTTTATGAAAACATTTCAGCCTAGATTGTAGTGTGGTTTTTTTCAGAAGCTTTCTTACACGGTTTTCATAATCAGCCGTGTCAATAATTCCGAATCTACTTTTTTACACGGTTGAATATTCACAACCGTGTCAAAAATTCCGTTTTTAACCATTTTACACGTTTATGATATGAACCGTGTAAAATAAGCATAGACTAATACCCATATTTGTAGTAGTGATTGCTTATTGTTGTGGGTGAAGTGGATGAGTCGGACGAGGATGAGATGGACGATCCACCGAAGCCTTGGAATCCTGGTCTTAAAAAAGATTGAAGCCACACTTTGAGGGCAATATGTGTTTTAAGGAGGGGAGTATTGATACGAATTAGGTGTTGAGTGGGCTTAGCTGTCTTATGATTAAAGGGGTGTTAAGTCCAGAAGTCCAGCCGATTAGTTAAGGGTTGTGAAGTATCGTGTTCTAATATTCACTTATGCTCCAAGTTTAGGGTTTAGTCTTTTAAATAAGGCCCTTAGGCCATTGTGTGTATTCATTCAGAAAAGTTTTTTTTATCGAACATACCTAATTATGATTTTAATATCAAACATTCATCTAATCAAAAAAGTGGTTGATATAAAAAAAATGATTTTCCAAAAAGAGATGGGCTGAAAACTTTTGAAAATAAAAATATCTTAGAGTTTTGAGTTAAACGAATGAATGTTCACGAACATAAACGAAAAAACATTCACCAACATATTATCGAACGTTCATGACCATAAATGAATGAGCGGCGGCTATGTTCATGTTTGTTTATTTAACTAAACGAATGGATTTTTGTATTCATGTTCGTTCATTTAACTAAACGAACGAAGACGAATGAAATTCCCGTTGCACGGTGAGAACTGTTCGCTGAAAGATTATTACATTTACACCGCTACATTTGGAGCAAGCATCCATAGTTTTTGATCATAAAAGACAAGGAACATGAATGCATGGTTGGAAGAGGTGGTGATGATTTTGGAAAAAACTTGATTTCACATATAAATGAATAATAAGCCCTCGTAAAAAGATCTAATGGAAGCGCAGCACTTCATGTTGCGGACTTGTGGGGAGCAAATATGCAGCAAATTAGCTCTTGGTTGAAAGAAACAAACTATTGGGGAACTTTGGTTTCTTTCCTCATATATCGCATGGGGGTCGACGCCCTCATTTGATATGCTTTTTGCGATGGTGTTTCTCCTCTATTGTTTGTCATACCCAACAATCCCTTGTTCTTTTCCACCAAAAGCTTTACTGCACGTATGTTCCCCACAAAGACCGCAACATAAAGGGCTGTGCTTCCATCGGAGGGTGGATTTGTTGTTTGAGCTAATTAAATCTGTATCGAATATACCATTTGGGAATGTCATTCAATTGTGATGCAATAAGTTAAACATTAATTTTAAAGATGTAAAACCAGGTCACTGCTATACATTTTTATGGTAAATCCATCTTACTGTGTAGTAGATGTAATTGGCGGGTTTAATTACCCCAACTAGTTATCCAAGATTGACCATCAAAATACTCATAAAATTCGACTAGGCCTTAGTTGAGTCAACCTCGAGCTTGAACTACTTAAACAGACTTTTGAGTCGAGCTTGGAAACTTAATCGGGCTTATGATGTCTAGTTTTGGAATAATTTCATTCATATCCTATTATCCTTACCAAACGTCAAAGTTACGTCGATGTCCTTTTTAATATTGTTTTAAGTTACTTTAATATCCTTTCAAAGTTTTCAAACAAATTTTAGATTTAAAATTCTTATCTATAAATCAAGTAGTAACTTTTTGACATTTTTACCATTTTTCATTAGGAAAAGTGGTTTTACATGTTATTAAAATTCCCATAAATTCATTGCTTGTTCTTGTGACATGCATACACAATAAAGATAATTAAAACTCTAGCTATACCTACCTCACTGGGTTTAATAATTACATGTACCCGCTCAACATTTATTTAGTGTACCATGTATATTTATATCACTACAGAGCTTTGAACAGAGAAGCGCCCCCCCCCCCCCCCCCCCCCCCCCCAATTTTTGTTCGTTTGTATATACGTTTTACATAGATACGAAGAGTTCAGTTCTGAACTTGCCCCAAACAAATTGATTAAATTCCACCACTCTATAGGGTCATGGTTCACACAAATTATGCAATAATAAGAAGTTATATATAGAGTTTTTCCAACATGTGTTTATTATGCACTTGTTTAAAAACATACACATAAATACAATTAATACGTGTTCATAAACTACAAAATTTGTCATTTTAGAATGAAAATTTATATATTTAAGGAAACAACGACTTTATTTAGTGCATACTAGATACCGACACGATGCTGCGATAGTGATGTGGGTGGTGGTGGTAGTGGTGACAATTAGTGTAGGTTACTGATATAAAGATTATCGACGTAAAACAGTGTATTATAGTTATTAGTTAAGAGCTAAATGTTATAAATTAATCATTAACGGTATTATAAGTATAAAGTTAAATATTTAAAATAGTGGACAAAGTTGAATGACATTTTTGATAGATTAAGTTGGTTTTTGGGGGAAAATAGGGGTCATTTGATTTATATAATAGTAAGCACATGCATGTTAAAAAAAAAAATATATATATATATAAAATTTTCAGATGTCTTGTTTAGTATCTATAAAATATCGTCTTCATAAACAATTTGGACGCTAAGACCATCCATAACGCTGGCATTTTTTCAACGTCTTCGCCCAACACGCCAAGACATCGGCGCTTAATATTCAAGCTCAAAAAAATTTGCAAACAAAAAAAAAAGTCAAATGAGATTAAACATAGTGATGTTTAAAAAAAATAATAATAAAATAATAATAAATAATGATAGTAATAATAATAATAGTGAGGTTTTTGCAGACACGTGAGTAGATCTTTATATAACATAAACATTTTGGCATAGTCATTATAAGTTTGACAAAGAAGTATATATATTACTCCGTAGTACCTACCTAGAAACATTAATAAAAAAAAAGTACGACAATCTAATCTAAATAGATATAAAAATACCTTTGAGGAAGGGTAAGCGAGATTCAAAGCCTATAAACGTCCCTTTTACAACCATAGTAGTATGGGTTGTTTATCCTGGGTAATCTCGAGTAGCCTGGACATTTGAGTTAAAAAAATTATTGTTGCGTTTCAAGAATCTGTTTGCGAGGAAAGAAAAATAAAATAAAATGGGTCCTGTCACTTTAGAAACTAAGACTTTACAATTACATTTCAATTAAAAAAAAATTTAATGGCAAATAAACATGGTAAAGTTACATTTTTATTGTTGGCCCAAATCAAAAGGTTGTAGAATTGATTTGTTGCTCATTTAGTCCAATACTAATTTTCGAACATGTATTTCTTCTTAAGCTACATTTCTTTTATTAAAAATATATGTCAAAAATTTAGAATCTGGTTTATTTTCTAAGATCTTTAACATTGTATTTTAAACATGTAAAATTTACACAACTAAATAATTTAAGTCCTATTTTAAGGCTAACATTCATAAAACATTATGGCCTTGTTTCTTTTTTACTTAATAAACTTAATAGTTAAGTACCTAATCATTCAGTTAAATTTCATGTTTCTTTTTTGACTTAATAAACAAAAATAACCGTCAATTACCTATATTTTACTTAATACATACAGACATTCTTAATGTATTCAGTCACTTAATACACTCAGCACTTAATGACTAAAAAAAGAAACGGCCCCTAGCTATTTTGATGTGGGCCCAAATGTGGATAAGCCATTTTGTATTAGAGGGTCAAAGATAGAGTTACAAAGGGAGCGTCATTGAAATGGCATAACTTTGTATAGGACTCCGTTTTCAGCGTATGACCAGTCGAAACGATCGTTGGAACGAGGAGCACATTTCTACAGAAGTCAGCCTCCATGCCAAAAAACACCATTTTATGAATTATTGGACTTTATATATGTTTTTTAGTGTTTTTTTTTTCCTTTGTTTTTGTTATAACATTCGACCCACTTGTTCTTTTAGGCCCGTTCAAATTTTGCCTTTCATTATATATATCTGTGATCATGGGAGACTATTCGGTTATGAAATATATGAAAAGTCATTTTCTCCTTATACACAAGTATGTGTCTAGTGTATGAAATTACCTGATTATCGGTATTCCTTTTAAACAATGATAATTAAAAGAATTGTTCTTGGTATTTTAAGAATCAATATGTTCGATTATCTATCACAAAGTTTTCGTCTGCATCATATTTTCAAACAATAATATAAGTTATACCAAAATCTGATAATAGCTTATAATAATTTTTCAACTTCATATAACACGTGTTCATAATTGAATTTAGAGAAAATTACATTTTTGGTCCCTCAAGTTGGCAAGATTTTCAGTTATTGCCCTTAAGTGAATTAATTACAGAAAAAACCCTGAAGTTGGTCAATTTTTTCACTTTTCACTCCATGACTTACAGCCGTCTATTAGGTCCGTTAAGTGAGGGGCAGATTTGTCATTCCACCATGATCCATTCTTCTTCTTCAATCTTCTTCCACACTCAAACACAAACCCAGATTTATTAAGTTTTTCGTAACTTCTTTCATAGTTCTCGTCGTCGTTTTTCGTCAAATCAATTTGAAATTCATCAAGTTTTAATCACGGTCGAATTTTGATCATGATGATTGTTTCAAGTTTTTCCAGCGAACTGTAATTCAGATTTCTTTTGGCTAGGGTTTCTGCGTGATTGAATTCTAAGTTGATTGCAACTTGTTTTGGGTCCGGATTCTAAAAAACATGCGAGTAATCGTCATTTTTAGTTTTCCGGCGAGTTTTTGAATTTTTCGGCGATCTTTAAATCAGAAATCTGTTGGTTAGGGTTTGTTTGGACTTCTATTCTGACCTTTTTCGTACCGGTTTCGTGTTCTGAATCGAAGAAAAGAAAGAGATATTGCGAATTTAACTTTTCCGGCGTAGTGTTTGAGTGTGGAAGAAGAAATAGAAGAAGGGATCACAGTGAAATGACGAATCTGCCCCTCACTTAACGGACCTAATAGACGGTTGTTAGTTGCGGAGTGAAAAGTGAAAAAATTGACCAACTTTAGGGTTTTTTCTGTAATTAAATAACTTAAGGGCAATAACTGGAAATTCTGCCAACTTGAAGGACCAAAAATGTAATTTTCTCTTGAATTTATAAATAATGGTTGAACATAGACAAAAATATAACTAAGAGGTTAACCCCATTCATTGTGGTAAGATATTTAATCAAATCGGCCTGACTTCTTTTATTAATAACTAGATGAAAGCTCGCGCGATGCGGCGGGAACAGTGGTAGCGTTGTGGTATTGGCGGCAACGGGTGATGGTGGCGGTGTGGTAATTGATATAAAGGTAATTGATATAAAAAGGGTGGTATAGTTTTTCAAGAGTGGAGTTTAGATTTAATAAATTATTTAATTAAGGGTATTTTAGGTGTATAGGTTAATTATAAAAGAAAGCTTTTGAAAAGGTAGAGGTATTATAAATATTTTAAAGGTTTAAAAGTTTATAGAAAAAGATTGATTTAAGTAGTATAGATATAAATTGAAGAATAAAGTATTTGAATTTCAATTTATAAAAAAAAATACTAGCTACTAGCTACATGTACAGTACAAGGAAGTTCCACACTTCCACTATTTTATTTAGGGAGGTTCCAACTTATTTTATATAGGTTCCATGAGTATTATTTTATTTCTAAGACTGGTGAAAGGACCCGATACCACCATAGTAATACGCCACTTCTTGAAAGCTATATAGTTTAATGATCATGGTTAGCAGAAATCAACTATATTAACATAAAACTTAATAAAAATAAATGAAACACATACCTTTGTATGATTTGGTTTGAAACCGGTTTAAGAATTACAGGTTTAAACAATATATCTGAGTATGCGTTTGACATGCTGATAGTGATCAGTGGTGGGATTCTGTAGAAACTGGCTTACTTGATTAACGGCATAGGAGATATCGGGACGAGTGATAGTTAGGTATTGGAGAGCACCAACCAATGACCTATACAAGGTGGGATCTCTGAATGGCTCTCCTGTTGAGGTAAAAACAATGTTGGCCGCCAAGGGAGTGGCTATCGGTTTTGCATGTAACATATTAGCCCGTTCTAAGATGTCTCTAGCATACTTCGATTGGCTAAGGAATAGTTGGCCCTGTGAATAAGTTACTTCTAGACCAAGAAAGTAACTTAATGTGCCCAAATCTTTTGTAGTAAACTCAGAGTTGAGTTTATTGATGAAAGAAGATATAGCATTTTCCCGATTGCCAGTGATAATCAAATCGTCCACATATGCTAATAAATAGATGATGCATGAATCCCGTTTAAAAATAAATAGAGATGGATCAGCACGACTGCAAGAAAATCCATTCTGAATGAGGAACGTACTGAGACGTTGAAACCAAGCCCGAGGCGCCTGTTTTAGGCCATATAAAGCTTTGTTGAGTCGACAAACGTGACTTGGGAACTGCGGATCAATGAACCCAGGCGGTTGTTCCATGTATACTTGTTCTTGAAGAGCCCCATGTAAAAATGCGTTATTGACATCAAGTTGGTGGAGTTTCCATCCATTTATGACAGCCAATGATAAAACAATGCGGATAGTAGAAGCTTTAACCACAGGACTGAACGTTTGTGAGTAGTCAAGACCTGGAACTTGAGTGAACCCTTGAGCAACTAGACGAGCCTTGTGCCTTTCAATCGTGCCATCTGATAGATACTTAGTACGAAAGATCCATTTTGAGCCAACAATATTGGTGTTTGCTGGTCTAGGGACAAGAGTCCAAGTTTTGTTTTGATGTAGAGCACCAATTTCCTTCCTCATGGCCATAACCCATTCTCGTTGTTTAGCCACAACTTTGAAACTCGTTGGGTCTGATTTGGCAAAGAGAGCAGCATAGAGATTGTGATGTTGTGTGTGAACAAAATCTGGTTTGTGAACAGGTTTGAAAATTCCGGCTTTGGAACGAGTCGTCATGTGGTGACCAGTTGTTGGTGGAGGCGGCGGAGGAGGCGGAGTTGGCAGCAGTGGTGCTGATGGCTCGATCGGATGATCTAGAACAGTGACTGTTGGGGAATGGGTTGATCAAGGTGTACTGTCTGGTCCAGAACTAATAGGTTGCTCGTGAGAATTGGTGGATGGTGGAGGCCTATCTGCATCATCGGAACATAGGCCACATGGAGCAGAATGTTTGACTTTGTCAACATGCTTCTTGTTTGGAGGTGTTCTATTGATGGGCAAGCATGTCCAAGAATTCTCAACAAAAGTTGTCAGTTCTAGATTAATATTATTTTGTGTGCAATAATCTCCAGAGAATGGAAAAAATGATTCATCAAATGTGGCATGTCTTGTGATGTACACACGTTGTGAGTTGGGTCCTAAACATCGAAACCCTTTGTATTGGGGTGCATATCCAATGAAGATGCACGGTAACGAACGCGGTGCCAGCTTATGTTCCGAATAGTTTCTAAGATACGGAAAGACACGACAACCAAAGGTGCGAAAATTATTGTAGTTGGGAACGTGGCCGAACAGATTCTCAAATGGAGATTTGCCTTCAAGAATTTTAGATGGAAGGCGATTAATAATGTATACCGCTGAGCTAAAAGCTTCAACCCAATATGATGAGGGTATTTTAGCATTGAAAATCATGGCAAGCCCGGTCTCGACAATGTGACGATGTTTACGTTCCACACGTCCGTTTTGTTGAGGAGTATACGGACACGAGAGTCTATGAAACGTTCCATTGTCTTGAAATATATTTTTAACTTGATTATTAACAAATTCCGTGCCACCATCACTTTGGAAAACCTTGATTTTTCTCGAGAACTGAGTTTGAACAAAAGTGATAAAAGTAGTTAAAATACTCGAGAACATTGCTTTGGTGTGTAGCGAATATAGCCACGTGAACCTGGAAAAATCATCAACAAAGGCAACATAATACCGATAACCTTCATTTGAGGTGACGGGTGATGGTCCCCACAAATCACAATGGACTAAGTCGAGAGGAAAGAGTGCTCGTTTTGGATTAAGATCAAATGATAATTTATGTGCTTTAGACATTTGACACGGGGAACAAACAGTAGGTTTAGGAAAAATGGATGTGACTTGCACTAATCCCGTTTTATTTAATAGTTTAATAACATCAATGGACACATGTCCTAAACGGCTATGCCACAATTCATATGATGATCTATTTGTAGAGACAGCACTCAGGGCTTGATGATCTTCATTCAACACATAAAGCCCGTTTTCACATCGACCTTGAGCCAAGACCTGCCTCGTTCCCCGATCCTGAACATAGAAATATTTGAGAAAAAAGTACATCAACATAGTTGTCCATAGTTAACTTGTTGACAGAAAGAAGATTTTTGGTGATTTGAGGAACCACAAGGACATTTTTAAGATGAATATTTTGGCCAATAGTTTTGTGTCCTCTGTGAGAAATAGGCAGAGAGTTGCCATTCCCAAAAGTTACCTTATCTTTCCCATTACATGAAAGAATGTTATGAATATTACCAGTAGATTGAGTCATATGGTCGGTAGCCCCGGAGTCCATATACCAATTTGCATTATTTGGATTAACTTGACATTGTGTCTGAAAAAAATTTGCAAGATGGGCTTCACTGGTGGGATATGACACATGAGAGGGACACGAACTAGCCACATGACCATGGAGGCCACACAGTTGGCACGAGTGTGGAGCACCAGAGGAGTTCCTGTAGTTGTTGCGAGTACCATTATTTCCACGACCACCACGGTTATTTCTACCTCCCCTATGGTTGCGGTAACCACGATTGTAGCCACGTCCACCACGACGACGAGGGGGATGATAAGACTAAGCCACAAATGCTGCAGTAGGGCTGCTTTGTCCCTGAAGATCAGGAAGTAGAACCTCATGGCTCTCGGCCTGAGCAACCAAATCTGGGAATGAAGGGGCGGGACGAGTTTGTCTGACGATTGAAGTGAAACTGATGTAATCAACACCGAGACCAGCGGTGAACCAATATAACTTATCAGTGTCTGAAACAGCATGACCAATAGCCGATAGTTGATCACATAATCCCTTAAACTTATGTCCAAATTCTGCCACAGTACCAGATCCTTTGACAAGTGAGCGTAACTTATCACGAAGATTGTGAACCCGCTCAACTGAGGCATTGCAATACTCAGCTTCAAGAGCCTGCCAGATGGCCCTGGCAGTGGTGAGACCAACAGTCACCGACACCGCTTCTTCAGATAGGGAATAATTGATGAGAATGACGGCATGACGATCGGCAGCCTTCCATGTAGTGTACTGCGGATTGACAGTGGTTTTGCCATCGGCAGTCAATTCCGCAGGCGGGGTTTCCTCAGTTCCATCGATATGGCCAATGAGACCTTGTTCCAACAAAAGTGGCCAGATTTGATTTTTCCATAACAAGAAATTGGTTGATGATAACTGGATTTTGAGGGAGTGTAGGAGGGCAGTCATGGACAGGGGTTCATCAAAAGTGTTGGAGGTTGACATGGTGGAGAAGAAGGTGAAGGGAGAGGCAGATGAATGGAGGAGTGGAAGAAGAATCGATAGGTTGGAAGTTAAAGGGGGAAAAGAACCTGAGCGTCTGATACCATGATAGAGAGGGGAATGAATGAATAGATGATCCTCAATGTGAGGATACGCATGATATAAATAGAATAATAAGTTACACTTGAGTACAGGAAAATTACATAAAATACAATCCTAACCCATTAAGTAATTCTAGTTTTAGTTGTGATTAATAAACCGGTTAGTAAGTTTAGTCAATTTGACCGGCTTCGATTTTTTTTTCCCGGTTATGTCACCGAATTTTACCAATTGATCATAGATTAACTAGCACCGCCACTGCGTGATCACATAATCTTGTTTAAGGCCAGTGAAGAAACTATATCTTGTGATCCATGTGTGAGAATGGTGAGCCGTGCGTGTACTCTATATGATGTGCGCTCTGAATTCGAAAAAGATACATGAGACCAGAAGATTTTCATCCTTTAGTTTTTACATAACTGTGTGGCCAACAAATATATAAACAATATTCCGTATATGATAAAAAAGAAAGGAAAAAAGAAGCCTTCTTTCTTTTATTTAAAGGTCAATGAAGGGTAAAGAAACGAGTTAATTACATTTTTCGTCCCTGTGGTTTGCACCAGATTTCACAGATCGTCCCTATGTACGCGAAATTACACGTATCATCCCTGAGTATGACATTCCGTTAACATATTTGATCCACGACCCAAACGAACGTTAAAAATGTGGTCACATGACCTGCACGTCGAAGGTAAAAAGGTCATTTCAATTCATATGGACCAAAAGTGTAATAATTAACTCTATTTTCCTCTTTTCCTTTTTTCTTTTCCAGAATTATTATTCTTTAATATCATAATTAAACACCATCATCATCATCATCATCATCAAATATTCATACCTACTTCAAGAAAGAAAGAGAAACATCAAACATTTCGAAAAGCTTTGTGATGTACAGATAGATCAGATCCACCATTTGTAACATTTTCTCTTATATTTATATTTATATATCCACCATTAATTCAAGATCCCTAAATCTAGTTACCTTTCTCCTCTCTATCTCTCTATTCTTTCTCTCGTAGTAATCAAACCTAACAAAATCCAACAAATAATCAAACCCACAAAAATCCAACCAAATATTCAGTTAATGAAACCTTATTCTTTCAGA